>RHDT01000011.1:0-346337 GCA_004000165.1 Taphrina sp. SM11 | reverse complement strand
GTAGAACTGCATAACCAATGTCAAAGCTATGCAGCTCTGTCGGCCGTTTGAAGTTCATACAAGCACGAAGAAGTATCTTATCTAGTAAAATATGCTCTGCAGGCCACCACCTCGGAGACATAGTATAGTTGCAAGTCATAGTGCCATAGCCCCACGAGGCCAGCTCTTACTTAATAAAACAAACAAACAAACAAACAAGAGTAGCTTGCCGGAAGCCATTTTTGAACGCTGCACATATGCAAGCTCGCCTTGCTTGAGCCATGGAGCACCGACATTGGACTTTCGACGACTGGAAACACATCATCTGGTCTGGCGAGTCCTCCATCTGTCTGGGAAAGCTTGCAGGACGGCGATACGTGCTTCGTAGCCCCGATGGCAGGTCGATCACGAAAATCTTGTCCCAGCCTTCAAGGAACATAAGAAAAGCGTCATGGTCTGGGGATGCTTCTACGGCGAGATTCTCGGACCATTAGAATACTTCCCTGCAGGGTCTATCAACTCCGACGGCTATATGAACCTGCTTGAAAAGACGTTGTTGCCTCTCATTGACGAGGAAGATGGTCTGATCGAAAACCTTCTCGGAAGCCGCAACTTGACGCTGCAGCAGGACAATGCACCCATCCACACAAGTCGCAAGACCTCTCGATTCATGCAGCAGAACGGCATCCGAACGATACCCTGGCCTGCAAACTCACCTGACCTGAATCCTATCGAACATGTGTGGCATCTGCTGATACGACTGATTTGGAGGAAGTGGGCAAGACAAAGAAACGTCTTTGACAAGACACTGACGACTGAGAACTTTGAGATTCTTGTGAAGGAAGCTTGGGTCAGTATGGATCCTGCCCATTTGAGGTCGTTGGTGGAGAGCATGCCTAGAAGGATCGAGGCAGTGATTAGTGCGAAAGGTGGTCATACAAAATATTGAAGTTTTTCGCTCCCGTAACAATTGACCCCGCACTATTGTATTCAGTAGCATGACTTGCACCTCTTCAGATCTTCAGATCTTCAGAGCGGAATCGCGACGTGTGCACGCGACGCGACATGAGAGGCACTGTCAAGTCATGTCCTCTCTAGTGGTGCTACTCTTTGGGGCAAGAGAGTCGACCCAATCGACCCCTCACGTGGATGGTACTTCCTCAGGGTAAAGATCACTGCCAAAAAAGCAGAGTGACTTCAAGGCCGGATTGCCTTGAAAAGTGGGCTTTGCGCGAGATTTGGTATTTTGGGCCAGCGGGCACGTGGAAATAGTGAGTGAAATTCGCGTCTTCTATGGCTAGGATCTAGAGAGGGTAATGAATGCTCAGGCACATCCGAGGTAGATTGTATTCGAGGTACAATCGCCTGAGAGGTGCCAGCACCGAGTGAGACGGCAAAAAGGCACAACTTCTGCAGACGGCGCTGAGAAATTTGCAAGTAGTCGCAGATGACGCTATTGCTTAACCATATGATCTTCTTCCAGTCATCAAAAGTCCAGTTTCGATGTTGCATAGCCCAAGCAAGTCTTGCCTTCATATGTCCTGCATTCAGAAAAGGCTTACTGATTGCGACTCTTTTTCTAACATTCTCTAGCTTGAAAGACTTCTGCAGACGGCGCTGAGATATTTGCAAGTAGTCGCAGAAGACACTGTTGCTTGCCCACCTCATGTTGTGGATCATCTGTCGTTGATGCGCCGTCCGGATCTGGTCATCGTACTCTTCACTCTCAGGTCGTCTCCTTGGACTTTCGACCGGACCTACCACATCCACCTGAAGATGTCTGGAGACAGTTGCTTGACTGATACAGAGCGAATCGGCTATGGATGCTTGTGGGAGACCTTGTTTAGCCAGCTCGAGGATGGTAAGGTGCTGAGCTGGTTTGATGCGTCGGTAGCATGGATTCGGCAATTCCGCCATTTTTGCAAAGACAAAGATAGAAGAGCGGGGACATGGCTTATATGTTCGAGAGTCATCACGAATACGCAAGATGACTGGGCGAATGTCTGCAGAAATTCTGCAGATGACTTCAACTGTTTTGATGGTGCAGCAGAAGAATTACAACGATTGAAAAATGGTGGTTGTCAAATTCCGGCCCCGTGAAAGTCGCTGGCGTGAATCAACCCTGTACAAAATATTGAAAGTTTTTCGCTCCCGTAACTGTTCGCCCCGCACCATTGTACGACCATTCTTTGCACTAACTACTGCTTGTATTCCTTTGAATATACTCTTTACCAATGACTTCAGGCAAACAGGATGACATCGATTCCTACTTCTTTCCAAGGATTCTCAAAGGACTGAGTCGTAGGACTGAGTCGTCAGACTTTTGTACGAGTCACTTCGCAGTCTGGCCCATTCCGTGCAAATACGTAAATCATTTCAGCAGATACCACACTTGTTTGACAAGTTCAGGTTCACTGACATTCTACGCCAAGATATCTTCCAAATCCTGTTCTGCTCCATGAAACTACTGTAGTGATCTTACGGCTGATGTGGACCAGTGTATTGTCCTGCTGCAAAATCAAGTTGCGGCTTCTGAGAAGATTTCCGATCATTCCATCTTGTTCGTTAATGAGAAACAACAACGTCTTTTCAAGCAGGTTAGGGTTAGGTCTGAGCTGATGGAGCCTGCAGGAAAGTGTTTCAATGGTCCGAGAGTGTTTCCATACAATAGTGCGGGGTGAACTGTTACGGGAGCGAAAAACTTCAATATTTTGTATGACCACCTTTCGCACTAATCACTGCCTCGATCCTTCTAGGCATGCTCTCCACCAACGACCTCAAATGGGCAGGATCCATACTGACCCAAGCTTCCTTCACAAGAATCTCAAAGTTCTCAGTCGTCAGTGTCTTGTCAAAGACGTTTCTTTGTCTTGCCCACTTCCTCCAAATCAGTCGTATCAGCAGATGCCACACATGTTCGATAGAATTCAGGTCAGGTGAGTTTGCAGGCCAGGGTATCGTTCGGATGCCGTTCTGCTGCATGAATCGAGAGGTCTTGCGACTTGTGTGAATCGGTGCATTGTCCTGCTGCAGCGTCAAGTTGCGGCTTCCGAGAAGGTTCTCGATCAGACCGTCTTCCTCGTCTACAATAGTGCGGAGTGAATTGTTACACAGCAGCCACTTTTTCAAGCCATTGCAAAATCATGATGTCACTTTTTTCTCCTAGCCGAGCTCAAAACATGCAGAATCGCGTAAAAAGTACCTGCATGAGATAGCGCGACGCGACGCGCTTATCCGTGATGAACCTCGAATATATAAGGCATGGTCTCGCTCTTCTACAACCTTTTTCTAAATCCAACAAAAATGCCAACTTCGAAGTTCCAGCACATCAAGCCCGCCCAGCACCACACCATCCTCAGGCTGGCCAAGCAAGGACTTCCTCAGGCTTCTATAGCCTCTGCTCTATCGATCAGTAAGATGACCGTCTCCAGACATATTCGTAACGACATGGTACGTCACTCCGAAGTGCCGAAGAAGAAGCCCGAAAGTGAAGAATATGATGACCTTGTGCAGACAGCCCACCAACGCCAGATGATCCGAAACATGAGATGGGCAAGCAACAGAGTGATCTGCGACTATCTGGAGATTTCGAAGACTCGTCTGCAGAAATTGTATAAGATGGAGGACCTCAAAAAAAGAGTAGCTTGCCGGAAGCCATTTTTAAACGCTGCACATACTGTATAACCGTATATCTAGGCCAAGACGTTGTTATGTTCCTTGAGGACGGGGACAAGATTTTCATGATCGAATGTGCCTTCAGGGCTACGAAGTACAGTACATAGCGCCGTTCTGCAAGCTTTCCTAGACAGATGGAAGACTCGTCAGACCAGATGATGTGTTTTCAAGTCGTTGAAAGACCAATGCCGGAGCTCCGCGGCCCAAGCAAGGCGAGCTTGCATATCTGCGGCCTTCGAAGATGGCTTCCGACAAGCTACTGTACTGTACTGTAAGCCATGTCCTCGCTCTTGTAAGCCCGTCACAAAAGTGGCGGAAACATCGAATCTAGGCTGTCGGCCTCCGGCAATCTTCAATCCTTGAAGGAAATGTGATCGAAGGTTACAGATACTGTACTTTATTTTACGTACAGTTCTGTACTGTACTTTATAAGGAACAAACACTTCATGTAGGCAATTTGTTTGTAAGTACAGTGCAACGTGCCAACGCGAACTTCTAAGAATGGTCCTTTACCAATTTGTTGTTGCTCCATGTCTGAGCATGGGACTGGGAAGACTTGTCTAGCTATCCAATGTAGAACTAAACTGTTGCAGTAATACTTTTACAAAAGTTCTTCTTCCCCGAGCTTCGGCGTGAAATCTTTTGACATTATATATCTTATAAGTTGCATCTTCTGCCTGTGGTGTTGAATTACAGTACGACAGGATCGAAAATTTCTCTAAACTTCCCGGTGGTCCGTTCGTATATGATTACCTTGATCAAGAATACAATGATGAGCGGCAAATTTGAGATGATGAAGCAGCTTTCGGTGTCGGACGGCTAAATCTATGAACGACTGATACTACATATTAGCATTGGTCAAAGAGTCAACCTCCAGAGTTAATCAATACTGGAGAGGAAGGATTGATTGACTTCTCATATGCATAGCTCTCCAATGGGAGCTCACTTCCACTGGACATGATCTTGACCAAGGCGATGACCCAGTAACATGTCGCATGGTGAATCTGCAAGAAGGTAAATTTTAAACACATATGTAGCGAAAACAGATGGGTAATCCCGATCCAAAGATTTACGAGGCAGATTGCTGCTGTTCTCGACGAGATCGGTGTACACGATTTCGAAGATGAACTTCAAATTCCTCGATGTAATACAGCACACCCGGACATGACAGACATCTGATACGGACTGCAGGTGTCTCGTCGGTGACATTTGAGTTGTGTTTGATAACAGGTTCAAATCTGTCTGCAGGGAAGTTCTCATGCAAAGTGCGTAGACGCGTCTGGTGGCTAGCAGGAACGAGCGAGAGGCTAGATTCAGGCTGCGAATCGCGACTCCCTGTCACGTTACGAACATTTTTGAGCGGTGTGTATTGTTGAGCAAGGCCTCCTTCTCGCTGCTTTGCCGCGAGTTTATGGATGGGAAATTTGAAGATGAGTAATTGCGAAGGAGCAGGAGATACAGTCGATCTTCGTGACATAGCACCTACATATGTTCCCGAATTTGCTGTTGCATTTGTTAAAAACATGGATTCTTCTCCGTATATGTGAGGTCGATCTTGGAGATGTTTTGCCCCTGGTTGTCTAGAATCCGCCTGAGAATTGTTCGGGTCTTGTGAATAGAATTCAAAAGGACGTGACACTGATGGCAGAGATGATAAAGACTTTGTAGTCTGTGGCGTGCCGGAGTGCAAACGGCCGGCGGCCGGAAATGATCTGTCCAATGCAGAATCCTGTTCATTTGATCGAAATGAGCGATTCGACCTCAAGTGCTTCTCCGATTTGTTTTGAGAATCAGGGAGAAGTTGCAATTGAAGGTCATCTAAATCGGGTTCGATCTCAACGTCTTCGTGTCCCGGAACCTGATCCGCGTCTAAAAACTTACAACCATCGGGTGAGAGCACAGCATTGCCATATGGAGTCCGAAAGGTTTTGGGTAGATCATGAAGATCCGGGAGTATAGCTCCACGCTTACCTCTGGTTTGACGACGATTTCGGCGACCTTCTCTCTCTCGCTCCCTCTCCACCTTCTCCACCTGTTCCATGGACAACTCATTCAACACAGGAGCAAAGCTGTCGAGTTGGTGCTTAGGTCGTAACGTGCCCTGAATAGCGGGTAGGATGAGCTGCCTTATATCACTGTCTTGTACCTCCGAACCATCAAAGGTATGACCGACCAAGAATAGAGATTTCGTATACATTTGACACTGTTCTCTGATCATGTGTGAGATCGCAGTGCGAAAGTCGCCTTGAAGGCCAAATTCTGTGCAAAAAGATTCTGCGAAAGATTCTGCGTCATTCAGGGAGTTGTTTATATCCCATTCAATCTGGTCTGTCAGATTCACAGTTCCAACGGTGATATCTATTTTGATAGAAATCCTTAAATCATCATCCTTAGAATGAAGATACACTTGATTCGGTTCCTTGATGTTGTCAGGCTGGTCCTTGATAAATTTGTGAGGATGGTAATCAGCTAGCTGTGCTTTCATGCTTTTTTGTATTTCAGTTGCGAAGCCAACTTGAGGCAGTCCATAGTCCTCGCAAAGATGCTCAGCGAAGAGGTCTATAGGAAAGGCTCCATCATTTAGATTCATGGTGAATGTGTCGCGTAATTTGTAGCGGTCATAATCAAGGTCTAATCGCATTGGCACCAGAATCTCGTCGCGTTCAGATGCAGCACGTAGATCAGTCCTGCTGAATCGGATCTCCGGAAGGTGTCGTCGTGCGCGCTTGCGTTCTTTAGGATACAGAATTCGAGGCTGCGCGTCTGTCCAACCATTACCATAACCCATATAGCCCATGCCAAAGACTGATGCCGCACTTTGCGCGCTATTTTGTGCCCGCATAGACTCGATTCGCAACAATCTTGAAAGCTCATCTTCCCTAGTGGCAATGGTAGACTTTGCAATCGAGCACAATTCTTGGTACGTCTTCTGGTCGGCTCGATCTCTGGAACGGATTCTCTCGAGATCTTCCGGTCCTTTGGACATATGACTGCACTCTTCGAGGTAATTGTGAGTCTTACGATGTCTTGGAAGCTTGCGGCCACAAGCTGCTGCCTAAATTATCATTGACCGTCCACGCACAATCGCCAACTTTCTTTTATGCTTCATATGGTCATTACTTGAATGTGATCAATTTCGGTCTATCTCAATCTCGCAGACTCGGCACACAATTGCGACTTTATGCAAAGCCTGTCCAAGGGTTGCTCTACGCATCGTCAATTGGTCTTCCTACTTTTCTTTCTTTGGAGGGTCGATACGGTGACTTTGGAGCTCGGAGTTGGCTTGCCAGAAGATGCGCGTGGCTAGCACACCTCCAAATCTACAAGTGGCGCACAACCAGAGTAGACTGCATAGCATCATGGCAGTTGCGCCTAAGCATCTAATGACATACTAAAAGCGAATGTACCCTGTCAAAATTCAAGCTCAAAAATAGCTACTACAAGACAGTGCTCTATGCGTAGAATGCTGTGTGCAAAATGAGTTCAAGTTCTCTCCAACGCAGATAAAATACATTTTATATATAGATACACAATGACACTGTTGCAACCGAATTGTACCCACACAATCCGCAGCTGCTTGCTAGTAGCCACTTGATGACCGTAGCTCGTTTTTCAGATGAGTGTGCTTTGAGATGGATAAAGCGTCCTTGTAGCCACAATGTCGTGCATTTCTGTGATCGCAAGATGATTGGAAACGATTGCGAGATTTACCAAGGCTTCTGTGTTTCAGATTGCTGTGTAAGAAGCAGTCCAAATCGCTTCTTCAGTGTGACACGTTGCCGCGAATATCTGCATTATAAGTTGACACTCGAATGTATGGGAAGAATGTTACTAACTTGTCGTCCGGACTAAATCTGGCTGGATGTGCAGACCTTGTGATCTCTCCACTGGCTGTGAGCTTCTTCAGCGTATAGATCCTGTTGCCAGAAGCATCGCTGCTGTACATGACTATCGATGTTAACAAATTAGCGATTCGCGAACGATGTATCGCATGACACCTACGGTGCATTTCAAAATATGATGTAGCTAGATGCAAGCTTGCAGACTGCTGAGGTTTATGCTCACAACGATATCACTTGTGACTCCGTTACGAGCAGAATTCAAGGAGTCTTCTCTATTAGTCCTTACAGAACTGAACAAAAGATCTGATGCTCAGATTAATTTCGGCCCGCAAGAAATTTCAGGTGATTGCTCCAGAAGTACAGACACAATTGAAAATATTCACGTGCCACCAATCTGGATCAAGGAAATGAAATAAAATGCTGATCAGACAGTGAATCCCGAGAGTGCCGGGGCACATTGCTGGCTACGATAGTCGGAAAACAGGTTTCATTGTGTCGCACTTTGAAACCCGCACACACGGCAGGGAATTTCAGTGGGTGCCACCATACCTAGTTCGAGCTCCAAAAGGTGTTCTTACTCCTGCTCAACAAGTCGGCAAACAAAGCTTGTTTACACATTGCTGGCAGATAGTTACAGTCGGTCACAGCGTCTTTCGTGACGCTCTGCGCAAAAGACGCGACCTCTTCTTGCCCAAAGCAGTCGTTATCTTCTAGTGTTGCCCAGGCCCGACAACATAAGCTCCCGCCTGAACTGAGATTTCTCTTTGGCTTCACACATCATGCAGACCATAAAGTATGTCGTAACTTATGCTTCAGCCGGCGCAGCGCTTGTATGATGAACGCGCCAGAATGCTAATTGTGCAAGGTGCGTTGTTGTAGGCGATGGAGCAGTTGGCAAAACTTGTCTACTGATCTCATATACAACCAACAAGTTCCCGTCCGAATATGTACCAACTGTCTGTATGGAGTCCCAAAAGACGTTGCTCGTTCAGTATTTACGGTTACTGACACATAGCAGTTGATAATTATGCTGTCACTGTTATGATCGGAGACGAGCCATACACCCTCGGACTGTTCGACACTGCAGGTCAAGAAGATTATGACCGACTGCGACCACTATCTTATCCCCAAACCGATGTGTTTTTGGTTTGTTTCTCCGTCACATCGCCAGCTTCCTTTGAAAACGTCAAAGAGAAGTGGTTTCCGGAGGTGCATCATCACTGCCCTGGCGTCCCGTGTCTTATCGTCGGCACTCAGTGTGATTTACGTGATGATCCAGCGATCATCGAGAAATTAGGTCGGCAAAGACAGCGACCTGTTAGTATCGAGATGGGCGAAAGGTTGGCTAGAGAACTTGGTGCTGTGAAATATGTGGAATGCTCTGCATTGACGCAGAAAGGGCTCAAGAATGTTTTCGACGAAGCTATCGTCGCCGCTTTAGAACCGCCAGTGACTAAGAAGGTTTGTCTGCGAAAGAGTAGCAATTGAATCATGAAACTAATTGTGCTAGGTTGGTAAGAAGAAGTGCAATATCCTCTAATCACAATCTGCACAATGAGGCAAAGATCTGTGCTGGGGATACGTCAAGATAGCGCATAAAGGAAACAAGAAGAAGTTGCTTGGGAGTAGGATATATAACACATCTGTGAGCTGCCTGAATTTGTTCTTGTACTCAATCGGCAGAATTCTAGTTCTTCTCAAACATATGCTTCATGAAATCAACTTCGCTGCCTTTTTGTAGACCTCAGCGCAGCGCATTCCTCCCGTGTTTTGCCAACTAGTCTTGTCAAGCAGCTTGTGATTGATGGGATGGGCCAAGTCCACCAAGTGGCTATGTGAAACTGCATATCGGGATATTGTTGCATTGGAACAGTAGTTGAAGTTCGTGCACAATATTCTGACAGGTCTTCACAGCCTGAATGGCGATCTATGTACTTGATGTGAAGATGACTTTCCAAGAGAGTG
This sequence comes from Taphrina sp. SM11, assembly GCA_004000165.1. Lineage (NCBI taxonomy): Eukaryota > Fungi > Ascomycota > Taphrinomycetes > Taphrinales > Taphrinaceae > Taphrina > Taphrina sp. SM11. The sequence goes on along the minus strand of RHDT01000011.1, from coordinate 336,876 downwards.
AGCAGTGGAAGACCTTGAATTACATATGGCAGGATGTGAATGAGGTTGAGGACAAAGAGCGCAACATGGTCGTGATCTCGTCTAGTGCAGAAGCTGACATCGTCATCACTCGATTGACGCAGCCAAAGAGGTTGGAGAGAGAATTACGGAAATTGGCTTTATCTCGGACGGTCTTGATATTCCGAAGCTATGATCTCAACATGCTTTCAGCAGAGACAATAGTTTTGAGCAGTGGTCGAGCTTGGTGTACCTACATACCAACAGTTCAGGGGATTGAGACAACGCAAGCTGATCTTAGATCTCTTCCTGGCTACATGTACGCTATAGCAGAGCCTCAGTCTGAACAGGAGAAGGTAGAAGGTCCAGATCGCCCGACAGGATCACTCAGTGTGATGCGCACCTATCCAATATGTAGTAAGCCTGAGGGATCCAGACCAGTATTGTTTCGGCATGAGAGTACTGGGGATCCTTCTGCTCGGAACTATCACGAGATCACTACATCACGAGCCAATGCAAAATATGCTTGTCAGAGGCGTGCACCTCTCGTCCCAATAAATGATGCATTGGTGAAGGAATTGGAGCTGATGAAGCTTGCACGCATCTTACAGGGTGATAGTATCGGAGAGCGTGCCTATGCCACTACAATAGCGTCCATACGATCCTACGACAAAGGGATTGAGCATGCAAGTGAGATTGCGAATCTGGAAGGTTGTGGCCGCAAAATTGTGTCCATGGTACAAGAGTTCCTTGATACTGGCAAAATACAAGAAGTCATCAGTGTCTGGGAAGATGAAGATATGAGAATTCTGAGGACGTTCTGGAACTGCCATGGCGTTGGAGCTGCTACGGCTCGAGGTTGGTCTCCTGTCTAATGCGTCTGGTCTGCTAATCGCATAGAATGGTTTTACACACGAGGCTATCGCGATCTCAACGATGCAATTCAAGGTCATTTACAATTCTAGAAATGTGTAAATCTCGTAAACTAAGATTTTCAGATTGGGATGGACTTCCACGAGCTGTTCAGATTGGCTTGAAACACTACGAGGACTTCTTGCAGAAGTTGGAGAGATCGCAGGTTGAATACATTGCAAATGTAGTTATCGAAGGAGCTCGCAAAGTCGCTGTGAATGCTGGTTCGCCATCAGACATTTCGGCACAAATCTGTGGAGGCTATCGGCGTGGTAAACCAGCCTCGGGTGATGTCGATCTCTTACTGACTCATGAAACTATTCATGGATATGATGACATGTTACTTCCACTTCTACACCACTTGGAGAGCTTGGGTTTTGTTGAAACTATAATTAGCGCACATCGTAAGATATTTCCAACAGGCTTGTGGGTCATGCTGACATCACAGATGAGAGAGATGCCTCTAAGAGAGAAGATTCAGGGGTTTGCACAGCTCTGCTTGTGGTCTTGCCATCAGCACCGTTCGCAAATATCCGAAGACGACTCGACATAATCTTGTGCACTCCACAGTCTTATATTACTGCCATACTTGGTTGGACGGGCTCAACCACTTTGGAACGAGACCTTCGGCGTTATTGTAGTGTAGAGAAAGGTTTAACGTTCGACTCTACTGCCATCAGCGATGAGGTGACAAAGTGCGTTATCGACATTCCGGAAATCAATTGGACTCCTGGAAGTGATATTCTCATGCTTGAGAAGAAATTGTTCGCCTTCCTTGACCTTGAGTGGATCGAGCCCGAATTTCGGAATGTGGGTTGAGTACTAGAACTGATCCTTGGTCACATCTTTATCACTTTGGCTCCAGAATCTCAGTGTGACTCATGGCATCTAGTCTGGTGGAGAGATCGACAAACGTGCGATGCTCTGTTAGTGAGAACCATCGAGTAGTACTGAGAGTGTCATGCTGATTACAAGCTTCTTGTAAGATCGCAAGAGGTTGATCTCTGACAAAGTCAACGGAACGTTAATAAAAGGATTGCTGGTCTCACATCTGCTTCATATAAGTCACAACCTCATCCAGTAAGACGTGCTCAATTCGTATCGGGATCATCTGTTGTGCTATTCGGATTAGCGAAAGGCGAGCCATGGAGAGCGACACATTTGGAGCTTCCAATCCGCTAATACTCACATCGTAGTGCATTGTCCATGATTCCCGCTGAATCGTTCAATACCAGCCTTGGCTGTGCATTAGGATAATGCTCTTCTTTTCTATGTGACTGAATATCGTTTAGGAGTAGGGCTTCATGAGCCGTTGCATCAGAGAGCTCACACGACAACTCATCCTGCACAACAGACAACTTGTCTTCGAAGTCGAGAAGAGCACACAAGAGCTGCATGTCGAATTCGGTGCTTGAACATAGATCACATATGAGATCACAACACAGCACTACCTTGGAAATGACCCGAGTGCAGTACTCGTCATAGCTCTTTTTTAAGGGACGATAGAAGTCGATCTCAAGCTTATGCTCCAAGATATCTGGCACGTCGGCCAGAAGTGAACTCAGGTCGCTGCCTGTGGTCGAAGAATCATGGCCGCCCTTTCCAGCTGCTATGTTCGTTGGGCTCCATTTTAGATACTCTTCCTCTAGCTGTCGTATGATCAGTGCTTGCCAAGTGCGTTGTAAATATTGTAGATCTGACTCATATGTCTCTACAGGCGTAACTTTTGCTCTTCTGTCATCATCGGAGTTCATCAGTTGTGTGCGGAAGTGAATTGGAAGTATCGCAGTTGCAACACATTCTCTATATGCCTTTTGTAAGACTGAGGTCAGGTCAAGACCACGCAAGCTGCAAAGTAAGGATGCTGCATCTGCAGTATTTATCGGATCTTTCTCATCCTCGATTGCGCGTTGAAGCCTTGTATGTGAGGTACTCAAACGATATTGCTGCAAAGCCAAATTCTCCTGCTGAGTATCGAGCACTTTTGCAATAAATCCTGATGAAGCATCTATCTCTGAGTACAGTCGTCCAAGAATGTCAGCCATCGACGAATCCCTTTCCTTGAGAAGATCATCGTGGTTGTCTTCTTTTGTTTGATTAACGGTCCGAGGCTCAACACTGCTCCTGCGCTTTGTGATATCGCCCAATTGAGAATTGTGCTTGTTGTAATTGCTTTGCAGTAATGAACTTAGCAGCTCACTAACCTGATCCTCCACTTTCCATGCTCCTCGAGGTGAAGTCATGCTTGTCTACTACTTGAGTGAAGTGTTGTGCATGCTCCTCCCAATGCAGAGATTGCGCTCTACCGGCCCTTCTATCTTGATGAGTTATCTTGCCAGCAGCAAGCACTAACTGCCATACTGCCTAGGTAAACTGAGTCTAGGGTGCGTTTATGAGTACTTGCATCAATCAGGCTGTGATGGAGACCGGCCCCACTGAGAACATATCCAATCAGGCAGTTTGAGCAAGTTTTTTTATGATTTGATGGAGAGAAGAATCAGAACAATCCTTTAGCAAGCACAATCGTGATGAGACTAGCCAAAACAATACTAGGCGGTTTTGCCATTTCTACTTGTATCTATAATTTCTGAGGTGTGAACTGCGTGGTTGCTCAATGAAGGTCATGCGGCTAGTCAATCTGACTATGTTTCGCTGATCATTATGGCCCACATGGAGCTGAGGATCAATGTCTACCAGACTCATACTAAGGCTTCATCCTCGTTCTATAGTCTTTCTCTTCTTTTCAAGCTTCATCAGCACGGATATTGCACTCTTCCAATTCTTGTCGAAGACTTCTTCCGAGAATCTTTTTGAGCTTTCTCTGGCGCGCAACCGCATTTTTCGACAGGCATCCGGAGCAAGGCTGAAAGCTGCATTGAAGGCGTCTGCGAAAGTGTCAACACTCGATGCATGGAAACCTGTTTTTTGACCATCATAAGGTACGACTATGTCCAACTTTGGACCTGCTGAGTCGTGGACCACGGGTATCAAGCCTGCTGCCATGTATTCCACAACACCGATTCCGAAGTGTTCGTTCCACATAGCATTTGTGCCAATATAAGAAGAACTCAGAATCTCTGTAACTCTTGGCCATGGTACGTCCTCCATCAAGAGTATATTAGCATCAATTGACAATTCCTGTGCGAGTTGCTGCAGCTCTCGTACTCTACGACGGTCTAGCTCATTTCGCACTGTACCGATGAGAATCATCTTGGTGGTGCTTCTCAAGTCTGGCCGCAAGCAGTTGATAAGTCTCTCATAGGCTCGAAGTAATGTCGGATGATCCTTTTCAGGCCGAAATTGAGCGACACACACGATGTCCTGCGATCGATCATCAGAAATTGGAATGTCAATGAGTGTTTTAGTATCGCAAGGAGGATAGACGATCTTAGTTTTACTTGGTGCAAGTTTCCACAAGTGCTCGAGATGTCTCATAGTCCAAATGGAGTTGGCCATGACTAAGTCAGCATATTGTCCAACAAGTGAATAAAGCCATGCGAAAGACTTCCAATATTGCAATTTGATTTTCGGAATGGAAGGATTTGCAAGCATATCTGTCGAGATAGTCGGATAGTGAGTATACGTAGCGATAGGTATGCGAAGCAGGTAATATATGAGCGGATAAGTGAAGGCATATCCCATAGTGTCTTGAAAAGTCAGCGTAATGTACACAAACTTGAGGATGCTAGTACCTATAAAGATGTCTGGCACCAATCTTGATACTGCTTCAAAAGCTAGTGGAACAGATCCCAGCGACTGTCCAATCAGGGTGAAGTGAGGCCAGGTTTCGGCTGCCACCAAATATCTTTTCCGTAGATGTATTATGTCGATTCGTCTTGAATCTAGAGATATACCGAAAGCAACCTTTGCACGCTCGATAATCACATCCTTAGACGACTCAAGATCTCCGGTATACACTATGCAGAAGACATTCGGATATTCTTGCAAAGTTGAACGGATAGCGGCCCAGAGAACTCTTTCTCCACCACCTCCCGCATTGCAATATGGGTGGAAGAACCCTATAATCATCGGCTGAGCCACTTCAGACTCTAGCGTTCTGAGCAAGAATTTCCTTTTCCTCCGTGACGATCGCTGCATTCTCCTGCCAAAGGCTCGAAGGCCGAGTTTTGCAGAGAGACCGCATATCACAAGAAAAGTGATTATTGTGACTACAAGTGTTATGATTGTTGATGACCGCATGATGCAAATGGTCTACGAAAATACCGGAAGAGATATCAACGGGAATCTCAGACCTTTGCACTGACTATCTCGAGCTTCGAGCGCGAGGCAACGGAGGAATTTGTAATTGTGTCGGTCGAAACTGGATGAGACGAGACTTTAGAGCTTGCGGAGAGGACCCGAGGTAGTATACATGTTACCGAAGCACTAACGGATCGAGATGACTCCTTTTCTTGATATATATAATCCCGTCTCCTGCAATACTTGCGAGCAAATACTTACTAAAGCTGCCAAGAACATCTTTGGCCCAGATTAAGTTGCAAAGTGGAGTGGCCGTTCCACTCATTCCAACACGCGCACATTTTCTTGAACTGCCATTGAATACGGTACGTGTTTGCGGCGCTGCGTTTGTGGGGCCTTCTGGCAGATGTGCAGAAATTGATCACGAGCGAGTATCATACTTTGTTAGTAAATCGGTCTCTCTGCCATTCACATCAAGAGGCTATAGACAAAAAACTTCATAGAAGTTGGAGACTAATGGCAGCACATATGCAATTGAAATGATTCCATGATTGAGTATTGACTCCTACGAAATTTGTCGTGGATAGATCCTCCAACGCACTCAAGCAAGTCTAATTGAAAGTGTCGAGAAGTGCTCGCAATTCTGGGCAACAGATTCATTTCTGCAGCATCCGGGCGATCGATCAGGATAGTCAATCGTATCGAGGTATAACTTCTACATGTGGCCAACATTGCGTGATCTCCATCGATACCACAGTCAGAGTATTGATCATGGCTCTGAGATCTTCATGCATATTTCGGTCATATTCCTGACTCTGACGCTGCTAAATCATGGCCAAAACCATATTGGGATACTGTTGGCGCTACTTGCAAATGTGATCTATATAGGTCATGCTTTGAGCAAAGCACAACGTCGGCGCTATTGTTGGCTGATTGAGATAATGTCACAATTCTCTCAAACTGTCTCGAATCCGGAGCGCGCGTTCTTGCTAGCGGCACTCAATACCTACGTTTCATGGACTCGATTGAAAATATCCTTAATTGCTCTGTTTCTGTTACAATTTAAGGTACCGGTGCTTAAGATGACGTCGTATATTTTCGGTCAGCGATCGTCATGGGTAGTGTATCACATGATGGACAAAGGAATCATCAACCTAGAAATACAGCTTGTTCTTGCGTTTCTCGCAACTTCGCTGCGCTTAACACAGGTCTATTCAGACTGGGAGAGCTTGCAAGTTTCAAGGAACAGGCTGATCCGAGATGCCGGAATGGATGCAGAGCCCAATCATCACATCATAGAGGGTCAGGGATAAAAAATTGTGCGTACCAGAATTGACCTGTCTGGTCTCCTTGATTTAATATCTCTATGGTTTACATCTTCCGGTATATCGAGGATAAAGACAACAATCTCTCACGTTATAACGATTTGTCAGCCATGCCAGAAATCTCTCGAGGCCAATGCCATAGCCTCCGTGCTCGCAGCTTCCATATTTTCTCTGGTCTGTGTACCAATAATAAGGGTCTGGCGAGATCCCTTCCCGTTTGTAGCCAGCCAACAACTCTTCCAGATCGGTAATTCTCATGCTGCCTCCAGTGATCTCACCGACGTTTGGCATCAGGACATCTACACTCTCGGTACAACGCTCGTTCCCTGGAACACGCTTCATGTAAAAAGCCTTGATTTCAGCAGGAAACTGAGTCAAGAATATAGGTTTCCCTATCTGATCTGTCATTTTCCTCTCGGCTGCTTCGGCGATGTCATCGCCAAAGACATGATGGCGAGGTACAGGATCGTTTGTGAGGATGTTGTGTTCGTTAACATACTTGATGGCATCTTCGTACGTCATACGCATGAAGGGCCGTGTTGGTGGTACAAAGTCTGGGTTGAGCTGATGAATCAGAGAGGAAGTGACTGGATCAGACAAAAGCTTCTCGATAGTGCTGCAGATTAGAGTCTCGAGATGTTCCAGGAACTCATCAAAGTTGAGGAAGGCGAGCTCGGCCTCTACATGAGTATATTCAGATAAATGTCTTCGTGTATGTGCCTTTTCAGCCCGGAAGGACTCCTGTACGCAGAATACATCACCAAGTGCAGGCAAGCAAGTTTCGAGATAAAGCTGACTAGATTGTGTGAGGTAAGCTTGTTCTCCGTAGTAATTGAAAGAGAACAACGTCGATCCACCCTCGACTTGAGTTTGCACCATGCAAGGCGGAGTGACTTCTGTCATGCCCATCTCTTCGTACGATTTCCGGAAAGCCTTCAAGACTCCAGCTCGGACGCGAAGAACTGCACTGGCAGTCTCACCTCGCAAAACTAGATGTCTCTGGTCATACAGAATAGATGGGTCAGAATCTGCAGAAACTTTATTCGTGATCGTATCATCGCCTCCAGGAGCGCGACTGATTAAAACAAAGTGATCTGCTGATAATTCATGATCTCCAGGAGCTGTCTTGCCTTCAGGCAGGGCTGAGATAATTCCATATACAGTGATTGTAGATTCGGGAGTAAGTGTGATGGCGTCATAGGTCTGCGCAAGTCTTCCAGCAAAGACACATTGTAGGTAACCTGTGCCGTCCCGAAGCACAATGAATATCAGGCCTTTTTGAATTCTGAGCCGATGGACCCAACCAGAGATCTTGATTCGAGTATCTCTCGAGTTCTTGGCATCTCGAATCTTAATCTTCTTGGCAGTTGGGAGCGAACTATCTTCGGAGAGAATGACAGCTCGAGCATTGTCAAGCTTCCGAGCCTCCTCAGCTTTAGCCAGCACGTCTTCTTCACCTTTGGATCTTGCGAGCTCTTCCGCTTTTGCACGCTTTTTAGCATTGATCTCGACGAGCTTAAGTGCCTTCTTTCTGGCACTTGCTGTCAATTCCTTCCACTCATCGGAAGCCGAGCCACGAAACTGTATTTTCGCTTGATTGCCGTGTGTTTCGAAGACCTTGACGGCAGATTTGTATGGTGTACTGGTCGTGCCCGTGCCAGTTTCATCGGACCCAGCAGCATCGTCAACATAGTACAGTGTGTCATCTATGATGGGAATGAGTCAGATAAAATTCAGTATGGCTCAGCAGCTTACCTCCAGTTACGATGGCAAGTTTTGCGGCCGCAGCCTCGAGCAGTGATGCCATTGCTGCAGATAACTGCTTTTATGCGAAAAGCAATAATCAGATATCAACCAAACAGGACTGAGCGAGCAGTAAACTGCCTGTCCTGAAGCACTGTGGTTGGCAGATCGAAGATTCACGCTCTAGGCAGATTGATCGTTCCCTGGCACGGCTTAATTTCTGCTCGCTCTAGCGCGTGAGTCATTTGCAGTGGACGGAAAGGCCAAATTCTCCTCCGCAATCAGGAATCCCAAGATCTCGCAGATCGCTCAGCCGATCTATACGATACAGCCAGTTACGGGAACCACATGCAGTACTGTAGTCGTTTGGATGTGATTAGATTCGAGACAACAGGTTGCAGTCATGCATAGAGCATTAAGACCGCTCTCCCGATCGACGCAGTAACTGTATACATGGATCAGAGTCGTTTGAACTAGATCTGGAAACGCCTCAGTTGCCCTGCGCTTCAATTCCCGAGGCCAATCATCATACACAGGGTATAATAACCAAGTGCAATTAACGCTCTCTTTATATTCTATTCCATTTATTTTGCGGGCTCTCCCTGAGATTGTGGACTCCTTTATCGAGATTCAGAAGCAATCAGACTTCGAAGTTTGCGGATTGGAGACATCTGGTTCAACGTCTCGTGCACAAATTCGACATTGCTCTGGTCAGCAACATCACCGGCATCTTGAGAAATTGCATTTTCGCATAGGTAAGTCTAGCCTTGTCTCACGGAACCCTCTTCTCATATTTCAGCACCATATCGTACTCCTGGTTCAATACGCGAATACCCAGCCAGAAAAAATTAGCTTGATGAGATGCAGGAAGCTAGGGAGTCCAGTCGCAAATTTATCGGTGGACTGAATCTTGGGGACGACTTCAGACGTCGTTTTCAGGTCAATAATGGTCTCGAGAGCAACATGCCACTGAATTCACCGGCACTGACTTACGATGCCATGGCTAATATGCACATGATTCCGACGAATCTCCTAACACCTGGCATTGGGTTTCAGTCACCTCAATTCCAGCAGGGGCAATTTCCGCCAAGCTCATCGATGTCCTTACATGCCGTATCGCAAGACGTGAGTTCGCCTTTACATAGTCCACATCTGCAGTACCAGCAAAACTCGTCTCAATATTTCAGCGCTTCTGCGATTCAACAACTTCCGGTTGGACGAACTGTATATATCGGTAACATTAGTGCCGATGTGCCAGCAGAGTTAGTATTCATCTGAATTGTTTGTGTGCAGAACTAATTGCACAGCGAGATCATAAGTCTAGTACGCACAGGAGCATTAGAATCTATTCGGCTCTTACCTGACAAGCAATGTGCATTCATTTCCTTCATAGAAGCACAGGGAGCCACTCTGTTCCATACTGATGCTCTCATGCGGAAGCTGACACTGCGTGATCAGGAAGTCAAGATAGTAAGCTCGAGTCATCTTTCAGCATCTCTATTGATCTAACACCACACAGGGCTGGGGAAAACCGTCTATCCTTCCTGCCAATATCCAACTTGCTGTACAGCAATCCGGAGCAACCAGGAACGTTTATCTCGGCAACCTCCCAGCTGAAATAACAGAGGAAGAGATTGCCGAAGATCTCAGCAAATTTGGCGCGATCGAGCAGATAAAACTGCTTCCGGAGAAGAACATTGGTTTTGTACATTTTTTGAATATTGCGAACGCGATTCGTGCTGTCCAGCAGTTACCTCTGGAGTCTGCCTGGGCTAACCGAAGAGTCTATTATGGCAAGGATCGATGTGCTCATATGAACAGGCAACATCAAACATTGCAACAACAGAATCAAGTGCTTCTGAGTTCACTTGGTCTACCGTCAGTGCACCAATCTGTTCAACAGGTCGGCAATTCGTTCGGACAGCCGCTAAATCCAAATTTTGGTAATCGTACAGTGTATCTTGGAAACATTCATCCGGATACCACTCTAGAAGAAATTTGCAATGTTGTACGAGGTGGTATCTTGCATCACATCCGATACATAGCAGAGAAGCACATTTGTTTCGTCACATTTGTTGATCCAAATTCGGCGACCGCGTTTTTCAGCTTGTCAAACATGCATGGTTTGTTGATTCATAATAAACGCCTAAAGATTGGTTGGGGAAAGCACAGTGGACCACTACCTACGCAGATAGCTTTGGCTGTTGGCGCCGGCGCGAGCCGTAACGTCTACATTGGCAATATCGACGAAAACGTCACAGAAGATCAGTTGAAAGCAGATTTTTCAGAATATGGCGAAATTGAACTGGTCAACACTTTACGAGAGAAGAGCTGCGCATTCATCAACTACACAAATCTGTCGAGCGCAATCAAGGCAATTGAGTTAATCAAGCAAAAGGATGGATATAAGGATAAATACCGTATCAATTTCGGGAAAGATCGATGTGGAAATCCTTCAAAGGTCCGATCCGCTAATATGCCGATGCCAGCCCAGCAACAATTCCAGCCAATCCTAATTGCTCAAGGGTATGGACCACAGCAAGGTTATTTCCCTGCAGAGTCGCCAGCCACGTCACCGGAGTCTCATCATGTCGACAGCGCCGATGGCGATCCTCTCAATGCTCCAAATATCTCGGCTGACTTCTCCGCGTTGGCTGTGAGATAGAGGACACATCTTCTTTGTACATCAAATATTTATCCTACCAATTTCATATTTTGCAACATACTTGTACGTTCGATTCGGATTGTGTTCTTTCCTCTCCAAAGCAACCTTGCTGATTGCCTGAATCAGAACCTTCAATTGAGCGTGCTTACGCTGTCCGAATCACTTTCACTGAGCTGCGAGAGATCTGTCTCCGAAGCTTCGGAATCGTGACCAGCTGAGTAATCGATCACTTTCTTGTTTCGACCCGATGCGCGTCTGGCACCCCCGAGAACGGTAGGTTCATTACTTATCTTGCGTTTCCTGTGCGACTTGCCCGACCTCGATTTCGATCGACCTCGCTTTTGTGGAGTCAAGGAGAGACCATTACTTGTTGCGGCCTTGTTCTGCTTCGAGGGCTTCAGGTGTTTCGATAATCTTGCCTTGATAGCTCCTGCATCCTCTAAGGATATGAAGGACTTGGTCTGTTTGTCATTTGCTGACTCAGTACTGAGTTGTGCTCTATAGAGATCCGTTGGTAACTTGAGCTTTTTAGGATAAGCAAGGAGCGGCCAATTATTCTGCTCAGCTCTCGTGGTAAGCACTATCTGGGCAATATCTGACAGTAAATAGATGTTCTGAGAGATCAATTAGCATTCTATCGCTTTACAGATCACAACGACATACATCTGCATTTGAAGCATCCTGAGGCACATCGTCAGCCACTTGCTTGATACGTTGACAGTAATGATACACCAAGACCAGATTTTCAGCAGTGACCACCGAATCGAAATAATAATTGAAGTACATGGCGAAATTCACGAGATCTTCTTGGTCGCGATCCTCTGCCGAGAAATCAGGATGATGGGCGAGAAGATGCACTAATCTGGGCATCATAGATTCCATGAGAAATCCTTGTTTGCCTAGATCGCCATTAGCGAAGAAATCACATTGTGTGAAGATATACCATATTGGTGTGCAAACTGAATCGCTCGACTTTTTGTTTCATTCCTGATCTGCTCTTCCGGATCATGAGCGGCGAGAAACATGATAACGTGCCATCTAGGAGCCATCTGTTGTGATTTCAAAGACTTTTGCAACCTACGGAGGAAGGCATGTCGAACATGATATTCTAGGTCCTGAGCGAACAATGCGATCTGAATAAAGTCCTCTGGCGTGATAATCTGCTCATACGCTGGAAGAGTCGCTAACTTGAGCATCATCTTTGCAGCGTCTAGCCGTAGTCGTGCGCGGATATATAGCGGCGTATCCTCGGCTTTCGACAGCTCTCCCATATTGAGGATGATGGACCTCAATGCCTTGAAGACAGGCTTGGCGAGGTCCGAAGCTGTTTTGCTGTCGTGGTAATACCTCAAGCGATTGCCAAGTATCCTGACGGCGAAGCATTTCGCGAGGCATTCGACGCTCAACGAAGCTTCATCATCAATCCATGTCATGGTCTCATCTCCTGTTTTCGTTGTATGGTTCTTCATCAATAGTTCTTTGGCACAAAACGCCGCAATCTCGTTTGCGTGTAGGTCAGTATGACTGGGAGCCAACAAATTGAATTGAGCGATGAGTGAAAGGGAGGATAGCAGATTAGCTGCACCTATTTGAAGTCCATCTAGCACTTGCTTGACTACTGCTGTGTTGGCAGAACTCCGATTTTTCATGCTGCACACGACTGTGACAGCCTGTTTTACAATTTTCGGATCTCCTTGTAGCAGTACAGTGTCTAATGCATTGGAAAATTTTTCATCAGATGGCACATCGTCCGGATACTTCCTAGCAAAGGCTGCTAAGGCACGCATAGTATCCAAAGGTATAGCAGTCGGGTCCTCCCTAATATGTGCAGCCATTGGCACGATGTGCGCTTTGTATACAGATGGCTGAATCACTGAGATTTCTCCGAGGAATGATTGGGCGATCAACTTAAGGGTGTCGGGTATGTCCTCATGACTGTCCAAGTACAAGACGTTGCTCCTGTTGAAGACCTGTAGAGAGGCTCGACGTAGTATTGTTTCCATCACGTCCTTCACAGGCGTCGAGATTTGGCCCACACGTTTCAAGCTGTCTCTGTATGCCTTTCTAACACTCTTGTAGTCATTCTCGGGCGAGATGCAATCTGCCAAAAGCCTGTAAAGTCTACGGTCATTGTGTTCCGCGAAGGTTCTCAGAGCCAATTCTGCTTGAGAAGGTTCAGGAAATCGCTGAGATAAGGCTGATATACATGAATTGAGGCGGGCTTCAACAGTACTTCGGTGCTCCTTGATAGTCCCACCATTGAATTTATCACAACATTGGAGGAACAGGGCCAGATACTGAGCTTGTAATTTTTGCATAGTCCCTACAATTGAGTAGAGTGCGCGCTTGCTACGCTCATCCGCGAGGTGTAATACGTGAAGAATTCTCACCACACGCGCACCATCCTCTAGCTCTGAACATTTCAGTACATCGTCGTACAATGTCTTCTCCAGCAGAATATTGATGTGGGCATTGTTGACGTATACGCAATGCAGTATGTGGTTGATCAATGGACCAAACTTTTCGGTAGCCGTGATGTCTCCGATAGCAATCTCACCATAGGCACTATCGAAGATTTTACCAATGTGCCTGAATGCTGCTTCCTGTGCAGATGGTTTCTTGTCACGACAACGATCTGCGTAGGTTTTCAAGACATCTGCATTCAACCTGGTCTTTGTGACGAGATAGGGGAAGCTCTCCATGACCTCGCAAGCTGCTGATCTGACTTTGTCGTCTGAATCGACAAGTTTTGTGACTAAACCATCAAGACAAAGCTTTTCAACGATGGGAGACTTCACAGCCCCTTCCTCGGAAGACATGATGTGCCCGATGCCCTGTATCCATGCAATTCTGATACTCGCAGTTTTGTCGTTTCTACGAGAGGCCCAGGCCTTGTATGCGGAGGGATAGTCTTGCAGAAGCAGAGATCCATTGACACTTGCGAGCATAGCACTAATCGTTCGAGTTGCTAAGATTCTGCATATTGTGTTATCAACATTCAGTTCGCTCTCGAGCTGCGGTATAACATTCTGCAGGGTGGTAGGGGCACTAGTGAAAAGCTCATAAACCAAGTCATGTGTAATCTTCAAGCGCTCATCATCAGTAGCCTCATTCTCGTCATCCTCGGTCTCTCGATTAGCGTCGTAAATGATATCTGTAAAATATTGGCAAATGTTGCGCTGCAAACGATCTGCACAATTGTTGAATACTGCCTTTGCCACCATATATGCAGACTGTTGCTTTGAGAAGCCATGCTTATTGTTATTGATATTGTCCGATCGCATTAGTTGAGCCAATAGGATGTCGAGAACGTCTGCTGGCAATTGCGGCAATTCGTCGATTAGCTGGGTCATGATGTTTATCACATGCTCTTCCAAGGCTGGACGTGATTGATCTCCTTTGACGACATCGAAGAATGTCCGAATAATATCTTCAATCAATCGGTCACTTTTCTCGATATCACCAAGGAGTACAACACTCTCTACTGTAGCGAGTGACTCAAGAAGATAAAAGTGTTGCTGATAATGAGTGCCTTCAACGTCCTCAAGACCTTTGAACTGCTTGATGAAGCACTCAAAGATACTGCGAAGTTGCGGTTGAGAGAAGGGCGCATCTGGGGCACATAACCGCAAAAGATCTGCTATGCAGCAGGACGCGTATGCAGTCACACCCTTGTTCTTGTGATGCAACACATTTGGAGAGACCAATTGAGCTGCTACCTTGACCAAAGAGGAGCGGTCGACATTTTCTTGATCGAGGCTCTCCAATTCGTCGGCCAGTGCCTTGAGCCTCTTCAGAAGTTCATTGACACTTATAGAGGATGCCGCAGTCGCGGCAATCTGAGAATTGAATTTCAATTTAGACATGCCTCCAATTCATTGCCTAATAAAGCGCTGATCCACGAGCTGTCGCAGGCCCCCAATTTCTGAAGTGGGTGAAGTTGGTGAAACAGTTGAGCTTCGTATCTAATACGTCGCGTGCCTATCACGATTCATCGTTGGAAAAGTCAATAGTCATCTAGATAGAAAGGGACATGTCTAACTTCTGCAGTCTTGAGTAATCAGATCTGAATAGAACAGCCAAGCTGCTGCCCGCGGTCGACACGCGCTCCACGAAAAGTCATGAGCTCGCCCACTTTTGTCATAATTCGAGCAGGCGGGAGCAAATTCAGCCGTGCTCATAAAGCCTCTTGGGGACGCGTCTAAGACGCGACCGAAACCATCTGCCTTCTCTCAAGACGAGGCAAAAAATCGTTCGTGAGTTTCTGCTTACCCATAGTCTGATGCCATGCATACTAAGGTTCGATTCTGAGCTGACATCACACGCATATATTGGATAAGTACTGGAAGGCATAAGGTGAAGTTCAATTGAGAATCCATCAAGATCAATCGTGTTGAATTCGTTGAATACTCATGTATGAGGCTGTTCTTTCAGTCTAGATTACATGAATAGTCAAATAGATTAATAGTATATCATGCTAGCACATGGGATCTCATCTTCTTGAGATACATGCACTGAAATAAAAATTCTCAGCAAACTGGCGTACCACATTTTGTCATGCATCCATCTATACATGGCAGTTGTCAAGACAGTCGTGACATCCTCAGACAGAGAGTCTACAAGAATGCTTCTGCTTCTCAATCATCCTTGTTCAAAAAGGCCAGGATTTTGTCTTTTCCCTTGACACTCAATAGAGCCTTGATCGCCAGCAATTGGACTCGTTCCTCCTGCTGAGTGTCGAACGAACTCAATTCATCCGTCGCAATGGTTACTAGTTGTTCAAATTCTGCCGTACCGAACATTGACAGATACCGTAGGTCCTGAGCCTCCTCCTCCTCGTCCTCCTCCACGTTAGTGATTGAAGTGCGGCAGGTATCCAGAAAGTCTAAGACAACGCCATGCTCCGGTAGCCGATACTTGACTCTAGGCAAGTCGACCATGCTTGGAGCCCACAACTGATTCTCGTCGTCGTCCGACTCTGACTCAGAGGCAGATGATTGTACTTCGCCATCTGACGCCAGCTCAATATCGATGTCACCTCTGTTTCGAAAACCTCGTGTCAAAGTCGTGCTTATCAATCTATGCTTCCGAGGCTTCCGAGTTGTGGGCTGTGCCATTGTTAGTCATCGTCGAATATATAGTAGAAAAAAATCGGGACAACTCACAGTAACATCGCAAGCATGTAGAGGACACATCCATTTTTTTAGTGCCGACGGTGGGCCGGGTAATGGCGGACTCACGCAGTCGAAGTGCCAATGAGCTGAACAATGGTCACAGGATGCGATGCCTGATGACCCAAGGGCGGACAGTCCGCATTTGTAGCACAAGATCGGCTTGTGTTGGCGGTCGCGTATACGGTGTGTATCGGCTTCCTCTGCAAAACCATTGCGGCTTTCAAGTCAGCTCCCGTGAACCAAGACGGCCTATTTTACTTACTCTTTGCGTAGAATCTTTTGATCTCTTGTCTCCTGGTACTCTCCAGCTTCGCCTGTGGCTACTGCTTAAATTAATAGCGGTCAAAAAAATTATGCCAACTCTTTTACCATTATCGAAGAATGATCTGATATCTGCAGGTAATTGGAAAATGGATGGATCACGAACAACCTCATTGGACAATAAGTGCTTGAAGAAGCCGTGCCCGGGTCTGGGGAAGCCGTACTGAGTCATGTGAGCTGCAGAAACTGAATGCTTGAACCACACTTACACGTTTATCCCAGCAAGACATACAATAATACGGCTCATCCGGTATATCAGCCTCCTCAATCGGTGGATCAATGCAGAGGAAGTGAAAAGACCGCGGGCAATCATCGCAACATAAAAGCTTACCGGTGCCGTGGCACGTCGAGCAGTGCCCATCATTTGACTGCAAGAAACGTTAGTAAAATAGGCAATTCGAATTGCAACTTCCATACTCCTTGATCGTCATCCCGGATTCTCATCCGATCTATCTCGGTACTGGTGTGAGCTCTGCTTTCGTATGGAAGCACACCCAATTCGACTGGAGCTTGTCTCCGTCGTTTTTCTGGCGAACTGTTCAATGTTACTATCAAGAGAGATAGAGTGATGACCGGGCCTGTGCATACCTAATCTTGATTTTCTTATTTGCCTTATGTCGGCGCTCTCCTCCATTCCCTCCCTCAGTCTGCGACGCTGAGCGCTTCTTCGTCGTCGATTGCTTAGCTGATCTGGGCCCATTTGTGACGCGCCGTTTCTTTATAATTCCTTCCACGTTCGTGAGTGTGCCAAAATCAGTCTCTAGCTCATCATTGTCGTCCAAGTCGCTCGGCACGGATGATAAGGGAGAAGTGGTTGCCCGTTCGCGCTGTGCGGGAATGATAGCAATCTCGTCTTGGTCACTATTTGAAAGCAGGAGCACGTCCGGCATGACATGGCTTTTAGCAATGCTTGTGCTTCGCCTGAATGGGTTATGTATCACAGGGGTTTGGCTTTGAGTCGATTTAGCACCATGAGCCGTTGAACCATTCATAGACTTTGAAGACTGCACTTCAGGCACAACACTTTTGACCTTGAACTTGAGTACCGTGGCCTTGCCCTTCTTGCCCGTGGCTGCCTCAGAATCTGATTGCCCATGGTTGATTTTGTAAAAGTCCGAGTAGGATATTGGCTCACGGGTCCTTTGAGGTCTGGTCTCATTTGATCCTTTCTTGTCTGTTACCTGTTCCGGCTGTATTGTTTGTGATTCTGTCCCCTGAATCTCATCATGATCCACATTTTCCAGCATGGAGTCCGTCATTTTGCGAGACCCAAGATGGGCAGCACTTGTGGAGTCATCCTTCATGTTACGACGCGGATTAGCAAAATTGATTTGCTGCTATGTATACAAAAGCACTCGTTAGAATTTCAGTCCTGAATTATTATGCTGGTCTAGGAGGTCGTCCCCGTTTGTATCTGGCAGAAACAGGACTGTTACACAAATATCACTATCACGATCTGTATGTCAGAGGATGACGAGCCTCTCACTACGCGAGACTTAGATGATGATAGTCCGTGAGGCTTGCACTTATCTCTCTGAAGAGATCAGAGGCGAACGATATTTTTGTGTTGTCGAGCGCGAGTAAAGTGGCAGTAAACTCGTGGGCTGCGAAATTTGTACTTGGGAAGTGCCCAAATTGTGGGCATCTGGATCTGCATTCCAAACCCTGAATAGACGAAGCACGACTGGACAGAAGGCGAAGCACGATCGACAGCAATGTCCAGAGGGACGCGCGCCCTGTGCAACTGGATTTCTCGTCTCCCCCTTCTCCTCGTCAACACGAATATACAGTGGTTGAAAGCACTTTTCAGGGACAAAGAACATAATTTTTCAATACTGCCATATGAAACACCTATTTTACCTAGATTTACCCACAGTTCGACCAAATGCTTCCTAGAACATAATGCAGTGATGGATAGTACAGGCACATAAGTTACGTTCAGGCCGATGCAGTCTCTGTCTCGGAAGCTGGCTGCTTCTTCTTCTTGGTCTTGCTAGCCTTCAATGGCTTCGCAATCAAAGCCTTGAGTTCCTCATCCACAAGCGATTTCTCTGATTTGCACTTGGTCAAGTCGATAGGGCTTGGCCCAGCAAGCTTGATTGTACCGTTTGGTCCAAGAGCGATAGTACTGTAGAAATGATCAGCAAATCGAAGTAGCATGAGTGTTCATTCTTACGTATGGAAGAGTGCGACAAAATCATCAGCCTTGGCCTCGAAAACATCATAAGCCAGGAGGAGCCCGTGTTTCTGGGGTTCGATAACTCCCATTCGTGCTGACTTTTCGTCCGTCTTGTCACTCAGAGCCCTGAGTGTAAATGGGAATGCCCCGAAAGCTTTGTCGATCTCGGAGAGGGCCTTTCTAGAGGTTGGCATTTTCAGTGAATACTTCAGATCGGCAGCTCTCTTGAAGACAGTAGTACGTGCCTCGAGTTTCTTGACCTTGCCATCTCCTGTAGACACCAGAATGTCGACTCCGAAAACATCGCCCTCAGCAAAGGAATGTGTCTCGCGCTTGACATTTTCGCTTGGATTGAGTATAATTTCTTTCTTGCCATCGACAACATTTCTCTCTTGTGAATGAGACAATATCCCCTCGCAGGGCTTGCAACCAAATGATTCGGCAATTTTTTGCACAGCATCAGTCACATCCCAGTTCTTTCCTCCTGGTTTGATGAGACGGATCGCCGCTTCGCTTGCAAGGTGAGCAGCCATGAGTACATCAGCCTTCCGACCAGTGACCTCTCCACCGCCGACCACGATGGTGTCTCCTACGTCGAGTCAGTGTGACTATGCAAGAATTACGAGAAAATCTGACCGAGTATACTACCGAAGCCATCGATCTGAGCACCTAGAGAGATCTTCAAGAGATCACCTTCTTTCAAGGTCATCTGAGCCTCTGGGTCTGATGGCAGGGGAGAGAAATGTGCAGCTACCTGATTGGCACTGAGGGATGTAGGAAATCCGATACCCTTTGTGACATTTTTGCCCTTATAAACCTTTGCCGTCTCCTCGAGAATGAGTTCATCACCTTTGATACAGATATCAATGATCTTTGATCCCGGGGTACAGAGAGCGATCACTGATTGTAGGACTTTTGCTGAGATGTCTCCCGCAATCTTGTATTTCGTTAGGGTGTCGGGGTTCTTGAGCGTATAATCTATCTCTTTGACATCCTTTGCATGATTGTCTTGTTTGGACATGACGACAGGTACTACTTCTCAGAGATGGACCACGGGCTATCAGTGTGATCCAGCACGATATCTCAAATTTCTCCTGTTGACTTCTGCTATGGAGAGCAACCTGCCCACTTACCTTCCCGCATTCATCCATCATTTAGTCTGTCTGGGCTGGCAGATTGGGCTTGCGGGAGTTGGCCAGCTGCGGGAGACGCATACGAGACTGTGCGCAACCAAATGCACGTGATCTAGTGCTAATTTCCCGCTCGATTTTACACCTGCAATGAGATCAGTCTCCGATCAGTGCTAAATCCACCTTGATCAGTGCGATCAGTGCTCGATCAGTGAAGGAGCAACTCAGTGCCTAGGCTGCCTACTCACGCACGGGAATAGATTTCAGGCTAGGCCAGACATGACGTGGACTCCCGAAAGGAACTCCCGAGTCTGCCACTACCAGGCCGTTCTCTCCTATACGAGATTCGACCGGGTCTCAATCCCAGATTCGGGTTCTTCGCACACCTCGCCGCTCCCGACTGCAGCTCACGACTTTTCCCTCAATCAAATAACAGAGAGACGGTATAAGGTGTTGTGCTTTCCAGCGGTCCCTGCAATTTGTATCGTGTCTTTTACCTCTGCACATTCGAACCTCTACAACTCGATAATCTTCTGTCAAATAACCTGATCCACTCTCCAGGTTTCAGCGGCTGTCAGTATCCTTCGCATTTCAGCTGGGCATGGTGGCGAATGTAGATCCATTGAAAACATTTCCAGGCAAGGCAGTGCAGCACACAGTGGATAAAGAAATTGCCCGAATCAGTGTAAAGCAGATGAAGCGCCAGAGTGTGGACCGGCAGTCAGATATCAAGAATCCGCTCGAACATCTTGTCCACGAGATCCAAGGTTTTCGACGCTTTAGGCCGCACAGTGTGCAGCAGATCTCCGAGCTTGCTAAGTTTGCACGGCAGAATTCTCTTTCGATATCGGTCCTCAATCCCCGTGGGACAGGAACGCATGGCGACGCTCTCAGTGGAGATATCATCATCGAGCTCTGCACAGAGCAGTTTGATAGCATTGTGCTCGATAGGGATGCCATGACGGTGACCGTAGGCGGCGCAGTAACTTCGCGCAGCGTCGATACTGCCCTTTCTGAGCAGGGCCTCATCACGCCCTTGGTTGGCTATACTGTCGGTCTGGGAGCATTTCTTTCGGGTGGCTTTGGCTTCTCAAGCAGGTTGCACGGACTCACGGTGGACAACATCCTGGATGTCGAGATCGTTCTCGCTGATGGTTCCATCGTTCACGCCAATGCTGAGAATAACAGTGATCTCTTCTGGGGCCTGAGAGGATCGGGCACCTGCTTTGGCCTCGTCACATCACTGACCTTGAAATGCTACCCACTCGTCCGCAGTCTGTCGGCCAATATTATATTCCCCTTTGAGCAGAACACCGCCGCAGATCTGCTGAAGCATTGGCGCGATTGCGTAGTAGATGCACCAAATGAATTGTACTCAAACTTTGTCATTGCCGCAGGTCCGCAGGCTCCTACAGGCACAGTCGTGATCATACAGATATGTCACCTCGGACCGCACGAGACAGGCATGTCAATCATCCAAAAGGTCGCTTCATTCGCCGGCGTCAAATACATGTTCAAAGACTGCGACGACATCTCTTATCTGAGGCAACAAGAGCTTGTGGAGTCTGTTCTCAAAGGTGCGGTCGTGCAGAAAACAGATACACCAGAAAGCCAGGTCAAATACCTGCTGGATGGCAATGTTCTAAAGTCACTAACCGATGAGGTTGCAACAGAGAGCTGCAGATTATTTCAAGAAGAGGCACCTGCTGGTTCTATCTGGTGCTTTGAGCTATTCGGTGGGGCAGTAGCTGATCACGTCGACAGTTGTATACCTTTGACACACCGTCGTGGCAAGTTTCATGCCGCCTCGATCATGCGTGTACCTCTAGACGACCCTTCGCAATGGGGGAACGATACTGCAGGCAGGGACTGGATACGAGATGTCGTAGGGAAGGTCTCGCCTGGCGGCCCTCTTCCGTCTTTCTTGCCTACTTATCGCAACGATGAGAGAGAAGCGAAACATTATCATGATATCATTCGTGGCAGTTATGGGCATGCTAATTGGAGTCGTCTCAAGAAATTAAAGAAGCTCTATGACCCATACAATTGCTTCGACTCCGGGTTTGACTCAGGAATGCTAGGCCACGAAGAGGCTCTCATCGATGGCGTATAATCAACACAGGTGACAGCAAGAAAAGGCTCCATATGCCGCAATACCTCTTTAGCCATTTCATCGGGCTACATTGTATTGGCATGTCACTTCCGCTTGCTCGCTACGCATGTCTTGGACTGAATCACTCGATATCCATTTGAGGACAGCGCGCGACTTTGATCTCCGACCATATGACCTTCGTAAAGCCGAAGATTCAAGCTTCCCAGGGACACTCCACTGAGGCGAGTCATGCTTAACTCGTCCGCTTGGAAATGCGTGCTTCTCAGTTACGGCTGCTCTTTCTGGAGTCGCTGCTTCCACAGCACATACTGGACGAGAATCTGTCGCTACTTGCTCATATGTCCGACTTGGTACTCTCCAGCTCGAGGATCGGCATTCACAGTGTAAACATTGACTCTTTTCGTAGCGTTCCTCTTTTCTTCTCAGTAGCAATAGCGAAGCCGTGTAGTAATAGGTACCACTCAATTCTAAAGATAGATAAGGGGTAGTAAGGATGATTTTTTGGGCGAATTCTGTAAAACACACATTCTCAAAGAATCAATGCGCCACATCTGCAAATCAAATCTAGGCGCCATGTTTGACACAAGCACAGGTGCGTCACTTTACCACAGCGGCATAAGGACCCATATACGACCAGAGGTGTAGTGCGTTTAAAAAGGATCTGCTCTGTCTCGGGTACGACATCTTGGTGTCGTGAATGAATGCAGTCACCAAATCGGAGGCTACGACGTCGCTGAACACCGTCGGACCTGTGCATGCCGCCATAGCTTCAGGTGTAGCAGATGTCGGACAGGCACCTCTTGCTGCAGAGACCGGGCAGGAGAAGCAAGCTGACATCTTTGTCGCTGCACAATATGGTGACTGGCAGAGGATTGAGCAGTTGATTCGACAAGGCAAAGCTACGGCTCGAGACAAGAATGAGCAGGGCATCACGGCACTCCATTGGGCCGCAATCAACGATCGTCTCTTGGCATGCAAGACGCTCTTGGACCATGGAGCCGAAGTCAATGCGAGTGGTGGAGACTTGTCGGCGACTCCCATGATGTGGGCTGCGAAGAATGGGCATGTCTATATCGTCCATCTCCTGGTCACGCATGGAGGAGATCCCGCAATGACTGATAGTCAGGGCTACAATGTCTTGCAGTTAGCGACACACTCTTCAAACGTACTGCTGATCATCTATCTTCTTCATCTTGACATGGCTGTCGACTCGGTAGATCCGGATGGTCATACCTGCTTGATGTGGGCAGCATATCAAGGTGACACTCTTTCAGTCGACACCTACCTGAAGTGGGGAGCCGACGTAAATCTGAAGGACAAGGACGGTCTCAACGCAGTCCATTGGGCAGTCGTTCGTGGTAACCGTCTCGCAATCAAGCGAATAGTCGAAGAAGGCGGCGATTTGTGTACTCCACAGAATGAAGGCAAGACACCACGACAATTGGCCAAAGAACTCAAGACGCTAAATGCTTTCGAGACTGCCCTTGAACTTGCCGATCGGAATGCCGATTCCGGGCTCGCCAACAAACACTGGATTTCATCGGTGAGTGTATTGCCCTTGAGCACGAATCAGCAGAACTTTCACATTGACAGAAATAGACCTTCAGCATGCGATGTATCTTCTCCTTACCCCATTTATACTTTGGGCCGGTATTGAAATTATTCGCCGTCGCGCCCATCATGATTTCGCTGCCTGTAAATGTCATCCTCCTCTATGGGGCCCATCACACGGCCACGTCAATACTAACGCCGACTCCGTTACGGTCCATGGGCATCCACAGGACTCCCTTTCTTGCCGGAATCTTTTCGGCTTCTGCCTTTTGGACGGCGCTTCATTGTAAGGAGATGTCTCTTTTTCTCAAAGGACTCTCTCGTTGCTAATATCAGTTTAGGGATTTTCAGGATCCTCCCAAACTTGATGCGGACCTTTCCACTACTGAACGCTCTATTTGGCCTGACATTCGGCTACTGTCTTTACAATTTCTTCATGGCAATGACGGGTGATCCTGGCTTCATACCCAAGAATGGAGGCAGATCTGAGCAGAGAGAAGCCATCGAGGACCTCTTGCGTGCTGGCGAATACGATAGCCAACGATTCTGTACAGATTGTCTGCTGAGACGGCCACTTCGGAGTAAACACTGCAAGATATGCGGTCGATGTGTGGCTAAGCACGATCACCATTGTCCCTGGGTCGGTAACTGTGTGGGAATCGGCAACCATAGGATGTTTGTGCTCTACGTCATCTCCCTCTTCCTCGGGATTCCAATGTATGTCTACCTCGTCTTCTTGCATCTCAACGTCCTCGGACCAGTAACAGATCCACTGGAATGCACATTGCTGGCAGAGTCACCCTGTCGCTGGCTTCAAATCGATGCCTTTGGGATCCTGCTTGCGGCGTGGGACGCCATCCAAATGACCTGGATCACCATGTTGCTCATCGTCCAGCTGTGGCAGATTGCGAGAGCCACGACGACCCAAGAAGTCGTCAACATAAGACGACATGGATACATGGGAGGTGGGAGACAGTTGCCAGTGCAGGCTCGTCTGCTCTCTGCAGTCACTTCAGGTAGCACGGATCCCGAAGTAGCAGGGCTCACTACTGGCCAAGGTCCAGATCCAGTCTGTGAGCACCATCACCATCGCCATGATGCATCAGGCAGTAGTTGCATGTCAAGAGTGACCAGATTGCTCGGCATCGATCAATTCCTGAATACCGCGAGAGCAGCCGGTTCTCTCTCCGGCACTTCAGAGCGATCACTCCGTCGTGGGAAATTCGTCAATGTCTTTGACGGCGGACCTGTGTCCAATTGCACAGATTTCTGGTCGACCGTGCCACAGGATGGTGTCGATGGACATCATGGTTGGGGCTTTGTCCGCAGACGACCTGTCGATTACTATCGACTCTATACTCTACCCGACACGCCTGAAGAAATGTACTCTTCCGTCCCAACAACAGAGGAGTTGGGAGAAGAAGTTGTGTAGACGGCAATCATCTCCAGCTTTGCTCCTCGATGCTTATCGGCATTCGGAGATTCTACGAAAACAATTCAATATGCATATGATTCCCTCCCCTTCCCTGAAGATGACCTTGCATTCTCACATTCCTCCGGCTTCTTGATAGATGTGAAAACAATCGTTACGCTCCAATGGAGACTCCTACATGATTGAGCTTCCGCGGACCTCGAGCCTCATTCTAAATTCAGAATGATTCTCGACCGGCGAGAAGTCTTGAGAGCTCTGTTTTTGAGTTCTGTTTCGGGCTTTTGGTGTGCTGCCTGTTTTTTAGTTGCCGAGAAACGTAGCCGGACCAACTCCGTTGGCAAGACTGGTGACGGTCCAGGTCGGGGACGCAGTGAGTGTCGTGATGGCCACAGGAGCTGGTCCGTAGGTGGTATACAAGGTGAATGCCGAGGTCGGAAACAAAGGTTTAACATCTTTGGCATCTGCCGTGATCTGGGTACCCGGCTTAGACAGAGGGGCTTGAGTGTCGTCAGTCCACGCATGAATGGTTTTAGTGTCTTGGCAGGAACTGGGTGAACTTACGGGCAGATCGGATTGTTCCGAGTTGTGTGGCAAAGGCAGCTAGATTTGCATTCCCAACGACAGACACACCAGTGGTGACGACAGCCGGTCGTCCAGTCCTGTTGACACATCTCGTCAGTCACACATTCGTCATGGAAGTTGCCGTTTGGACTACGGGTGTTTTTTTTCACTTACGCAGAAGCAGTTTCCGTCAATGCGGCAGCCGGTGTCGTCCCTGCTGGACCGGTCTTGGCCAGTCCTGTGTTTGCGATGACGGTGCCTGTCATACCAGTCAACGTGAAGCGGTCGGAATAGGTGATGACGACGTTGCCCATGGCCGTGGTACTGACGAATTGAATAAAGTACTGTCCGTTCGTACCAATCGTCACAGGAATCGTGATCGAGAGAGAGGAGATGGAGCCTAGGGCAACTGAACCTGCCAGAGTAGTCAATTTCTGAATGGCAGCATTCGACCCAGTACACAGCACCAGGTCGGAAGCGACAATTGCCGCCAATGCAGGATTTGCGCCAGAATCGGTCCATTTCAACGTCATTGCACCACCGGCCACAGAAGTCCCTGCAGCCGGGTAAGTCAACGAGACATCTCCTCGAACAACCTGGAGTGCGCCGAGAGCCAGTAGAGAGAAAACTTTGATGAGAGACAACATGCTCTCCTGGTTATATTCTCCTCAACTTGAAGATTTGCGCAGTCTTGACAAGGTCCTGCCTCTCCTTTCGTCAAGTTCTTCTCAAATCTTTGTCGATGGAATGTGTTTGTGCGATGCGAGTCAGCGATCGTCTGTTGCTGGTGAAGGATTATACACAGTGATACGGTGCACATCGATACTTTTGTACGACCGTTGGACGGACGATCACGAGGAATGCATTTGTGGCGCAGTCAGTGTTTGAAATGAAGAACAACAAAATTCAGTTCTCTTTTGTCCTTTTCAGGTTCTGTCTCAAATGCACATAGCAGTGTCTTCTACTCAGCAATTTGAACGAAAGAAGAACCTATGACAACCTAGTCTGTGCTCCTTGTGCATGATATGAAACAATCTTGTGTTTTCTTCCTTGTTGTATTCTACAGAAATAGACAAAAGTCCATCATAACCTTGTTTTACTAAAGAGTTACCATTGTAATGGCAACGCCTGGCTCATTCATTTCGAGCCATTATCCCGCACATGCCTAGGTACCTAGCGCAGACAACACTGCGACACATGGACGGCAAGAGATGTGCATGAAGATATAGCATGATGTATGGCCTGTTGAGAATGAAGTCCAACAATGAATAGGAGAACATAGCTCCTCATGCTGCAGATGAAGGGCTGCAATTGCCTACATCTGACCATATGATGTCCTTCTCCTTGGTCACCAGCATCGGATCCATGGACGCAATGCTCTGTACATGCCCTTGTAGACGCTGGCCTGCATTGATCAAGCAGTTCTCATTCAACCAGCATTTACCATTCATCAAGAAGAAAAAGGCAAGCTCCAGACCATGCAGTTGATGCAAGGGGATACCGCCAACAACGGACCAACGAATTTGAGGAATCAGACGATCATCCAAGATCTTCGAGGCCATGACGACTGCCGTGAGCACTAGCCGATGAACAGTGGTCTGCTGAACAACTTTGGCAATCCGGAGATAGAGTACATCGAGCACGGAGATGTAATGGACGACAGCAAGTAGTTTCGATGTGCTGAAGGGACAATGATAATGTAGCCGCTGTAGATAGTCACGAAGGGTGACAACTGGCACTTTCGCAGCTTTGAAGCGCTTGAGACAGACATCGATCTGTCGCGAATGAGAATCCTGAATACCTAGAGGCATGTCTGTTGGTGACATAATCATTTGCGAGGCCTCTAGATGATTTTCGATGTGGTCAATCACCGACTCCAGCAGTTCTTCCACCGGTAGAGATGTGTATGTTGCGAGAAGAGGATTGGTTATGGGAGTTTCGATGCTCGACACTAACCCTGTCTGTTCTGCTTCCGTTGGCAGCACGATAGGAATAGCGCCTTCGGGAAGCATGACTGCAGCAGTAGCCATCCAACGGTATCAAATCTCTGACAAGAACAGATGATGCAAGCGATTCGTAGTTTGCCAATAATCCTGAAGATAAAGCTAGCGGTCTGAGATTTTCGATTGTACAAATGTGTATTCAATCCATGATGATAATATTCGAGGAAATGGAAATGACTGTGGGCGCTCTCTCAATGAGCCATGTGGTGCTAAAGGTTGCCTATAGCCGTTGCGTTGCAGGTATAGCGCTTGATTGGAGAGCAACAGACTCCCGGCAGCCGCAGCCTGATTCGAAGGTCGTCTGTGTCGTCGACCTGCTTTAGCGCTATGTGTTGCGCACTCGCAGGCTACCACTGCTGCCGTAGCGCTCGATTGGCACTCATGAAGCAAGCTACTGGTTGTGCTGGCCAGGGATTGGGGGCTGAGCTGCCAAGAGTTCACTGAATGTGTCGCTTGCCTGGTGGAGTTGATTTCGCTTCCCAGAGTGAGAGCGATCAGACCTCAACCTCCACGCAAAACAAATCTATCATCCAGTTGCTTCGTCCCCATATAGTCCTGACAGCTATCGGTTCCATCCACATAATCACTGCTGTGTCCCAGATGCCGAGACCAGTCCGACGACCCAAGAGGATAGTTCCTGCTCCAATAAAGGAGGCGGCGCAGGTCGTCCAGCCTACGGTTTCCCCCGGTCATAATGGTCTAGAGCTGGCAAAGACAAGTGCGCTAGCGACTCTTGATTCTAGCGAGGACGAATTTGGCTTCTACGAACTGCAGCATGTCCACCCTACTGTCGAGAATGAGGAGGAACCAGTGCGAACCACAGACAAACAGGACAGCATATTTGAAGTCCTACAAGATCTTGGCTCTGATCGCGAGTCGCCACAATCCGAGGACTCGTCAGAGGAGAATGCATCTGGTGCCGCAGAGATTCGGAAGAATCCAGCTGGGGATGGCAGAGTGCTGAAGACTAGCGAATTACAAAATCTGCTGCCAAGAGCGCGCCTACTCGCCAATGCAAAGAAGCAAAAGCGCACAGAGCAGAGGAACCAAAGAGTCCTTGCGAATAGGGTAGCGAGAGAATCCACGAAAACTGCAACAGCCAAGACACTGAGGGCACGACAGGATATGCTGCAGAATGCTCCCACTTCCCGAGAAGAACAACGAGACACACGCTATTCTGCTAGAAGAAACTCTTCTGCTCGCAATACAAAGACACAAGAGGATGTACATTCAACGCGTCCATCCACGACCCACGATCACGATGCCGATCTCGGGCTCTCTTCAGAAGATGTAGAGCGTCTGCGAGCCATCAGAGAGCAATTCAAGGAGGTTGACCAATGGTCAATGGACACAGAGACGCTGTCCAGCAGCTTCTACTCGACCTGATCAGGCTTCCTCGCAGTCGATGAGACTAGTATATATGTCTGAAGTGTACCATTAAATGTCAATAATTGTCTTAACTCTGAAGAATTGAGAAACGACTCTTCTCCATGATGCTGGCTCTCTATGACCGCTCTGACTGAAGTACCGCTAAATGCTCCCAATGCAATGCTATGATAAAAAAACTATGTATATGATGCTTGACCTTGCTTGAAAAGAAGAATGACGAGTCGGTTACTGACTTGCTGCAAAGAATTGCCTCAATGTCGAACAGAGCAATTCCGGCAGTTCGGCAACATCTTGAATAATCAAAAAGTGTTCGAATGCAAACTCATTCATGTACTGCTGAATCTCGAGCTTCTTGCCACCCGTCGAGCTGGTCACGTATTTGACTTGACTCATCTGCAGAATGGAGTGCTTTCGAGCTGCATGGATCGTGTCAATGACGAGGAAAATGACCATGATGCGTTCTTCTTGTGCTTGTCGAAGGATCCGTCGAATCGAGTCGTGGTCCTCACATAATCCATCAGAGATGATGAATTGAAGCTGCCACAGTTCAGCTGCACTGCTATGCTGCATTGCTCGAGCGTCGCGGAATAGGTCGAGCGAATAATGCGTCAGTGCTCGTACATCCGTCTTACTCTGGTTGAAACTGAAGGATTCAAAAATCCGGGCACCTGCTTCGCTCGAGAATTGATCCTGAAAGTTGTGGACTAGCTCAGGCACTGCTCCAAATTTGACAACAGACATTTGCCCTACTTCAAGCACCGACAGGGCAGTGGCGACGAGTGCGACGGTGTCGAATGCCAAGGTCACTGAGGATGATTCTGCCATCGATTTACTGTCATCGATTGCCAACATGACTTGATATTGACGCTTGCTCGGCTTAGATCTCCTCATCCATATCTTGTCCTTCTTGAACTGACTTGCAATATATGGAATGATTCTTCTCATGTTTAGACGTTTGCCGGTCTTGAAATCACCTCGCATTTTCGTGGCCATGGTGGGTTCCAAGATGAGACGAAGCTGCTCACACAATCCATTTGCAAGGTCTTTCGTACCTCGCTCGTGACTGTGCCACATACGAGCGGCAGCATTTCGGAGATCATCGTCTTCATTAGCTACTAGGACTTCTACTTCATCTTTCATGGAAGTTCCATCGTCTTCGTCCGAGCTGGAGTCGACCATAGCTTCGTCCTGAGCTGTTCTGTCGCCTACCTGCGGATCAAGATCCATGTCCGGTTGCAGCAGATCGGCACCTGCGGGCGCATCGTTGATTTCTGATCCGGGAGACTTTGCCTCCGGAGAATCACCTTCAATTTTATTGTTCTCGAGCTCGGGTAAAGCACCATCCTCAGGCAGTACATCGTCACCAGTCTCTTTTGACTGCTCCTGTGCTTGCTCATGGTTTGGGCCCATGACCTGGCCTTCCATTTCTGTGTCTTCACCGATATGCTCGAATTGATTAATGTCTTGACCCTCCTTGACTCCTTCCGCTTTTTCTTGGACATCTTTGGTAGCTCTTTGTATGTCTAGCATGCGCCGATATTCTTTGAGAGCGTCACCAAGACTGCGCAGATCCTCAAGAGCAGGATTATCACTAGGTAATGAAGCTTCACCTGTCTGCACCGCATTGTCTGCGCCATTCGCATCTGAGCCTGAGCCAGTCGGAGCTTCATTGATATCTTTGTCGTCCATTTCTTCATCTGCTTTATCAAGCATATCATGATCTTCTTCACCTTGTTTGATATTCGCATCTTCTCCACCCTCGTCTTGTCCACGGCCATCACTATTTTGATTCTCCTCTTGGGTATCTTGTGTTTCGTCAATTTTGTCATTCTCAGGCAAGACTTGCTCAGTCTGAGAATCCTCGTCACTGCCATTCTCTTCATTTGCGTCCTCGTGGTTGGTGGTATCTTCCTCAGGTATTGGTTCGTCCTCTTTCTTGACTTCGTCATCTGGTAGACCTGCAGCCTTGTCCAGTGCTTTCTCTTCGAGCTCTTCGTCTCCAGATTCAGCAGCGGGATCGGGTTCAGGTTCAGGTTCGGCCTCCGCATCTTCCTTGTCTTGGTCATCAGGTGACTCTTCGTCTTCCGAGGCATCTTCCATGCTGAGATCATCTGGAAGATCTAAATTATCTGCTGCTTCCATATGATTTTCGGTAGTGTGGTCTTCAGTTTCAGGAAGTTTAGCTTCCTCTTCACCAGCTTCGTCCTCAGAAGGAACCTCATCCTCAACATTCGTGTTCTCCTCTTTCGATGGACGATCTTCTGGAGGATTCTCAGCCGAATCCCCTTCATCCTCTTTGTCAACCAGATCCGTGGCTGCATCGTTTTCGGTCTGCCCTTGATCTTTCTTTTCTGTGTTTTTGTCGCGTAAATCGTCTTGTTGATCATCCCACATCTTCTCATCTAGTGCAGTTTCATCTTCGTCATCAACATTTCCGATCTCCTCATCAAGATCCTCCTGATCTGACTTCTCGTCTTCCTCTTCAGAACCAGACTGTTTGTCGACATCTTCAAGGTCTCCACCTACGTCATCTTCCATCTCCTTCGCTTGATCGCCTTCATCTTGATCGCCTTTATCGTTTGTGTCCTCTATGCCTTCTAGATCTCCAAGATCTTCATCATCCTCGAGATCTTTGGTTACATCATCCGTGCCAGTACCCTGACCCAGTCCAGTGCCATCAGCAGTCGCCGTTCCTTGATCAGCATTATTGTCCGGCGGTGTCGGAGAGCAGAACCCATTTGTGGATAGATTGACTAGGGTTTGTCCCACCAGTAGCGTGCATCGGGAAGTGTTGGTGTGGAAATTGGAGAAATCCTTCTGTATCGCGTGGCACAAGAGAATGAAAGTGTGTAGGATCGGTGCGTAACAAGTGCATATTGCTTGCAAGTGCATACTTTTCTGGACGTCATCCGAGGAGATGGAGATGATGTGTTGCTTGATTTGTCGTATCGTAGGCAGTAGACTTTCGATAGAAGCGCTTCTGAGATTCTTCTTTCTTTGTAGAGTGGACGCTGCATACCAAGCATTCTCAGAGTCTATCTTTGCTGAGGCTGTGTATTGGACATTTATCTTCTGTGTAGCTAGTAGAATTCTGTCGCAGCATGTTTGCAACATTGACTCCAATTGTGACAAATCAGATGAGTGACTATAGCCCAAAATATCATGGCTACTACCTGGTCTCACAGATTGTTCATCGAGCCATGTAAGAATTTGATCGAAGACGAATGCGGAGCTCGATGTCTCGACTTGATAATCTCGTATGCGGCGCTTTGCTTGTGCAATAAAGACTGACAGATCATTCAAGCAACCAGAAACGAGTGAAGTTGGTAGAAGATAGCCATCGATATTACAGAACTTCGTGTGAAGCTTGTCACAGTCGTTGTGAATGGTTTCCCACCAGTGCTGCGAAGCTAGAGATACGCCTCGCTGCATAAATGCGAGATGAGCGTTGTGGTAGGCTTCCGTAACCATCAGTAATTGTTGCAGTGTCGCGAGAAGCTGTTTTGCGTGTGCAATCTTAGCCACATGATCTGGAATCGTAGCTGCAGAGATGAATGAAAATGATGAATCGTATCCTTCCTTGATGCAGATAGTTTCGAAGAGAGAGAACTCCGCCTCCAGTGAATTGAGATCAGTATTGAAGCGTTTCAAAGCACCTCTCTCCTGCAACAAGTGCAAGAAAAGATCGTCGAAATAGCCACCAGCTCTACGAATATCGTGAGCAGTTACGTCTTCGGAATGGTTAGCGTAGCTGGATCTGATCTGAGGTAGGATGTCCGCAATGCGATAAAAGTAATTGTTGAGCTTTGCAAAATCTCCAGTTGCGGCCAGACAGGTTGTTGTCAAGAATAGAGTCTCCAACGACTTTTGTCGCTGCAAGTCATCAGCCTTGATGACACTTCGGAGACCAAGAAGTTTCAAGGTCTTGAATGCATCACTCATCAACTTGTACTTTCGGTTCTTCAGGTGGCTCACGAGAGCATTCTGTGCCTTGTCATAAACTGTTGGCGTCTCAGCTCGAAGCTCCTGCATCGATTCGATTGTCTCGTCTACGAACTCCTGAAGATAATTCCTAAGATCAAGTACATCCCCTGTGGCGATGATTGATCGAATTTTGCTGGTGGTCCGACCAATGAAGCGATATCGAACGGGTCTTTCGGAGCTTTGTTGAGCTGAGTAAGTGGAACATACGTCCCCAGCTTTCTCGGTATTGTAAGAGACACCCACAAGGCTTATTTTTTGATCCTTCTCTACCTCGGGCAATCCTAGTAGACCTTTCTGCAAAATGCCGTCTACAGGAGAATTGAGTATACGCCGATATTTGTGGACAATTTTGTAAAGTGTTCGATGTGATCTACGGGCACTCTCACGAAGGGCAAATACATTCGTATCTTTCCAGCTTGCGAGTTGTATGATCTGAGTGACCTCCTTGACCAGGACCTTTCGCTCTCGTGCTTGATGTTCGCGGACAAGTGGGGCGAATGCTGTAAAGTAGCTTGTCAGGTGGCATATAGCATCACTGTACTCTGTGTGATAAAGCCCGGATTTGTCTTGAGTTGAGACATACTGAGAGAAAGCTCGTAGATATTGTAAACGCTGGTCAAACTGTCCTAAAGAAGCAGCTTTCATGAATTCAAGCAATAAAATCACTGATTGCTGCAAGAAGTCTGTAGATAGAACATCACCCTGCTGTTCTCGTGCAAATACCATCATCTCATACATATTATACCAGATTTTCGAGTCTGCATTTTTGGTCGCAGTTTCTTCTATGTCGAATAGATGTGGCCAACAACTTAGTTCGAACTTTCGCCAGGAGATGATTTGCTCTCTGATCTGATCAAATATTTGTGTGACAGCATGCTCTCGACTAGCAACATCTTGCCATTGTGCAAGCAGACCAAAGATCTGCTCGAGCATAGTCAAAACTTGTGCCAGAGATGCTTTGATTGAACATTGCAGAAGTCTTTGAGTGGCTTCGTTAATTTCTATCAGAACAGAATTCTCCGGCCAAAGAAGGGCGAGAGCAGCGATACGCGTTTTTAAGCTGTGCAGGACAGGAATTACTCGTCGTATTTCCAACACATTAGGGCTCTTGTAGAAATTATAAGGCACATTGTGGTCCATCGGCTTTTGCATGTCCATTACAGTTATTTCACAGTATGCAGTGTAACTAGCCGCTGCCAGAGCAGGTTGACTAATTATTGGCTTTGGTGACAAGACTTGTTGTAGTCGGGTGACCGCCTCCAGTAAGGTCAAAGCTTTATTTGGACCTGATAGATCATGACCAGAAATTAGCAACTTTGTGAACATATTGAAGATCTCGGCTTCAAGAGAGGTATCAGCGCGAGCTCTGATTGCAGCACTGTCCGTCAGACTATTATCTTCGTAATCGGGAAAGATGTCACTGAAGTCCTCTGAGCTCGATAGTGCCGTATCACTGTATTTGAAAATACTCGCGTCTTGCGTTGCTTTTTCTTGTGATTCAGCTCGTTGAATATACCAGTTCTGAAAGACTTTTCGCATCAGTTTTCCAAGAACCAAATTGTGTGATACAGTCAGTCCTTCGTTGTTGAGCTGATAGAGCATGTGAATCAGCTTTGCAAGAACAACTTTATGTATATTACAGTCTGCAGAGTCAATTTCTTCTAAATCTTTTTCTGTTGCGAAGTTCCATTCGATCAGAGCCAAAGGGTTGGTCGGATCCTTCAAAATCGACCGTGTGATATGGGCATCATTCAGATCACCTGTTTGATCATTTGCGAGCGATTGTAAGCCATATCGAAGTCCCAGAAGAGTCTCGGTGATAGGGGCAACAACATCTGAATATCCTTTGAAGCTTTCTAGACGCTCGCCTAGTTTTTGCAGACTTGTGTCTAATGACAAGATTTGTGGAACAAGAGCGCACACGTTATCGTACGCTTGTGTAAGCACTTGATCGATAACACTACCTTCAGATACTAGCGATATACAGTAGTCGTATTCTGCCTGGACTTGATAGATTAAGGACTCTGCAGGACGATATACATTGATCTCTGTCGCCGAGTCACGTTCCTGTAGGGCCTGTTCTAGTGTTTTCATGAGTTGAGGTGTCTGTACATCACTCTCGCTACCAAAAAACTGTGAGGTGACCAAGGCCTGGATTTTCGTTCGCTCGGTAGCTCGATTGTATTTCCACACGGCAAGGTCTCGTTCAAAGATGACCTCGGCTGCCGGATCAAGTGGGACAGATGGAATGTACATAAGGAGGAACGCTTTGCAGTAACAGATCCAGGCTCGGCCTACAGACAGTCTTTGGGAAGAATCACCAGAATTCATAGTCGAATCTTGTATATGGTCGACGCAGTGTAGAAGCTGAGCATTGATGGCTGTTGAACAAAGAGGGGCCAGACTTCGCAATTTGATCCTTAGGAGTTTGCACCTATCTTCAAGTGGTTCTGCTGTGTTGTCAAATCCAGAGAGACTATCCGTGGAATCACAAAGTTCATCTACGAGCTAAATGAGATGAGCTTGCTTCAGGTAGGCCATGAGAAACATAACATACCATGTGCAACTTCAGAAGTAGGATTTTGGTCATGCTCACTGGACTCGAGGCTAACACGGCTTCGCTATGCATGTTGGCTTGATGACCAACCTCTTGAAGATCTGACAGAACAGTGTCCGTGTTACCAAGCTGGAGTTCGGAAATATCACGACTATCCAAGTTAGTACAAAATTCGAGAATTCTTCAGAATAGCATACATGACACTCTGCCAGTCTTTGATGAACCGTGATGTAGCATCAATACCAATAGATTCGTCCTTATGTGACTTCTCTAGCGTCTGAACATTTTCCAACACAGTTGTATTCAGCTCACTGAATCTTCGTGCTATCGATGTGGCATAATCCTGGTTTGGGAGCAGAAAGTCAAGCAAAGTACGAGTGGGTAACTCAGCCAAGGAGTTCAAGCGCAGTAGATCCTGGAGGACAGGCTATGACAATTAGATGCGCGAAGATGAAGTAGAGGATTCATACGTTTTGTACAGCAGCCCATTTGGAAAATTGTGTCATCTGCTGAATCTGTAAAAGCACAAGAAGTTGTCTAAATAAAGGCACGATTCTTCTTTCCGAGTGTCTAATGCCGACATCGGGAATGTGTTGCTTTAGACTTGGCGGAGCTGTTTGCACCACTTGAGCAGACACTCCGCGAGAATCGCGAAGTGTTTTCAAGAATGCCAGCTGTACTGGTACAGAGTGCTCGATCGACTTGTTGTTGTGAAAAACAAAATTGTCCAGATCATTAAGTGATTGTTCCAGTTTGAGGTAGGCATCATGAGCTTCTGCATTTACCGGTCTTTGTGGATGCGATATCAGCCAGAGTCGAACCATCAAAAAGCCTGTCTTGAGCTTGTCTGTCAGCCTAGATCGCTTGATAATTTTCATGAAGTCCTCGGAAGCAGACATCCGAGCAGCGCCTGACTCTAGTGTATCTCGTAATTTCCGCATCATGGCAAAACACATCTCGAATGTTATACTCGATGATCGTGCCGATACTACATAAGCAAACAATTCTGTAATTGCTTTCCAAACATCAACCTCGAATGAAGTGAATAGCTCGTCTGGAGAAGTGATTCTTCGACCGAGGGCACTGAGAAATTCCGCCAAGATTCGAGCTGTGCTAGCAAAATCAGTCGACACTGCTGCCATTTGCTCAAAGAAAGTTCTGCTTCGTGACTCGAGACCTGTTAATAGAACAACAAGCTCTATCTTTACTGCTTGGAGCCAAACTTCATTCTTCACATGAACAGGACCTTCCAGATGTCGAGGGTTGAGATAGCTGATAGAGTCATGCCTAAGCAGTGTCTCGAATGAAGGATCGAGGTTAAATGCATCTCTGCTTCGAAGAATGAGTTCAATCGTGCTTGATTGGGAAACATCACATTTAGAAAGGGCACGAGGTAAGAACCCGGTGGGCATGTGTCCTATAAGTGATTGCGCATATAAATCCACAACATCTTGAGTCGAGTCTTGTCCAAAGCTTGTGATAGAAGACAAAGAGCTGGAGAAAGCACTCCAAAAGGACTGCTCAGCCGATGTATGACGCAACACACATGCACTAGCATCAGCGATATCTGCCTTCGGAAGAAAGATCTCCACAC
Organism: Taphrina sp. SM11; assembly: GCA_004000165.1. Taxonomy (NCBI): domain Eukaryota; kingdom Fungi; phylum Ascomycota; class Taphrinomycetes; order Taphrinales; family Taphrinaceae; genus Taphrina; species Taphrina sp. SM11. The sequence continues at coordinate 300,046 of RHDT01000011.1, read as the reverse complement.
ACCTATTCCTCATTGCTCGAGATAGCTCTCCATGACGAGGATCCACAGTCAGAAATAATCTGAAGTTCCGATGTGGTTTAACCGTCATCGGTCGGCCATCGGGCATGATCCTTTCGTTGACGATGAGGTGGCCGCCAGGCTCAAGCAAAGAATTCAGTCGATCCAAAACTGAAGGGTTGCACAAGTTAGCATTGTCCAGTACAACCCATTGTCCATTTTTGATGGCCCGAAGTAGACTTCCATCAGTCCACTGGAAGTGTCCGAGGGACGCTTCCGAGAGGACTCTCTCAAGCTGTGACAAATCGTGACCAAAATCTGCGGCTTCAGAAGTTGCCAAAAGCTCTAGTACCTGAATGCTATTCGGAATCATTTCTTGCAAGTTTTCTGCAACAAATAATTGTTCTAAATGCTCGAACACAACAATAGCATGCGAATCTGAGCAGTGATCTCGAAGCCACGCTTTTAGGTACTTTATGACCTGCCCGTACTGCTGAGACACACTTCGTTGTATATCCTTTTGCTCGTAACTACCAAGAATATCGCTCGCGTCCATGTCATTGTTCATAGCTATTATTTGAAGAGATCCTCCGAGGAGCAGGGCAAGATCACTGATCATGCGGCTTTTGCCTACCCCAGACTCTCCAGCAAGAATACATGGCCACGCAGCCTTGATAGACAACAGTACCGATTCTGCAGCAGAGATGTGCACGTTTAGAAGACCAAGATAGGGCTCGGTGGTCATTTGAGCTACTAGATCTCGTGCTACCGTCGTACGGCCCAAGGTCAATGCAAGCGTGGTCAGTTCTGCATACCCTGGACGAAACAATGCCGAATCACCAAAGTGTGACAGCACTAGTTTATCGACCACTTGACGATCCCAAGGAGTTCGAAATCTTTGTCGAATGATAGTATCTGCGTAATACGCAACATGATTTACTTCCATACCATCAGAAATTAATTGAATCCAGCGAAGTATATCACGAAGATTGAATTCCCAAGGCCCTCCTGAGGTGCCAAAATCACGATCTGAAAGAATCTGCTTCTGGACAGCACCAAAGAATTCGACGATTTCTTCCGCAAACTGCGACGGTATTTGAGGCATTATCTTCGTGCAAACTTGTAGAATGTCCACACCATCTAAAGGATCACAGTAAACAACTGTAAATCGATTGACGAATGATTTTGGCAACCCTTTACGACCACCACCTTGAGAATGTGGATTTTGTGCCGCGAAGACACGAAAGTCCGGATGACGGGTGAAAGTACGATTAAGCTCTGGTATATAAGCTTGTCCACGATGATCAAGACACGCATTCAGACCTTCGAGAATTGATTGAGACGCAAGATTCATCTCGTCTAACAACACCCAATTGCCGTTCTGCATGGCTTGAAGAAATGGTGCATCTCTCCATACAAAGTTGATTCCAGCTGCGTCCTCAACCGGTGAGTCAGAACCAAAGAGATCAGCCAAATCAGTTTGATCCGAAAAATTGATTCTGACAAGAGTCTTGCAAGCCAGAGAGGCGATCGCCGAGATAAGACTAGTTTTACCAACACCAGGACTACCTTCGAGCAAGATAGGCTTGGTCAACTGCATAGCACGGAAAACTCTCTTTGCATTGAGAAATGTGGTCGGAGCCTCGAGATGAAAGCTGGCAAGCTGAATTGGCTGCGTGCCCTTCTCGATGGAGAAGGGTCCAATAGCTACATGATTCTCAAATGTCCGTAGCTGATAAGATGCAAAGTATAGTGATGCGCAGTCAAACCCGGCAAGCTCGGATAATTTTGCAAGACATTTACCACGCCGCTCAGCCAATGCAACAGTCTCGCTCTCATAGTTTCCGAGAAGATTCGCACCAAGAGCATCTATGTAGACTAAGGCGGCACCATGAATGAAGGCTTCCTTCGAAGATGACAAGGGCAGGTTGCAGAATTGACACCACGACAAGAGATCTCTGATGGATACCGTGGAGCTCGTAAGGGCGGTTTGAAATTCTTGGCTGAAGAATTTGGCGAATTCCAACATGCTTCCAGCATATGCTACACGATCTTTCGATAGTGAATAAGACAGGATTTCTAGGATATCCATATCATCAGACATAGCAGGTACCCAAATTTCCGTGAATCGATTGCGTAATGCTGGAGACAGTTCCTTTTTTCCATAGTCGCCACCAGGATTCATAGTAGCACAAAACTGATACTCCGGGGAAGCCTTGACAGAAGAATCTTCCGTACCTTTCTCAGCTAACATTAATGTGCGACCTGTTTCTAGGACACTGTTGAGACGTTCGAGAACTGCGTCCTCAGCCAAAGATATTTCATCTAGCAAGAAAATTTCTCCTTTCTTCATTGCTTGTACCAGGGGACCATCAGCCCATTCGAACAAAGCTTTCGCTTTTGCAACTCTGTGCTTCATATTAGCATGATCCGGTACAAGTTCAGGTTGTGATAGGATCAATTGCTCCAGCTGTATCGACTCGAAAGCATCCACGAGGGCTTCAATTTCTGTGTTGTCATCCATCGATCTATTGCAAGCATTGAGTAACACACGCAGATCGTCTGCTAGTTGAGTTTTGGATTCGTCCTTATTACGAATAGGTCTCTGCGAACCAATGATATCTGCAGTTTCCGTGTTCTGATGTGCGTTCAGCGTCTGCATAGGTCGGGAAAGGGCGTGTGCGAGAGCTTGGCAGACTGAGGTCTTTCCACATCCAGTCTCTCCAACCAGAAGAACCGGTTCATTATTGCGGAACGCTAATGCAACGAGAATGAACAATCGCCGCATCGATCGGGTCCAGACTAGTTGCTCAGAAAGGCCTGTCGCCACAAGCAGTTTGTACTCTTCCAATTCGGCTATATCATACTCCAGAACGGCTTGCAAACTAACTTTCATCACTTGTTCGATGACTTCTCTGACTATCGTCTGTTCCTCAGTACGACGAACACGTTCTGCGAGTAGCAGGTAACCGTTTATTGCTAGCTCGTCGTATCCGACAGCGGGACGAGTGGCCCATCTAAAGAGATCTCGCAATGTGGCAAAACTGTTTTTGCTTTCAAAAATGCGACTTGATTGTCGCCGCATTGTCAATTGCTATTAGGTTTAGTGCTGGTACTGACTGTGCTTGTGGAAGAGTTTTCTCACCTTATAGACCTCGACAATCCGCTTGCAGTATGATGGTGCAACCTCACAGCGTTGACACAAAATCGTCTCCAATTCATCCTCTGGAATATCATCGAAATGAAGCTCCAAGAATCGATTCCGAAACGCTCGGGAAAGATGTTTCCGTCCGCCGTATAGGCCAGCTGGATTCTGCGTGGCGAAGAGAACGAATGACGGATGCGGCTTGATTACCTCTTGAGTTTCTGGTATGAGGATCTCTCTGTTATCATCCAGGAGTCTGTTCAGTGCTTCGAGAACGTCGGAAGGAGCGAGATTGAGCTCGTCTAGCACCAGCCAGGAGCCTGTTCGAAGTGCCTGCACTAAAATGCCCTCCTGAAAGACCAGATTGCCATTGTCATCTGATAGATATGTTCCTAAATATTCTTGTAGATCAGTATGCTCGTGATTGTTGATACGCACAAATCTATGACCAGTACGCTTAGCGAGATGTTCAACCATACTAGTTTTACCACTCGAGGTCGGCCCTTGAAGCAAAATTGGGTATTTTCTGGTTGTAGCAGCTCGAACAAGATTTAACAGATTCTTCTCGACATAAGGAGTTATGATATACCGTGGGTCATCCTGTACAACTTCGGGACCCTTGGGTACCCAGAAGTGTCTAAATTGCACAAACTCCCCCCCTATAGGTCGTTTTGGAATCTGCGAGATGAGCGCCCGAGCATTCCGCACATGCAAGACAGTATATTCTTCGATTAGTGGTCGCAACAGTTGCTCGCTTTTGACATCAAGAAGTGTCAAGAATGACATACAGAAGCCCTCGTAGAGGGATCTGCGCAGCCCATAGATATGAGTAATGTCAGCAACATATGACAAAGTTCTAGAAAGGGTCCGTATACTGTAATGAGGCTGATGATTTGCTCCGTCAACAAGCCTATTTTCTGCCGCCAAGCGTTTTGTTTCTAGGTAGAGATGTGCCACATCCATGCAAGCTTTGTCATCTTCAAGACATAGACCACCAATGTATTTCTGAATTATTGCGAGCAAGTCCGCCATGCGATTGTCAGGCGAGTCCACGTAGAACTCAGTGAAGCGAGCGCGAATTCCAGGTGGTAGATCGCGCTTCCCAACATCCGTTGCTGGATTCATGCAAGCGAACAATCGGAAATTTTTATGTGGTATGATAGGGTTCATGTCACCTCTTTCAGCTAACAGGATAGATCCTTCATCTTGTAGGAGGCCGTTGATACTTTCCAAAGTGTCCGCTGCGGCCAGATTGATCTCGTCCAACAAGACCCAATCGCCATTTCTCACGGCTCTAACCAAAGCACCTTCCACGAAAGAGAATGTAAACGACTTGGCACCATTCGCTTGTTGCGCCTCGAAGGCTACTAATGTCTCGGAGAGCTTTTGCCAGGCTTTGCGCAGATCGTCGTTATGTCGACGTCTTTTTCGGCTCGAGTCCATGTCTGCTGGGTTGTAATTATTGTCATTTTGATTCAGTTTCTTATGTGCAATCTTTATTGACTCTTGCAACAATTTCAGGAAACGACTCCACTGAGCTCGATTAAAACACTTTCGGATCTCAGCGAGGAACTTTGCATTCTTTACGGCACTCAAAGTTCTCTGGAATAGTGCCTCAAATGCTTCCAGAAGGGGTATGGCCAATAACTTGGTATCAATCGGTTTATAACCACCTATTAAGTCACCGCTCTCTGTTTGTTGAGACATGTTTATAGCGACAAGATTTTGGCCAATAGAATCTGCAAGGTGTTGCACCACAGTGGTTTTCCCAGTCCCAGTCTCCCCCACGAGAAGGACAGGCTCGCCTAATTTTGTACAGACCACAAGCTGCTCCAGTAGACATGTAGCGTGACCAGTCATAGCAAAGGGCCTCCCTCGCTTGTGACGCTTCGTGATCATCTTCGAGAGGGAAGCTCTTCCGACTTGAAGAAACGTTTGTGCATCAGAATACTGCGGAGTATGGGTATCGAGATATAGAGTTACCTTCTCTGGGGGGATTTGTAAACAACGGCCGAGAGTTTCGACCACAAATCGTCTTGACGACTCTGAAGGCATGGCGGCGGCAAAACAGTCGACCGCTTCACTGAAGATGTCGTCACTTATTCTTTGAGTTATGGCATCAGACGGGCTAAGAATTCCGTTGGCAATGAAAATTGTCTCAATACGGTGGCACCACTTCATGAGATCCATCGTACCCACATTCCTAGCAGAGGTCTTTCTCACAAGCTTTTTGAATTCCGACCCTCCAATGACATCACTCATAGCTCTGTAGGTGCTGATAATCTGTTGTGATAGAGCCACCAAAGTAGGATACTTCGATTCAATAACTTCGCGCAATTCACTATCAGAAAGCATATCAATCTCGATTGATTTCCATAGGCGACCTCCGAGCATGTTTCCGACAGCCCACGGCGCATGAGCAGTAGTCGTTTTTGTTGCAATGACCTTAAATGTCGGGCCTGCTTCGATGACCTCATCTCGACTTGGAATAGAGATGCGTTTGTGCTCCAAGAGAGGCAATAGAATGCCTAGCACATCACTTGGGGCCTTGTCAATGTCCTCAACAAGAAGCCAGCAGCCTTGTTTAACGGCTGTCGTAAGGATACCTGGTTGCCATGTAAATTGACCGGGAAGGGCGGAAGTCACATATGTTCCGAGAAGTAACTTAGCATCTGTCTGATCACCCAAATGGATGCGCAAAAGTGCACTGCTCCGACCCAGACATTTTGCAACGTCTTCGATGAGAAAAGTCTTGCCGGATCCAGAATGTCCCTGCAACAAAATCGCATCCGAGCTGATCAGGGCATTCGCGAGATGAAATAGATTCGACCTCGATGTTGGAGTAAGAACTATTCTTGAGTCATACTTTGGGTCTTTGGAGAAGCGCGGTAGATAAACACCCGCGATTTGAGTTGTATACTGAGTTTCACAAGGCGCTAGACAGTTCTCTTGGCCGATATCTGATCCGATATTATCAGCAGTGATCTGATTCTCTAAGGCGAGCTTCGTGGCTTGAAGTCGCCTGTCCTCTTCCACGGGGAAAATCCGAAGGTCGATAAGCTCGTGGAGTCCAGTAGTAACCATGATAGAGTTGTCACCGACTGCAAGACGAGTGAGGGTGTTGAGGCGATCATCTGCCATGTCCATGTGATATGCAAGCACATGCTGTGCCAAGAACTTGATTGCACAGTTGTCGTGCTGCAAAAGAGGATAAATTTGTGTTGGTGGAATATGTCGCAGGAAGGTATGTCGATCACATCGTAGCAGACGCCAGATACAAATTAATAATTCGATCAAGACGGTATCATTCTGATTGGTGTCTGTCTTAATAGGAAAGATTGAATTAGAGAGGCAGTAAGCGGCATATCTGGTCTCGTATTAGTAGAATGGCAGATGTCTAAACGAGGGTCGGGACGTACATTTTGCTTACGGGAAAAACATCTATGATCCTGGCAAAGGAAGTAATCACAAGCTCCGGAGCTGATGGAAAGAGTTCGGTCCAATAGGAAAAGATGACTGGAGCTTTGGCCCAATTCTGTACGAGTAGAGCAACAGTCTGCTCTGTAAGCGCACGCCGAGCTATTTGCTCCATGTTCAAGCCAACTAGTTACGTTATCCCCGAGCTGAAATCCAGAGTGTCGAAAGAGCCTTATTCGTCTGCTTTAGACATATAAGGCAAGCAGTGGAGCATCACTGAGGATGATTCGGTAATACCTGATGGACTTTGGCTATGGGAGCCATATGTTGTTGTGTTCTGTGCTTGATCTCAATCTCATCTACGCCAAGGAACAATATTTTTGGAGGCGACGTGGGACAATATGCGCCAGCCTGTGCCTAGATGATGTCCAAAACGGCCGCACCCGTTGACTTTCCGCAGCCACAAAAGATGTCCTTATCACGTGTAAATCACACGTGATATACCACGGAAGAAACTGATCCGAAAATTAAACGGCGTCTTGCATGGGGGCCTTAGGCACTGGACAATTGGGAATTTGTTTTGGTCGGTCATTGTTCAAACTATGCTCGCGGTATTACAAAATGCGTCTTTGTGCACCCGGTATGGTCACATGCTCGAAAGACCTTACTGGTCGGTCTGATTCTGTCATAACATCAAGTGCCCGTAGCTGACAGTCCCTGAATGTTAAGCTTGTGATCTGACACTCCTGCACCATTGTCACCTCAGCAGCGGATGGGACTTACATGGGGCAGCTGCTGGAATTGACTATATTATCACCTTGACTTTTCTTGCAAACAGACTAGGTAGTACATCAAGCATTTGAGAGTCTGAGCTTAATTACCGCATCAAATCGTAGCATTGTCTTTATGAGTCAAATCGCCCTTGGTGAATTTATGCGTGTATGCTCCATCTCTTTCTCCGATCGTGACCTATTCAAGGGCGCTGTTGTTACGCGTGCCTCAAGCCAAGGCAGATTGGGCCTGTGGACCTTGACCACTCAAGCACTATGGCCAGAGTGCTTACTCTCTGCTTCCATCCTCGTCATCTGCAATACACATTGAGCGCTCTCTTCAGGTCATCGCCCATATAATTACGAAATCGCATCAATCATTCCTTTGTAAACTCTATGCAGATACAAGCAGCTCTCGACCAGCATCCCTCAAATTCTATCTAGGTTTCGTATGAGAATTTTCAGAATTCTACTAGGTCAACTGAAAGACTAGCAATATTTCATGGTAAGAATACGATGAATTTCGATGCAACACAAAGATTGAAGAGCCCAGGTCCTTTTCAAGCGCTCGGCCGTCATCTATGATGCAGTTCAGACACCTGAAGTGTCGTTGTCAGGCGATGTCTACTGCTGGGTCATTCGCGAGACGAATGAAACATACACTACATACGAAGACTATCTGAACCGCATGGCATATTACGAACAAAAGGCCTTCACCTGTGAGACAACCGGCAAGTCATCCTTGAAATTCCGCGAAGCCTTCGAATCAGAGGTATGCTACAGACAGGGAACATCGTGCCGAAGCTGACCATCAGATGCGAGAAGCTCAGAGTGTCGACGAGAACTTCCCAAACGAGTTGAAGGCCCCGGTACTAAATATCGTGCAGACCTCTGATGCGACAAGACTGGATGCACTAGTCGAGCAGATCTACCACGTAAGTCGCTGGAGGTTACTTGTCTATCCGTTTCTCACACAAATAAATAGCTTTTCAAGGACGATTACTATCTTGGAGAACAAGTCATTGTGACCATCGATGACTACAGATATGAGGCATTCGTACGAAAGAAGAGCAGAACAGGAATAGTAAGGCTGTTGTACTCATCCTCATGTCAGCTACTGATGACTCGTTAGTCCGACTTAGAGACAACATCACGCGATGAGGTGATCAGTCACAGCTACGAAATTGAAATTGCTGACATCTATGATGATCTTGATATACCGCGTACTTCCGTGGTTGGACCGAAAGCGTTGACCAGGGAGCGTGGTGTCTTCAGCAAAGCCTTGCTGCGATCTTTCCTTCGCAGTACAATACAGCGAGAATCTAACAAGGACCGGCCATGGAAGGTGAAAAGTCTGTATGCAGAGAGGTATCATGTTGATCCCGTCCCTCCTCTACAGATGTCCCAAGAATCACACCTGGTGACTCCCAAGAACAAAAATCATCTGAACGACGCGATTACTGTTGATGACCATGACATCGAAATCAAGAATGGAATGATCGATGATCTTTCGCTATCATCGAGATCTATTGACAGTAGGCCGCCACCAAAGATCGAATTGGCTGTGCCCTCCCAGTGCGTCCAAGATCTTTTGGAGATCTGGACATTTTTCAACGTCTTCCTGGAAGTTCTGATCCTAGATTCATTTACCTTGGACGATTTCTGCGACGCGCTGATTGGTCAGGACAACTGTGAACTCATTGACGAACTCTTCTGTTCTCTTTTACGTGTCTTTTCTGAGGCAAGAGTTTTGCCAGGAGTCACGCAGAAACCCATCGAGCAAGAGTCAGATCAACCGGCGGGTAGCACGACTGGGGACCTGCAAAATCGAAGTTGGGACACAGTAGCTCAAGAGCATGCCTGGCGCAGAGACTTCTATCAAAAACGGTTTTCTAGTGACAGATATCGTGGCATAATACTTGGTCTGCTTGACGAGTGGAATCGAGAGGGGTCCGATTTTGCCGATACTATATGCAACTCGCTCAGCACAGGTAGTCTGGATACTGAAGCCATACCAGACAAATTTCAGCAATTGACTTCCGAGAATAAGATTAATATTCTAAAGCATCTTATTGAACACATCTGGCGTTTACCGCTGATTCGAGAGTATATCGAAGAGTGTATGAATCACCTGACGCAATTACGCAAAGATAGAGCAGATACAGCAAAAGTTAGGAGATTGCACAGTGACGCGATCTACCGCCTGAAGCTCTCTCGACGGGAACAAGCGCTTGCCTCGAACAATCCGAGCGAAAAGCCCAAGGCAGGAACTATCAAGAATGTTGACCATGGTAGAAAGGCACGAACACTACAACCGTCAGACTCGTCCGATTTGTCGGAGGATGATGAAATGACACATGCGATCGTCTCAACCACAAGATCTCGTGCGTCTGCCCTTTCAAGAGTGGCTCGTGTGCGAGCGGACGATGAGATGTCAGATACTACAGATGATTACAGTCGCAGTGTGGACCGTGAGGACAGCATGGCCAGGTTCTCACCTCACGCCCTGTCCACTGAAAAGGATTTTGAAATGGCTATAGCTAAACACAGGCGTGCCGTGATACGTGCCGACGACAAAATTGCCAAGATAGAAGCCGAATTCAGAGAATCCGATGCCCAAAGATTACGCAAGCTCGGTGAAGACAGATTCTACAATGCCTACTACTGGCTAGAGGCAAGCGGAATGCCCATCTTTGGGCTACCAAATTGCTCAACTTCTCATGCAGGCTTCTCCACAGGTCGAATATTTGTGCAAGGTCCTTCTCAGTATCGTCTGGAAGAATTGCGACACAGATATAGTGGCCGATTGCCAGAATTGGAAGCCAGACGACGAAAGGAAGAAGGTTCGACAGTGTTATTGGACAATCAGGCTTGGGGATACTATGATTCGCCAAGAGAGTTGGAAGGACTTCTCGCTTGGCTCAACCCCAAGGGCGAGCGGGAATTTAAGCTGAAGAGCAATATCGAATCCAGACTCGAGAATATCGTCTCGGGAATGGAGAATCGCATGACATATTTGGCAGGAGGATTTGTACCCGAACGGCGTTCCAAACGTACCCACATTGCCGATGATCTTGCCAGATATCAATCCTGGAGGAATACCATGGCACGAAACATGTTTGGTGCACCACACAGCGGAGAGAGAAAAGTTCGGGGAATTGCAATCAGTAAGAAGAGGAAAAGATGAGGTCGGATTGGATTAGATTAGCATAAAGGTCGAAGGTGGTAAATATATACATATATATGGTGCTGGATAAGTAATATGACAGAGAAAGCCGCTCGCCCATTGATTCTGTCCCATGTCTAGTTCCAACCTCAAGCTGGCTTTCTTTGCTCCGATGCATCTGAAAGGACTCCATGCAGCACACCATCACGATGTACCCGCAGCCGCGTTTTATCGCTCCGTCCTCGTCCGGCTAGAACTCCTACTACGCCCTGATTTCCAACAAAGAGTGCCTACATCATGTTGACCACCACAACAGGCACGAACATTCTCGAGACCAGGACCATCGGATATACTATCCAAGGTCAATTCATCCCGAGACATTGCAGGTGCACGATGGATACTGGTGTTTGTCTTGCTAGGGCTGCACGATCCGTCCAAACTCGGTCTCGAAAATAGAGAACCTATTCGATTCGAGATCGAACCTTCGTCATGATGGCTCGTTCGCCGGAATGAACTTGCACGTATCGTGCTCTGAGGGTCGAATCTGGAAGATCTTGATCTGCTTAATAGAGATCTGACAGGACTCTGCTGGGGTATCTGTTGCTCTCGATCGAGATGTTGAGCTAGGTCGAATTGACTTGGGGAATGGTCGCCATCGCTCAAAGCATGTTCATCTGAGATTAAGAAGTTGAGCGCTCGGATCCAGTCATCATGATCGGCAGAATGCAACGCAGTAATTTTCAGTACTCGACGAGGTGTTGTTATGCAGATACTTCGCTGGCATAAGCCGGGAGGCATCGTGTTGAAATCGTCTTCTGTATGCACCGCTAGCACTGGGGCAGATTTTATTATCGCACCCTCCGGAGCATTGACAGGATTATAGACACTCCAGTAAAGAGTTCTCGTATAAGGATGAATCCAAAAGTACCTCTTGTGTCTGTTATCGGAGAGGCCCTGCCTACCGGCACGACGAGTGTATTTGTACATGCTCATTCCTATCATGGTACGTGTGATTGATGCTATTGTGGCTGGTTCCGTTGGATGTTCATCTAATATGTTCTGCGCCCTCCTGTATGGACTCTGGTTGAATCGGTATTCTATCTCAGAAGCGAAGGAGGATATCGAGGAAAGCGATCTCTGACTAGATGATCTTGCGGGCATTATCTGTAATGCTGTATCTCGACGTGCCATGTTCGCCTTGGCGGGTACGTCTTCTACAGCGAACACACACGGTCTGATCTTCCCCTGGCGATTTCTAAGAGTGTCCTTAGCTGTAGATGGGGCACTCGGTGGGGCCATTCCTAATGTCTCTGGGTGAAGCGGCTCAAGGCAACGATCCTGAAGAAGTGATATTCTTTGCATCGACTGCTCGCCTGGTTTTCCCAAGGTCGTTGCTGATCTGCCAAGAACACGATCAGCTTTTGCAGTGGGGGAGGACTGGAGTTTATGAGCGGCCTGTGAAGAAGGTAGTTGCGCTTTGACTTCCAACATAAGATTGTCATTTGCACATTCTCTTCCAGGCTTTATCACTGGCAACGTGCTGAGCATGTTGTGGGCAGATTCGGATTTGTCCGTTGACACTGCGGTCACAGGCAGAACAGTCGTTCCAGCCATGTGTACTACGTCATGGATATCGCTTTTTGTCAGGCTTTGTACAATTTGATCTTGCTTGTTGGCAGCTTTTGCTGCTGGCATCTCACATTCAGCAGCTAAAGTCCCAATTTTGGCGTCCAGAAGCTCCGAAAGCTGTAACTCTTTCTTCAGCAGCTCAGCAAGACGTGACTGCCGGATGGAGGTGGATGCATCAGTACAGTCAATAGCACAGACTCCCTTGCTTTGGACGCCCTCTGCTGCTTTTGGTGATGAATGATGCAAATCAAGCGTAGATGAAACTGGAGCTTCAATATTCCGAACAAACTCGACAGCTGACGAGCTTTGGGCGTCTCTGTCCACTACTATGTCGATGGTGTCAGCGACTTCGTCAGCTTGCTCCAGCTTTTCGGCTCTGAATTCCTCCTGTTGCGGCCTCAACTCAATGTTGTCATGATGGATTTGGAATTCTTCTTGTGATTTCAACGCGTGCTTGGGAAGCGCACCGAACGAGTCATGATCAAGTTCTTGACCGAGCAAAGCACTCTGATCTCTACCAGTAGATTTCAGGGCATGCACTTGGATGGGGATGACATCGACGACGGCATCATTAGAGGCCGCGCTTCCATAAGATTCTGTATCTGCCAGACAGTATTGTACCGCTTTATGTACTCTCTTTACCTTGTTCAGCTCAGCACTCTCTGTACAGTGTGGTGATACTGAGGGCATGGTAACATTTGGGCTGAGCGGATGGGGGATGTCAGTTGCCTGAAGATCCAGCACGGGAATCGCAGCTGTGCGAAGCTTCTGTCCCAGGAAGTCATGTGGCTCATAGAACGAATCATCTTGAAGCAGCCTAGCTTCCTCTTCCAGTAAAGCTTTCGGATCTTCTTGAATGAACAACAGCTCTGGCCTCATCAAAGAGATCGGCGTATCACTCTTACAGGTACCCGATGAGTCCGCCAGAGTTGACTGATGCGAGAGGGACATCTTCACCTGTTCGGCGGTGTTTTGGTCGTCGAATATATTGGAGAACGTCAGATCGGTCATCGTTGAGCTGTCCTTCGTAAGAGGCTTCCTGTTCTCTATTACTGGTTTAGGACTTTGTCGACGACTTTCCAGTGGCGAGTCAATGAATGACATTGCACGAAGCTCATCATCAAGCGCTAATCCTCCTCTACTCAGGTCTACTTGACTTTCGTTGAATCTGGGACTTGTGGGTGATTCAAATGTATTACTCGAATACCGCCTTTCCTTCGTAGGCGTAGCATCACTTTCGATACCACTTGCATATTCAGCCAAAGATGAGTCGTTGTCGAATGCTCGATATTCTTCGAGAGACGTTGTAAAGTTTTGTCGGAAGGATGTGTTCGAAAGTCGTTGCTCGCCGAAATTATCATCTGAATGAATTTTCTTGCTAGTCGAGGTAGCGCTAGTTGCCTCTTCATCTTCCCAGTCATCATCGAGAATCGATTCAATCTCACTGTGAGGCCTGCTTGCATGAGAACCTACAGGGCGGCTTGTGCGCTTGACAGCAGCCTCCGTTTTGACGAGATGCTTGCGACGATGTGGTATTTGACTACCGACAAGTTGCTTGAGAGATTCTAGCTCGAGTTCCAACCCTCTGAGTTGATGTTGCAGCTGCATTCGTTGTCCTTTCTCTCGTTCTAGCTCCTTTCTCTGCCTTAGCATCTTTGCCTGATTGTAGAAAAGTGTACCACGCATCGTCTCTGATTCCAAGGTAGCATTACGATGTGGTGTACCCTTGATTGGGGAAAGCGGGGGACTGCCTGGTGGTGTCTCCAAGTCATCCTCGCAGGCCTGTTCTTCAAAATGGCTCGGTTGTTGTGTGATCTGATCGTCTTCCGTCGAGATTACTCGATGATTCGCTTCAGCGTTCTGAACTTTCTTGTCTAGGCGGGACTGTAGTATGTCAAGCTCATTCCGTAGATCATTCTGCACTGCTTCCTGAGCAGAGTGATCATTGGCCTGACTCATTTGGAGATGATTGATTCGGTCTTGCAGCTGATTTTGCTCTTCCTGCATCACCTCAAGCTGCTCAATCTGAGAAGAGCATAGAGATCGTAGCCTGGCTAACTCTGTACCGGTCGTGCTTCGCTCAGATTCAAGTTCGCTATTGAGTTCATTCAATTGTTGCACTTTCATCTCCAGGTCCCACGTCGAATTCTTCAGTCTCTCTAACCAAGATTAGAAATTGGGGCGGAACACAAGGGACACTCTTACCCTCTTCTGCCTGGGCAGTTTTCATGAGTACCTCCATTTCCTCAGTTGCGCGAGTCCTGTCCTGAATTGCACGCATCGAATCCCGAATCACCTCATCTTTTTCGTGTAGCTGGGCTTGCAACCTTCGGACCTCTTCTACAAGACCCTCGCCAAGTTCAGTCGCTAAATCGATATCGTGGTGCCGTGGTGAGTTAGGCGCGGCACGAAGCCTGCGTGCAACAGGTGCTTGCTTCTGGGGTGAGCTATACCTTCCACGACTGACCGGAGACATATCCGTGTGACCTCTGGGACGCTTCACCGGCGATAGACTGACGTCTGAAAGAAGCTGATTTGTTTCCTTCTCCAATTTTATCAGGCGCTTGGCAGCTTCCGACGATGACTGATCAGATCCTGGGCGAACATCAAGCAGAGACGCTTGGGCTTCTAGTTGTCTTTTCTGGTCTAGCAAGGGCTGTGTCGTACTGATGATCGACTCCAGTTCTGCTTCGATTTCGTCAATGCGTTCCTGAAGCTGAGCACGCGCAGACTTGATATTATTCAGCTGCAAAGTCCTGTCAGTCAGGGGATCAGGGCCGGCAAATTGAGTTGCCATCTCTGCCAGATTGCGCCGAACGGGTGGAGTCTACTGCTAAGGGGGTCTCTTTGTTGTGCTTGAGTGTCTTCAAATATGTAGAAGCTCAGAGACTCTCGATGTCAACATGACTCTATCACTACAGACGTGACGTGACGTTAAAGGCGAGCCCGCGATCTGCTCGAGCTTGAGGCCAGTAAACTTGCTCCACTGTGGCGCTTCGGTGAAATTTGGCTTTTCAGGAAAACAAAACACCATCTTCGCAACCAATCCAGCACATTTCGGAGCTCCATTTCAACTCGGTCCATCAAAATCCAGCTTTGCCTTTCTCGATGCAATTCTAGTGCTTTCAAAGAGGTCAAAGAATGCTATCAATGATAAGAATGCATGGTTCAATATAGTTTCGTACCTACAAGGACAACTTTCTCTAACAAGAGATCCTACAGTGGCTGTTGTATCGGTCAGGACAGCGACGAGCGTACATGTCGAAACATTGAGCAGGGCAGGGTATCTGTCACGCACGTCAGCCCTGCAGATCAGCTCTGCATTGTCTCTGTAATGCTCGACAGCTCTTGCTGGATCTCTGTGAGACGTCTGGTATTTTGAGGTCGGGCCCAGGCAGCGTGCAACCTCTGCAGAATTCTGATTTTCTCGTTATAAAATCTCCCTCTTGGATCTTTGTCGGCAACGTCTGTCGGAGCTGTCCTTGTCAATTTAGGAGATCTGCTTGTTCGTGTAATGGTTGACGAGCTCTTGCTGGAGCTTTAGGTGATTCCCGATCTCCTGAGCTCGGGTCCAGGCAGTCTGCCACTTCTGCAGAATTTTGGAGTTTTCGTGATAAAATTCTACCGCTTAGGTCAGGGTTGAGGGGCATAGCGATGCTCTTCCCTGTTCGTGACATAACAATGCTGCTCTTGTGACCAGTCATACTTGTGACCAGTCATACATCAGTACCCCGTCCACATAGACTAGACAAGGTTGCATACAGAACGGAAGCCCCACCCGTAATTGTTGCCAGCTAAAACCCTTGTAGGAACCAGGTGTAGCTTCATATAGATGATGAATCGTTTCTTTACCTGTACTTTCTGTGCCTCGGATTATCGGTTTTGTTGATCTGATGGGGCATCAGTGTTTTTTGGAGACCTGCTGCGCGATCGTGTCATATTCCTGCTGCTGTATAGAGCACAACCGACCTCATAAACTGCTTCTATGATGAATGACTGATTGTAAATTGTTGAGCTCTTGGCATAGAGTAACTGGGTGGTCCAACTTGTCTGAACATACTATGAAGATCATAACTTCGTTGGCACGAGAGATGATGTTTTTATCGGTCGGGGCCCCTTAAGAGTATTACTTTCCAGCTTAATTATATTCATCAAATGATCTCTGTATATCGGAATAAACAATGGACTTGCCTGACATTAACTACCTTCTACACGGGGATTTTCCACGTTAGCAAGAACTGCTCGTTCACCTAGAGTGATCATTTCCGAGCAGGACCTGCACAAGTGCCTTCGGCTGAATCAACTCTTACGGAAGTCAAGACCAGCATGGCAATGCTATGTATCTGTGACTAATCGAAAGCAATATGCTGTGCCTGGATGGATTTAGCCTCTATTTGACTGTACCCTGCGCATTTATAATCGTTCTGCCAGCTGTGCAAGTACGATGAACTAGTGGTATGCGGAGTTTAAACCTGAACCACCGCATGCATCATCGTGGACAAAACCACCCCACACAACACAACATGTACCAGTCTGCGCAAGACGAGACGACTCGGGGGCTCATCTGTCTCTCGTTAGAACAGGCTGCACGGATCTGGACACCGGTGCATATTTTCCGCCATCACCACCTGAAGTCCTTGCTGACTGAATAGACCAGTCGTTCGCTGGGTGATAACCTGGCCGATGACCTTGTGCCAAAAGTGCCATAAGAAATAGAAAGAGGTCCTGCTAGTACTGAATGTGTAAGAATGCTACCTGATCTTCGCCTTGAGCTGCGCATTCTGAGCAGTCGAAGTGTCGTGCAGAGCACTGGAATGTCCCGAGCCGTCATCAATTCCCTCTTCTTCAACTTCCAGTGTCTTCGAAGATGATCGCTCTGAAGAGTCTAGCATCCTATCGTCATAGCAGTCCGTGTACTGCAAGATCCACTCTGGACCGTCAACAAGGCCATGGTCTAGCTTAGGCGTCACATGCTCGAGGATGACAATGCGACACGATTGTACAAATTCGGCAAAGTCCTCCTTCCATTCCTCCTGCTTGTTCGCGAGCATGAAATCGATCTTCGTGACGAGTGTCTCCATACGGTGCAGATGCATCTCCAAGGAAACTTCGCCCTCGGACTGCACTAGGTGTGCTCGGTCATGCACATCTGGCCAAAAGTGGTCCACGTCTGGACGCCCGGTATCGTCCCACACGAGCATACGGCGCTCAAAATTGAGATCATTGTGCGTTCTCACAAGATACAGTAGTATGGCAGACAGTATTTTTCTGCGCTCCATCTCGGACTCTGGAAAGTTGAGCAACGGTTTGGTTGGACGCTGCCCCGACCAGTAGTTGCCTGTAGAAGAACAAGTGCGCTTCCAGGTCCTTGCAAAGTCTTTGCACCATTGCGTCCTGAACGTCGCTCGTATGTCCTCTACTATGCTGAACTCTGCTATCGTTGTCAACAAGCCCATCCAAGAGAGTTTAGTGTTGCAGATCAAGTTGGATAGGTCCGATGTTGTGTATTGGTCTAGCGCAAAGAGTATCTATTTAGGGGTCTGAGCACATGCCCCCCGAGATTTCGTCGCGTATTGGGCGTCAATAGGTACTCCACACCGGATCCTCCAGGATAGTTTTCTGACCTTCATGCAACGATGACGTGGGGGGCAATGGTCACTCAATGCATGTTGATTATGCCCGTTAATGCGTAATGATTATGCCCGTTCAAAGGACATAGATCACGGGCTGAAGTGTAAGAATACTGGTGTTGGTCCTATATAACCACGACCATACAATATCTCGCATTCTACCGTGTCCATAGTTGGCTTGTAGGGTAAAGTTCTTATACCCAAGCTCACTGCCTGTACCCGGGTTCATTCCCAAGTTTTTCGCATCGCATAAACATCATGCGGTGGAAAATATGCAAAAGTATTCCTGGTCAGAGCAGATGTTGTGATAAGACATGATGAACCTGAGTTGTCTCGTCCTTAGAGAACCTGGTGTATGCTGAGTCGCGCCTATGTTGTTGTCCGCGATGATGCCTGCATGACTCATATAAGACAAGGCACACGAGCCTCCTTTCTGAGAGTAAGTGTCGCTGCGAGGTACCATGTGTAAACATTAGCTTGCAGCAGTCTTTAGATTGTCACAGTCAAAACAGCGACAACACTACAAGCTCAATATGCTAGGGAGAACGTTCCGCTACATTATACGAGTTTTGATTATCTTCTACACCGGATGTTCCCAAATCAGCAATGACTGCTTGTGAACCTGAAATGACCCATCTTCAAGCAGGACCTGCACAAGTGCCTTCAGCTAAATCAAAGCCTGCGGAGGCCAAGACCAGCATGGGAATGCTATGTATTTGTGGCTAATCGAAAGCAATATGCTGTGCCTTGACGGTCTTAGTCTCTACTTGATCATATTCTATGCATTCATCGTCATCGTCGTGCCAGCTGTGCAAGTATGACGAACTAGTGGTATGCGGAGTCGTACACCTGAACCACCTTACGAAACACAGCATGTACCAAATTGCGCAAGACGAGACAACTCGGGGGCTCAACTGTCTCTGATTAGAACAGGCTGCACGGATCTGGACACCGGTGCATATTTTATGCCATTAACACCTGAAGTTCTTGCTGACTGAATAGGCCAGTCGTTCGCTGGGTGATAACCTGGCCGATGACCTTGTGCCAAAAGTGCCATAAGAAATAGAAAGAGGTCCTGCTAGTACTGAATGTGTAAGAATGCTACCTGATCTTCGCCTTGAGCTGCGCATTCTGAGCAGTCGAAGTGTCGTGCAGAGCACTGGAATGTCCCGAGCGGTCGTCCATTCCCTCATCTTCAACTTCCAGTGTCTTCGAAGATGATCGCTCTGAAGAGTCTAGCATCCTGTCGTCATAACAGTCCGTGTCGTACAAGATCCAATCTCGATCGTTAAGGCTGTAGTCTCGATTAGGCGCCGCATGCTCGAGGATGACAATGCGACACGATTGTACAAATTCGGCAAAGTCCTCCTTCCATTCCTCCTGCTTGTTCGCGAGCATGAAATCGATCTTCGTGACGAGTGTCTCTATACGGTGCAGATGCATCTCCAAGGAAACTTCGCCCTCGGACTGCACTAGGTGTGCTCGGTCATGCACATATGGCCAAGGATCCTCCACGTCTGGACGCCAGGCATCATCCCACTCATACCAACGGCGCACCCAGCAGAAATCATAGTGCGTTCTCACAAGATACAGTAGTATGGCAGACAGTATGTTTCTGTGCTCCACCTCGGACTCTGGGAAGTTGAGCAACGGTTTGGTTGGACGCTGCCCCGACCAGTAGTCGCCTGTAGAAGAACAAGTGCGCTTCCAGGTCCTTGCAAAGTCTTTGCACCATTGCGTCCTGAACGTCGCTCGTATGTCCTCTACTATGCTGAACTCTGCTATCGTTGTCAACAAGCCCATCCAAGAGAGTTTAGTGTTGCAGATCAAGTTGGATAGGTCCGATGTTGTGTATTGGTCTAGCGCAAAGAGTATCTATTTAGGGGTCTGAGCACATGCCCCCCGAGATTTCGTCGCGTATTGGGCGTCAATAGGTACTCCACACCGGATCCTCCAGGATAGTTTTCTGACCTTCATGCAACGATGACGTGGGGGGCAATGGTCACTCAATGCATGTTGATTATGCCCGTTAATGCGTAATGATTATGCCCGTTCAAAGGACATAGATCACGGGCTGAAGTGTAAGAATACTGGTGTTGGTCCTATATAACCACGACCATACAATATCTCGCATTCTACCGTGACCAAAGTTGGCCCCTAGAGTCAACTCCATATTCCCGAGCTCACAGCCTGTACCCGGGTTCATTCCCAAGCTTTTCGCATCACATGAACATCATGCAGTGGAAATCATGCACAAAGATACCGGGTCAGAGCAGATGTTGTGATAAGTCATGATGAGCCTGAGTTGTCCCGTCTTTAGAGAACCTGGTGCATGCTGAGTCGCGCCGATGGCGTAGTCCAGGATGATGCCTGCATGACTCATATAAAACAAGGCACACGAGCCTCCTTTCTGAGAGTAAGTGTCGCTGCGAGGTACCATGTGTAAACATTAGCTTGCAGCAGTCTTTAGATTGTCATAGTGAAAGCAGTGACAGCACTACAAGCTCAATATGCTCGGGAGATCGTTCCGCCACATTATACGAATCACCTTGACGGTAACTTCCCCTAGCCATGTAGTTCATCTTTCTTTACACGAACAGGCAGTCAATGTTCAGCTTCAAGTCACTGTCCTCGAACTACCTTGTATGCTGGTGTTCTTTCTTGAGAAGACAAGAACATGTATCAAAAACTAAGAAGTCGATTTCGCCAACATACTATATACTCATCCTCAAGCCGGGATCTCAAGTTGACCAGCATGAGCTTGCAGCGCCATCGCCATCGCCATCGCCATCACCATCGTGCAGTACTGCTTGGGCGGAAACAAGCCGGGAACTAATCAGACACTGCGAACCAGGTTCTCGGTCAGCCTCCTGCAATCGCTCCTAACCCCAAACATTGTGGAACTTCTCCGTCATGAGACGATAGATGCTATATATCGTGACCTCGCGAATTATCGAAACTGTTGGGACGAAAGATGGTCATTAAGGAGACTACCCTAGAGCTCCTTATATACTATCTGAACTAGCCCTTTATTTCCAACAGAAACACCTTCTTATGTCTGATGGTCTCCAATCAAAACCGAGTTTCTGCTGTAATCACCACCGCTCGCGAAGCACTAATCCATTCATTGTTTGTCCTGTGCACCGGGAACGCCCTGGCTGTTGCTCATTCTTGATCGCTAGTAACTGATCAATTATTTGCAAGATCAGCAGACATGGAAAAGGTATATAAGACGGTGTTCCTACTCTCCATTTCCGCAACAACATGGCCCGACAGCGAAGCAGATCTCCTAGATTGACAAGGACAGCTTCGGCAGACACTACCGGCAAAGGTCCGAGAGGGAGGTTTTATGACAAGAAAACCAGAATTCTGCAGAAACTGCACACTGCCTGGGCCCGACCTCAAGAGACCAGACGTCTCACAGAGCTCCAGCAAGAGCTCTTCGAGCATTACAGAGACAATGCAGAGCTTATCTGCAGCGCTGACGTGCGTGACAGATACCCTGCCCTGCTCACTGTTTCGACATGGGTGTGGTGGCGTATTCTCGTCACGCTCGTCGCTCTTTTGGCCGGTACAGCAGCCACTGTGGGTTCAGCCGGCTTCACGAACTTGCCATGGTCCTTCCTTGTGGGGTCCATCGGCTTGTGCCAGCTGATCGCCACAGTGTGTCTGCTGGTGAAGGGCCATGCCAGGGTGGCAGGTATAGTGGCAGTCGTGTGCTCCGCTGTCATTGGCCTGCTATCCCAGCTGGATTACGAAGGCACAGGCTTTCCCCCACGAAAAGAGATCAAGTTCAAGCCTTCTGGCTGGCTCTATTTCGGCGGGACCCTAGTCGCCGGACTAATGCTACACATGCTCCCGGGCAGTGTACCCCCTCAAGATCGCGCCATTCAGGAAGCTCTAGAGCTCGGGTCCAGCGCAAGACGAGTTGAGGACGCCCTGGAGGTTTTGCCCCTTCGTATAACAAGAGTTACACTAATCAGATCAGGAATGATCGTTGACGAGGTGCGGTGGGTCGAAGTCTTCCGGGGAGGTTGCGATGCTGGTGTATTTTTAATCCGTTTTCTGTTTTTCTTCTTTACTTTATTTATTCCCTTTTCTTTTTTTATTCATATACATTTATCATTTTTTA
Source organism: Taphrina sp. SM11 (assembly GCA_004000165.1). Lineage (NCBI taxonomy): Eukaryota > Fungi > Ascomycota > Taphrinomycetes > Taphrinales > Taphrinaceae > Taphrina > Taphrina sp. SM11. The sequence continues at coordinate 278,160 of RHDT01000011.1, read as the reverse complement.
TTGATATTCACCTACTTCTGATTTTCGTGTTCTAGCCATCGTTCACTCCAGCAATCGTCTATAGAGTGAGGCACTCCGAGCCCGGCCTACTGGCAACAATGCCTATAAAACAATTTGAGCGACCTCCAATCTTGTTGGAGCAATTCTGACTAAATTATTTACTGGAGAAATTGCAATGCTCGATTTGAGACTGCATCAGCCTTGAAGATTTCAGCAGTCAAAGTTGTCGGAATCCAGCATGACTGGGCTACAAATCGAGCACGTCACCGTCGCCTGTGAGGCGCGGAATTGCAAAGCTTCAAGAGCTCTCGTCCCGTGATCAAATGTCGACAAGTCGTAGAGCTTGATAGAAAGGCAAGAGATAGAATGAAATTCCAAGTTTAGCCCTGTACCATCGTCTGTTGAGGTAGATGCCACAACCTCCGAGCACGTGACTAGCCTGATCATATAATCTGCCTGGAGTAGATTATATGTTTGTCAGCTAGCTCTAGATCGTTCCATCAGGAGACGATCAGTAGCATGCAGCAGGCTGCATGTAGTTCTTCAGTAGACTAGCAACCATAGAGTAGCTAGTAACCAACAAGTAAGGTTTAACGCAACAAGACAACTGTGTGCTTGTGCGTGTGTGTGGAGCTCAGTTCGAACTCGCGTGGATCTCGTTTAGGATCCTTAAACATCTTCCACCCTGGCAGATCTTCCCGCTTCAATGACGTTTCAACAACGCCCACGAATCAGCCTTTCTAACACGATGTACACTATCCCTCAAGGTTAATTTTGATGCTTCAGATGTCATTAGGAGGTATGATAGGCAGGTGTAGTATTCCATGCAACGTCTCTTGTCATTCGAAAGCGTGAAGTCAAGCAGGTATCCTGTGCTACTTGTATCTCGCATTGCCATGCTTCGATTGTGAGCTCCTGCTGATCGCATCTGTCTCCTGCAAATACAATCCAGACTCAAGATAATAGACATTGTGCACCTGCGACTTCAGACGGAGCTGGCAGTTCAGATCAGCCCTCGGATCAAGCTCCTTGGGAATCATACGGGCTTATACCGACCACAGCTGAGTGCTTTGATCAGCAGAGTGATTCAAAAGTCGAGATATGCCGGAATCTTCATCGAGGAAGCAATGCGAACATGACTATTGCAAATTGAGCCTGTCCTTGTGCTGCGTATGCTCGGACCGAAGATCTGATACGACAGATTACATAGTATATGTTGACGGCGAAGGTCTGAAACAAGGAGAACGGCATTCATTCTACTGTTATGCATGCAAGAAAAGAAGAAGCACCACAGATGGAGAACTTGCCAATCCCGAAACAGCCACAGCAGGACACGAACAATATCAGCAACAATCACGGCAAGTCACAAGTCATCTTCGCAGGGTGTTCGGCACTCAAGAAGAAATAAATGACGAACATTACGAAAGTCCTCTGAGTACGTGGCTCAAGCATAGTACCAACGTTTAGCTGAAACTCGCAGCATCTATGTTTACTCGAGCGTGGACACGGTATCGTGATCAGCAGACAGTAGTGTCTCCCACCACAATACCTGCAATACCTTTAGAGTCTGCGCAGCTCGGAGATGTCGAAGTCGCAGAAATCGGTGCACTGCTGTTGGAGAGACGTAGTCGTTCTCAAAGTGTCGTGAGTACAACAGAGCAGGTAGTCTTCAGTCGGGAGCACTCCCCAGCCGCTCTGCCAGATCTCGATCTGACGACGATCTTCTCACTCCCAAGACCGCCTCCCGAAGTGAAGGAAAATCTCGTCAACGTCGAGGTATGCTTCGAAGAGACCCCGGTTGTGTTTAATCAAACTGATTTTATTACCAGTGTAAGATCTGCTATGCCCAGATTGCAGACATGCTACTCCTACCATGTGCTCATTTGATCTTGTGTACATTCTGCGCACCAATAATCAAGGTTGATGGACCACGCGATCAGCGACGAGACAAATGTCCAATGTGTCGGAGTAAAATTACACGTATCATCAGAACGTACCGGTCTTGAGTCAACATTCATTGAGTGGATGATCGATACGTGCTCTTGGCAGCACTGATATAAGACATATAATCTGTGGTTTTATGTTTTTGACTGCCATATTCTTCAGTCATCTTAACACCCGTAAGCAATGTCACGAAATGGACAGTTTGTATCGAAGTCTCTCGCTCAGCCTGACCAGTTCTCGTCTGCCCATGCAGGCTCTTTAGTACTATATGACCAGCTGCCGTCATCAGCCCAGTAGTGTAAGGCATGCAGGAAAATGCCTAATTCATCTGCGGTTGGATCACTATACAGGGGCGCATTGCATACCTCACATTCCTCTCCTGTGAGCAATTCTCCTATGCGCCGATCTCTCCGAGCTCTCGCCTCCTCTTTCGACTCACTTGCCACGAACTTTGAATTGGGACTATTTGATTCTGGCACGAATCGGCCATAATCTGCAAGTTCAGAACGATTGAGATTGAGCAAGCGTTCTGTAACTTCTTCATCGGTCCTGGTGCTCGCCCTTGCAAGGTCCTGACCCCAAACTCTTCTATTTGCATATAGAGGATCGTTGGCAATTGGGTGGCCAAGGAACTGCAGATGTACCCGAAGTTGATGTGTTCGACCTGTAAATGGACGACATCGTACAACACTTGTGATACCATTATACGAAAGACGTTCGAATGTACTCTTGGCAGACTTGCCATCCGCATGTACTCTGTTCAAACCGAGCAGCGGGTTCACGGTCATCAGTGGCTCTTCACAAGTGATCTGGCCTTCTGGGAATTCTCCAATCACGCGTGCCACATAGGTCTTGCTTACCTCTCTATCGAACAGGTATTTTCGCATTCTCTCCGCAGAAGAGGCGTGTTGTGAGAAGAACATCAGACCTGATGTGAGACGATCCAACCTATTACATGGTGCAATGTTTGTAGAGACATTGTGCTCAACCGACAGAATGTTCAACACGGAATTATGTCGATATCGACCGGCAGGATGGACAGGAACCCCAGCAGGTTTGTTGACAACAATCAGATCATCATCTTGATGCACAATCTCCACAGGTTTACTTGTAACTGGAGGTTCATGCCGGTGAGACGTATGTGTCAGGACGTCGCCGTTCTTCAGAATAAGCTCTCCATTGGAAGGTTCTCCATTGACTTGCACTCGGCCATCCAGAATTGCTTGTTTCTACCATGGTCAGTGTTCGGGTACTTTTCTTGAGAGGGTCAAGCAGTACATAGTACTCCGGATCCCGATCGCGAAACTCTGTCGTGAAGATCTCCACGAGAGTTTTGCCAATCCATCTCCCTTTGACCCATGTCTTGAAAGTGAAATAATATGGCTTCACTCTCCGCAAGCCGTTTTTCTCATCGATAACATAGTCAGCGCCAGCAAGCAATTCACTGTTGAGAAGCTTCGGAGAATGCCTTTGTTTGTTCTTGGTGTCTTTCGGCATTGTACTATGATTCACTGGTCGCACGAGGTTGACTCCGTCTACACTCAAAATCCTGGAGGGAATTGCTGTGTAGGCTTGGCGTGTCCGGCCCCTGCTGGAGATTTTTCGAAGAAACACACTGAACACTTGCAGTGAGCGTATGCGGCACTTTCCGGAAATGTTGGTGCTTTCAAGTTCTAAGGATTCTATTGATGAATAGCTGCCAGGGGACGAGCGGAACTAATGTAGAATTCACGGCAATAAAGATATTCAGACAATCAAAGGCGTAAGACTGTGACAAGCATTGTGGTATATAGTCAAAACCCCAACCTCGCTCCAAATAGTGAGCAGAGTGGACCTGCAAGTCAGAAGAGTTGCATATTTCCGGTTCATCAGAGAAAAATGCCTTCGTGCTGAGGCTTGCATTGTGCTTGCTCTCCAGGGCTGATGGCGGAATTGAGGTTCCCGCCTGTTGCCCACGGCACTTCTCCCACTAACTCAATCTCGGCTCACGACGCGATTAGTTTGATACATTAATAGCTCTCTGACAACACTCCCCGTATGTTCTCATTACATCTAGTGGCGCGGCGAAAAGGGGTGCAGGCATTTCTCAGCATCTGTCAGACCTGCAGCCTAACTCTCATTAAGACTCGTCGCAGCAGTGGAACGTATTCTGATGTCTAGCATACATAATTTTGTACAAGTGGGCATTCGCGTGTGATGTAATGCATGCAATTTACACCATAACAACCTGAACTAATCTGTGAACAGATCTCCTTGAATTTTCGACCGCTTTGGTGTTGTGCGACCACTGATTCGAGGTCCATAAACGTAGCGATGAGTAGCGATGATTTAAGTTCAGCCAAAGTGGTCCGTCCCTCCCACAGGCAACGTAGCACGCGAAGTGACGGTAATCTGGTCAATAAACACCTCGGCGACTTGTTGCTCCATGAAAGCGATACAGAGCTCTTTCGTTCCAAGAACAACGACAGAACGAAACGGCAGAAAAGGTCGTCGAGTAGTACTGAAAGAAGTACTTCACGACGCAGATCAGCCGCTACTACGAAACGAAAGTCTGGTCGAAGCAACGCTCTGCAGAGCTATATATACGCAGAAGATGATGTTGACAATATGGAAGTCGAGTCAGATGTTCAAAGTGTGAAAACAAAACGAGCGACCACTCCAGTCAAGAAAAGGGAAAAGGAAGAGTTTAAACGAAAATATGATTCTGAGTGGGAAGACAAACATTGGGATATGTGCGAGGTTTGTAGGCATTCTGATTCGCGAAAGCTGGTATATTGCCAGGGTTGCGCTGTGGGGGTCCATCAAGATTGCTTAGGAAGCTTCAAAGATCGCAGGCATAACATAACCCGGCTAGACGAAAGGGATTATGTGCTTCAATGTAGGCACTGCATTGGACGAGGTGGTCAAAAGGGAGGAAACCGTTCCTACATCACTGGCAAAATCGGTCCATTGTGTTCTCCTTTCAAGCTTCCACAGCCAAAGTTTGTCCCTCTAGAAGAAGGAGCCTATAGTACTGGAGAGGAACTACAGGCTCGCAACGCAGATGAGGAACGTGTTGCAGCTGAGCTTGCGGAATTGAGAAGTCGCTTATACGATCCTGCAGCTGTCATGTTCAGATGTGCCAAATGTCTGCGTCCTGCTATGTTCGAGGATCTGACAGATCCCGAGGACAATTACGATTTCGAGCCCTCGCAGTGTATGGACTGCAATTTGCACAAAGGAGATGTGGTCCATCTCATTCTTGGCTGGCGCAATATGACGGACGACAGATTGAATACTATAGAGGTTGCCAAGAAAGAATTGCCTGCCGATTATTTGAAAGAGTACCTCGTAAAGTGGACGGACAAGCCTTACACGCAGGTCGAGTGGGTCACAGCATCCTGGTTGCATGGCATTGCTACAGCAAAGAAGAAAAACTTCGATGCAAAGGGCTTAGGTGCTCTAGACAAGGAGAGCGATGTGATCTTAGAGGACTATAATCGAATCGATATTGTCCTGGACGCTCTTTACGAGGATGAGCGCACATTTGAAGACATGAACTTTGAGGACGAAGATGAAGCCATTGCCGCTATGACGAAGGTAGATCAAGTCCTCGCAAAGTGGCAACAGGTGCAATATGACGATGTATCTTGGGACTCTCCACCGCGTTTGGGGGCCGATCCTGGCCCCGGTATGGAGGAGAGGGTGAAAGCATTCAAATTTGCTTATAGAGACTGGGTACGGGGCTTCTACGTAGTGGTCGACAGGAAACATGCAGTCAAGAAGGTAAAGCTCTCAGATGCCCCATTCTCAGTACTTGAGAAGAAAACACAACCCAAAGAGCTTGTAGGAGGCGAACTGATGCCTTATCAGATGGAGGGCCTAAACTGGCTGTATTACCAATATTACCTAGAACATCCAGCCATTCTAGCGGACGAGATGGGTTTGGGAAAGACTATACAGATCATCTCTTTCCTGAGTGTCCTTTTTACCGACTGGGCAATCGCCCCATTCTTGATAGTCGCACCAAATTCGACCATTTCCAACTGGAAAAGGGAATTTCAAAAGTGGGCCCCAGGGCTCAGGGTCGCTGCATTCTATGGAGAGAAGTCGGCCAAAACTGTCATCGAGAACTACGAGATCATCCACAAGGATCAGACAAGCAGTCCGCTGAAAGTTCATGCTCTGATAACGAGTTACAACACCATCGAAAGTGATGCAGCTCTACTCAAGAAGTACCACTGGGCTTGCCTCATCGTTGATGAGGGCCAACGACTCAAGAACGATGAAAGTATCCTGTTCAAACTGCTTTCTGGATTCAAGGTCAATCACAGAATTCTACTCACCGGAACTCCATTACAAAATAACACGAAAGAGCTATTCAATCTTCTGCAATTCCTGGACCCTGGCGAAATGAATGCCAACGAGCTTGAAAATCGTTTCGATATCGAGAAACAAGAATCACTGACAGAGCTGCATTCAATGTTGCAGCCATATTTTCTCAGGAGAACAAAATCTCAAGTACTCAAATTTTTGCCTTCCAAGAATGAGGTTATAGTTCCTGTGACTATGAGTTCGCTTCAAAGAGAGCTCTACAAAACGATATTGTCTAAGAATGCAGAGCTTATGCGCCTAGTCATGTCCAGAGCAGCTGCTGGTAAAGCCATTCAGAACTACAACAACACATCATTGGGCAATGTCTTACAACAGATTCGAAAGATTCTTAGTCATCCCTTCATATACAGCCCCGATATCGAGGAGAAGATTGAGGACGAGGCACAATCACTTATCAATTTGACCAATGCATGTGCCAAATTGCAATTGCTGAAAGTTCTCTTGCCGGAACTGAAACAGCGTGGGCACCGAGTTCTTATATTTTGTCAATTTATCATGATGTTAGACATTTTAGAAGACTGGATGAATGCATCAAGCATCACACATTGTCGTATCGATGGCAACACACCGACTCCAGAGCGACAGGAAGCTATCGATGGATTTAATAGGCCAGGTTCTGACATCACATGCTTTCTTCTCAGTACCCGAGCCGGAGGAGTCGGCATCAATCTCGCTACTGCAGACACCGTCATCATTTACGACGCAGACTTCAATCCTCATCAGGATCTTCAGGCTGTCGCCCGAGCACACAGAATTGGCCAGAAGAAAAAGGTTGTCGTATTTACCCTGGTCACGAGAAACACTGCAGAAGAAAAGATCTTGCAGATTGGGCGTAAGAAGATGGTGCTTGATCAGCTCATTATCGAAAATATGGCCACCAAGGAAGAAAATGTGCCATACCAGGAGATCTTATCATTTGGAGCAGCCGCCCTTTTTGAGGAAGAGGCTAAGAACGAGCTGGTCTATGATGTCAGCACTGTCAATAACTTGATTGAGAGCTCATATGCAGATATTGTACCTGATGCGGAGGAGTCAACCGCAAAGGGGGAGGCTCAGAAGGATTCCTTTGGTTTTGCGAAAGTATGGGCTGGAGATAGTCTAGCGGACGAAGCCCTTGGAGAATCTGAATTGGCTGAAAAGGAGGCATCGAACGATCTATGGGCCAAGATCCTAGCGCAGAGAGCAGCAGAGGCAAAAGCCGAATCTGAACGCAGAATTTCTGAATTTTCGAAAGGCCGAAGACGAACGGTAAAGGACTACAATGAAGCCAATATAGGCAAGACATTAGAAGCTGGAACAAAAGCGTCTGCCATTGATGTCCAGGCTGCAATGGACGTGCCAGTACAAGATGAGCAGTCAAGCGATATCGAAGATTTTAGTGAGGCACAAATTACGGATGATTCTTACGATTCAGAATCTGACGATGTCCCTGACGTCTTAGACATTATGGCGGGACGTGTTCCCGCACATATTGTTGCGAGATATACACAAACTATGGATACCTCAAACCTCCCACCTGACCATCCAATGTCAGATTCGTATGTGCGGCCGAAACCTACTTCTTGTAAGCTCTGCCGCAAAACGCATTTTGGTGGACAGTGTCAGCTGCGCGATATCCCACTCGAGGTCTGTATCCTGTGCCAGAAGATACATTTTTCCGGCACGAAGGGCGTAGGTGGACGTACTTGTCCCGCATTCTCAGATCTGAAGGAAAGCCGTCGATTGCTCGAAGCTCTGAAAGAATCTGCTGAGCCTCCAGAGCTGGTCGATCAAGCACAAGCATATCTGCGAAGTGTCATCAATTCCCTTGTACGGGCAGAGGCAAAAGAGGCAAAGGCGGCGAAAGAACGTCAAATTGCAAGTGAGTTACAGGACAATGTTCGTGCACCAAATCATGCCGCTAGTCAGACGACTGCAACTACTCTGGCCTCTGCCCAGCCCGCAGCTTTGCCAGACTCCATTGCGAGAGGCACTTCCCCTTTACAATCAGGACCAGGATCCCTACCAGGTCAACCATCAGATGCACCACATCTGGTGCCAGAGAGCACGTCAGAACCAGACAAAGTGTCCTTGCCAAGTCAGACATCCTCAGGCACTGCACCAGTAATTCCGACTACGAGATCGCCGGAGCTATCAACAGGGGCCGTGATGAAAACACCTTCGAACCGATCAATGACTGCCATACCGCATATCATGCCAGAGCCACCCGCGTCTGAATTGCAGCAGCAATCGCCTGAAACTGCACAAGAGGATCTCTTTCAGCAGACGGCGGATACAAAACCGAGACTCTCTGAGCTGTCGCGACTTGGAGAAGAAAGAACGGCGATTTCTCCAAGTCAGGCAGGGACGTCGGTCGATCCCATGATTTTAGATTCAGATTAAGGAGACGACTAGCATAGATATAACCATATGGGTCCTTTTTCTCTTTGCGCTAGTGCCATTTGTATACTTTGGCAGTCATCAAAATATGTCTCGACTGTTTCATAATGAATCGAGTTCTTCCTTTACGATTCGTGTCAATTGAGTGCCCTCAGTCTCTTGGAAAGCGGTAGGCTGATGTAGGGGCAACGCGAGGATGGTGTCCAATAAGGTACTGGCGAGTCAGCGTATGATTGAAAACGTGGCATAGTCAGATGTTCCAAATGGACGTACCTCGGTGTGGCCGTGAGACAGAGGCCGTCCTCCGATAGTTTCTGGGTGAGTTCGATCTGATGATTATCCATCAGACTTTCATTCGCCACGACGATGAGTTGTTTTCCAGCCTTGAGGGCTTCGATGATACTGCCTGCGCCTATTTTGTCTCAGTCAGTCCCCGACAAGTTCTTCAATGGGAGTCAGAACAAAAAGAGAGACTTACCGGCGTGTGAGATGATGAGGTGGGCGTCCTGAAACTCGCGGGAGAGGTCTTGGGAGTACTCGAACCGACGGACCTGGAGACGACGACGACCGGGCGTGTCTCGTGTGTCGTCGGGGTCGGCCAAGGAAACGTGGGACCTGCCGTGTTGCAGGACGAGGGAGGAGAAGCCTTTGCGTCGCAGGGATTCTTGAAAAGTAGGCGTCAGGACGGTGCTGGAGAGGGTGTCGAAGGAGGTCGAGCCGACTGTGACAAAGACTGTCTTTGTCGTCATCGTTATTCCCGTCTCGTCAATGGATGGACATTTTTTTGGATGTCTGTGAGGATGGCCTGTTGATGCTATACTGTGAATAAGGGTTTTGCCATTTAGCTCAGATTGGGTGTGCAGCCTCGGGGTCCTTCAGAGTGACTGACTGCTAGGAGACGAGATTATGACCTTACGCTGTACAAGTTGTCTCTTCTTGTCACAGGGTATTCCCTACATCTGTCATCTCTGAGACACTTTTGACCCGATCGTCACTTTATCATTGTGGGGATATCCTTGCGCACGTGCGTGCATGGACGAGATTTCATTCTTGAAACAGTTACCAGGAATCGCCTCTATTGCGCTGTAGCAGATTCATTGCAGCAGTTGTAAGTCATATTTCAGAGGGTGCCGACACGAGAACCGGATAAATTCTGTGTCAATAAAAGCCCGAGTGCAGAATTTCTGCCAGGGCCCACTGAGCCATGCCAAAATGTATGTCCGCTTTTTTGAGTGTCGAGAGATTCATCTGACCCTGACGAGTCTATTGCGACTACTGCGATGTCTTCCTGACACATGATTCAGCCTCTGTGCGAAAGGCTCATAATTCCGGTCGATCGCATGCACAAAACATCCGAGATTACTATACGACGGTGGCACAGGAGATGCAAGAGGAGGAAGATATCGTGGCACCGATCAAGGCACTGGAATCGAGGTCTGGTCTGAGGATGCCCGAACCGGTGAATGGAAAGGGCTATGGCCCTGTTCCGATCCTCGGCATGCCGCTGCCGATTCCGTATGGAGTTCCTCAGCGTCCTGGGTACCCTGCACAGACGATCGTGCCGGCAGGGACATTACCGCAGGTCGCACCGGGAGTCGAGCCCCCGGAGTTACCGGCAGCTCTCGCGCCGTCGACAAATGCACTGGGGATACCGGGATCCATGATGGGACCTGGCGGTCAGTTGATTCCTCCTCCCAACTTGCCTGCAAACTTTGCACAGATGCAAGCTGATTTCCAAGCGCAATATCTCGCTGGCGATCGAGGTGGTGGTGGTGGTGGAGGCGATAGACCAGCAAGAGACGACCGGCCACGGACCGACCGACCATTCAGGAACGATGCACGGCGATTCTAGCGAGAAAATGGCAGGTGACGGAGAGATGTATGAGGCTGCAATCAATCAAACTTGTCTATGGTGATTCGAGCTCTGCACGAGCCATTGTGCAGCCTCTGTCTTGTGCTAGAGTAGAGACTACAGACTGTATAGAGTCGGCTTCCGTGGCACACGAACGCAGGATGACTCGAGGTTACTCACCAAGAGTGTTACTCACCAAGAGTGTGCTCAGTCTGAATAGAATACATCGACCCAACAGACCATCTGCTCGACACCATGACTTGAGGGTATGGACTTGGATTGTTGCATCGAGTGACTCGCAGCTCGAGAGAAGAAAGCGTCTTGTAAGCGTCCAGCCACCAGCCATTCCCTCGCCTGCGCTTCTGCTGCTTCGATCGAGGAAATTCTTCTGTCCACTGTTGTCCCTCTCGTCCCATCATCTCGCACATATTCGTGATCCAAGTGATATTGCTCTACGAACGATGCCGTCCATCTGCCTCCAGATGAATAGAGCGACTTTTTTCCATTGGGAGGAAAGAGAGAGAAAGTCGAGTCTCGCGTGTGCCGGCGGCCTCCACTGCCATGAGGTGACTGGCTGCTGCCTCTCGAGTGCTTCCTCCCTCTGCCATCAGCTCCGTCTTCTGACTCTGGGAATGAACGTGACGAGCATCGCCTCCCAGTCGGGAGAGTCGGGCACCCTCTCACTCACCCACCCAGACAGGAATCTGCAGCAGAGTTTTAAGCATAAGAAGACGACCGGAATAGACGAGAGGCGGCTGGCGTGGCTGGAAGGAGGCGCCGACAGCCCCGTGGAGGGTCGCGCAGGGAAGGAAAGAAGCGAAGGAAAGTCGCTCGCCTTCGTTTCGTTTCGTTTCCTCTCCTTCCTGCCTCCTCTCGTCCTTGCCATCGATCGCATCGCCCCTTCTCGATCGGTTCACCCACCCAAGCTCTTGTTCTACTTTTCACTAGAGAGCTGCTCCTGGCCGTGTGGGTCTGCGCCGTGAGGTGATATCAAATCACTGGATTGTGCTCTCCCGACTGTGCGGTTCTTGGGCGACAACGATCGGCGCACGACGAGTCTCCAGCAGCAGCAAGTGCTCAGGGAAATGTCGAACGAGGTCCTGCCGTCGCTCGAATCACCTGCGGCCTACATCTCTGCGAATGCCGCGAGCTATATCGCCTCGACCTACACGGCCACGGTCAAGGGCACGAAGCCGCCGGCATTGACACTCGATGCCACCTGTCTGCGCAATCTCAATGCCTTTCTCGACTACTTTCTCGCCATCATCATCAAGGAGGCGAGCTCGACGGATCTGCACGATCTCAAGGCCACGCTCGCCCGCATCCTCGATTCGGCCTTGGGTTACGTGGCCCTGAACGAGGCCCAGGCGGAACTCGAGACCTATCGCAACCAGGAGACCGGTGCAGGCCGACGCTTCGACCAGGAGCGGCCCAGGCAGGAGCTCGAGGGAACTGGCGCCTTTGATGTCGAGGCCATCTGGCTCCAGGCCCGCGTCCGTTGTATGATCTATTCCACCGTCGGGGAGAAGGAGGAGAGCGACTTTCCGAGTCTGACCCAGGGCGAGACTCATGTCACCCCGCCCGTCGCCATCTTCCTCACGGCCATCCTCGAATTCTTGGGCGAGCATATCCTGCTCACCTCGGCTCGCTTCGCCCGCGACAGGATCGGCTCCGGATCAAAGGGCGTCCTGCTCGAGGACGACCTGGATCGGGGCATCCGCATGGACAAGGTCCTCGGCACCATCTGGCAAGGATATCTTGCCATCGTCACGGGTCAACAACCCCGTCCTCGCACGACTCCCAACGTCGATGGTTCCCACAGAGTCGATTCAAACAAGGTCTTCAACACCCTGCCCTTCGAACAACAAGCAGACTCCCTCTCCCCAGCCACCCGATCGAATCAAAATCCAGACCAGTATGAGCAGACTCCCGACGATTCAGACCCAGGCTCGACGCCCGTCATCCTTCGAAAGGCCTCACCTGCCATGGGCGAGACCGCCGGGGATCCTCGGAAGGACACGACTCTGGAGATGCAGGATTCCACCTTTTACTCCAGCATGGCCGATCCAGCGCCCCTCGAATCGATTCTCGAGGCAGAGTCCTCACGCTCTGGCTCGACGCTCGACCTGCCAGCCCACAGGGAGAGTCACAGGCAAGGGAACGACACGACAAAGGCCACCTCCAATCCTCCCATCGCTCCCCTGAACCCTGCTCGTCGAGTCTCAGTGGCAGATTCCTACTACGGGGACGAGCCCCAACAGGGACAGGTGACGGCACCGCCACTGAGTCGTCAAAACGACATCCCACGCTCCTCCTCTCTCGCCTCTTCCCTCTATACCGCTCGGCCAACCTCGGGACTCTGGTCACGCAAGGAATCGTCCGCCTACTCCGGAGGCAGCATCGGAGAGATACAACATGCGACCCTATGGCGAAGGCAGAGCGCTGCGGAGGCGAACAATGCCCCAGGGCATGGGCCAGAGCCAAATTGGACGCAGATTTCACCCTTGCCCACACCGCAGCAGAATCAATCTGGGTTCGAATCCGGCTTGTTCCAGTGGAATGCCAGACGTGAGACGCTTCCATCACAGAGCCCGCTCATGGGGTACATGATGCGTGACGACGCAAGCTCACACGCCGCATCACCGACCACCATGCAGATTCGTGCAAAGGAAGTGAGCAATCTCGGCGATTCCCCGACAGACAGTAGCCAAGGCAAAATGCAAGTGAGGCAGTCGACGCCCGTGTTTGCTGCACAATATCCATCGAGAGCGCGACTGGATAATGCCAAGCTTGTCAACCAAGCGAGAGATTCGTCTGACGAGGCACTCAGAGGTCTCGGCCTCGCCAACCTTCCCCTCGTCGAGCCTGGTTCGGATTACGAGGCCTTTTTACGCGAGGGCCAGACACGCTCGGCAACACAGATACAGAGTGTAGGCCCTGGCTCGCCAGAGGCTCAGATGCGACTCGCCAGGATCGTGGCGAACCGTGAGGCTGCTCTCGCAGAACAAGGCATCTCTCCGCCAAGTAGTCCGCAGAATGCAAGGGAACGGTCCATGCATAATCTGCGCTCCGTTCCACCGACCCCTCCGCTGGGTTTCATTCCACGGAGTCCACGATCAAAGACGTCGCGACCTGCGAGCGGCATAGCTCCGAGGGATCCGGCACCGTCCCCGGGACCATCACAGACCATGCTTCTCGCCGAATTCCTGCGAAACACTGGTCCGAGTAGACAGACTCCAAGGGCTGTGCCTCTCATGTCTGCCGCCGCCAGTAAACTGCGAAGCACATCCGAGACCCGCCCTGATGCCACAAGGCCTCGCAAGGCAGTCAAGAGTATCGGTCGGCAGCCGATCGACTCGAGTGGCGGCGACGAGAGTGACGAGAGGGAGTCTGGCGAAGAGTCCTGGGACGAGGCACTCTATGGCCCGAGACCCAGACAGGAAGAGAGTCTTGCAGAGTTCCTGAGCAATACGAGCCCTCCACCGGCCGGGACCCGACAGGCCAGTGTGGAGTCTACTACTACTACTACTACTACTACGACGATGACGACTACTGCTCCTGGTGCCATGAGACTGACGACTCAATTTGACATGTCGAGACTCGGTCCCGTGCTGATACCGCAGGAGGAGGAGGAGGAGGAGGATGTGTTGATTGCTGGTCCGGCATACACCTCGCCGACGAGCGAAAAGGCGACCACAGGCCTGCTAGATCTCAAGACGGCATCCGGCGGCAGGCTCAGTCCAGCGATCACGGGCAGTCCATCGACTGCTGCTCGACCCAGCAGTGCGTCGAGGTCTCTGCAAGGACCCAAGAGTCCACTGCCGAATGGCTCGGCGAGGGCGGCGAAATTGGTCAATTCCCAACGAGCCGGCTCTCGTCACTCTGCCCGTCTCGAGTCCCCTGCAGCAGCAAAGTCTGAGGGCGGAGACGGGTCTGACAATGTCGACGGGAGCGATGCGGAGGATGACGAGGAGGACGACGACGACGACGACGACGACAGCATCTACGGTCAACCTCGTCGGAAGCCCGAGAGGAAGGAATCCCTGGCAGAGTTTCTACGAAACTCCGGGCCAGCGGCTGCAGACCTCGACAACACCGCGAGTCGACGTCTCCCGCCCAATTCTCACTCCAACAACTCGGCGGATCACTCCCCGGTCTCCTCGAGACCCCTCAGCCGCATCAGCAAACGGCTCAGTTCCTCCTTTTCCCTCATGAAGCAGCGTGGGCCGCAGCAGCAGCAGCAGCAGGCGGAAGAAGGCACGTCGACGCAGACTTTGCCCATGCGACCCAATCATCGGCCTCTGCTTCCTTGACATGTTTCCCTCATCATACAATAATGATAATCATGGCAAATTCGATTCACATTTAATTTCTTCTAGTTAATAGTCAGGTATATACCTCTTTGTAAATTAAAAAAGATCCATAATCATGACAAGTCTTTCGTGTGTCATGCTGAACAGAGTGCATGACGCCCGTCAGGTATATACCTCTTGATTGTGACATGGAAAAAATCCATCCATATTCATGAGTCTCTGGTGTGTTATTTATGAGTGCCTGTCGGACAAATACAAGTGCTGGAGTCTCGTCAGGCCGAAGAAGGGCTCGAGTCTTGTCATGCTGAACAACTGCTCAAACTGGAAAATCACAGTCCGAGTCGGGCGATAATGTCACGAGGCATGCAATACCTGGGATCAATCTCGCAGAGTCCGTCACGTCTCAAGATGGCGAGCCCTGCAAGTCCGAAACAGGTGTGGTTGATGTCCGCCAGATCGCCCGGTCGATCGCTGATGCCGCCCGCCTGACGGTCCTGGGCAGACAGGATGAAGTGGCGCAGGCGGGGGGAATCGATCCAGTCGAGGCGGTGGAGGATGGAGAGGGAGGAGAGGACGTACCATGAGTAGCAGACGTCTTCCAGTTTCTCCGGACGGCCATTGAACCCGCCATTCTGACCTTGCCTCAGACTCAGCCACCAGGCCGTGCGATCTGGGTCTTCGAGCAAGTCTGTCTCCTGTTTCCTCATACGGCTCGACGGGGAGGAAGGAGAAGAAGGAGAAGAGGTCGAGTCTTCGTGGTGGGCGAGGATGGCGAGGGTGCCGAGAGAGGTAAAGGCATGGGCGGCATGACTCTCGGCACCTGGCACCATGCCGAACCCGCCGTCGAAATTGCGACATTGCAAGACATAGCGCCTGAGGGCACCTCGATCGATGAGGTCCAAGTGGCCGAGCAAGGCGAGACACTGGGTGGCAGCATAATTGATCCTCATGTCGAGTTCCCCCCACCGGTCACCCTGGATGGCACCTTGTGGCAGGACTTGCAAGTGCGCGATCCACCGGGCCGTCGCCAACGTGTCGATCGACTCCTCCAAGCAACCGAGCAGGACGAGAATCTGGACGGCGTGGAGGGTACAGACGACATGGGCATCGTGGCCCGGTGCACTCCCGAATCCACCAGATGGGTCCCGACACGCCAGGATCTCCGCAATCAGTTCCGATCTGGGCAAGACGTCCACTCGGTCCAACAGGTGAAGGGAGACCAGGGCCCAGTAGATGCCGTTGATTCGGATGTGTTGCGTGAACAAGGCTTCCAGGGAATCTGCCGGCAGGCGATAGAGATTCTGGATGAATCGGATATGTTTTTCACGCAGCAGCAATTCGTCCGACATTTGTTCTCAATCCTTTCTCGCCGGTCCTCGTATATGCTGAGATGAATAACAGTCCTCTGGACTGACAGATGACAGCGACAATTTTTCCCCTTATTTCTTACGTTGGAATGCTAGCCTACGATCGAAAGTGACCAGAGCTTTCTTGCATTGAAACACCGATACTACAAGGCGCCGAATACAGCAGCAAATCTGTTGCCAAGACTATGCAGTCACAACGAACGTCCAAGCACAGTCCACTCGCAACTCATGCGCCAACCATCATCATCATCATCATCGACAGGAAAAGCGTGGAGATGGTGTCCAGAATCTGCGTGGAGCTCCTTTCATCTCGAAGGACAAATCTGGGCTTTCCTTTTTAGGCGAGCAGATGGACGCAACAGCCAAAAAGAGTCTTTTGGGTAGACCTTAAAAAGTTCTTTCGCCTTCCCCGGGATTGCGCAAGATTGTCTGCATGCCGAAGACCCATTTCTAAGCAAAAATGGGGGCTGCTGAGGAGGTCAAACCAGAGGCGTCAGACTTGGCCTCCCCGCTTTGCTGACCAAGCCCACAATACTGCAACAATGGTTCGAGTATAAACGGCACAATTGTTTGTATCGTTCAATGGGCGTGTAGCACAAGTTTCCATCGACATGTCTCAAAAATCAGCCGTCCTTCCAGAGAAATTTGGCCGTCTTGAGGTCCGGGAGACCGAGATCCCGAAGCCGGGGCCTCATCAGCTATTGGTCAAAGTTCACTCTGCTGCCTTCAATCCCGTCGATGTGAGTTTTCAATCCCTTTATCATAATCGAGCCTTGAGAGCAAGAGACTGACGATGGGGCTAGTACAAGATTCAACAAAGTGGAAGATTCTTCGATACGTTTCCCCGAGTCTTGGGAAACGATGTCGCAGGCACAGTGGAGGCAGTTGGGTCGGAAGTGACCGACTTCAAAAAGGGAGACAGAGTCTTTTCGTTTGTGCCTGTGCTGGGTGCGAAGGAACCCACGACTGAGGTTGGTGGGTTTCAGCAATACACATTGGTACTCGATGTCGGGACAGGAATCATACCTAGTCATGTCGAGTTTGACGCTGCCAGTACGGTTCCCCTGGCCCTGTCGACCGCTGCCGATGGCTTCTATAACTTCCTCAATCTCGCGAGACCAGGGGCTTCCAGATCCTCTCAGGAGGAGAAGCAGGGCAAGGAGACCATCTTGATCTGGGGCGGAGCTAGCAGTGTCGGCCAATTTGCCATTCAATTGGCCAAGAATGCTGGCTATCATGTCATCACGACAGCCTCAAAGTCCAGTCATGCAGCATTGCAAGACCTCGGAGCCGACCTTGTACTCGACTACCACGACTCGGATGTCGTCAGTCAGATTGCCAAACACTCACGGACAAAGTTGACGACCATCTACGATGCCATCTCGTCCGCCTCGACCGTGAAGACGACCCTCGACTGTCTCCCCGACGGTGGAAAGATTGCCTACACGCAACTCACGCCAGAGACGGCACAAGTCAATTGTCCCTCCAACATCTCCTACACTCGAGTCTTTGCCGGCTCACTCTTGGCAACACACCGCCAGCTCGGCCAGGAAATCTTTGCGTGGGCCTCCAAAGCACTCGAGGATGGCCGTCTCAAGCCCAACCCCGTCACGGTACGAGAGGGTGGCCTTGATGGCTGCCAAGCGACCCTGGACTATTACAGGGAGCATGGCATCTCGAATTCAAAGTTTGTCATTCATCCATAGAAGCCCTCGAGCAATAAGCTCATTCTGCTCGCATCTCGTCGTATTATGCACAATGACATCACCCATTTTTGACTTTCTGTCTCCTCAAGATGTCCCACAAGCGCAACCTGAAAGAAGGACACATCTTGCTCATCGACAATAGCGTGTCACAAAATTCGATCATCAAGGACTGTGCCGAAGAGATATATATCATAGACATGTCTGCTCCTCCATCATATGACGACATTGCTGGATCTTCTTCAGGTGGCCCTCCGCCGCCATCTCACAACTTCCAGCAAGGTGGTGGTGGGCATCAGAGTGCGCAAGCAGAGAAGCAGCAGCTACAGGCGCATTATGCACACTCGAGTTCACACGATACCGGGAGCAAAATACTGAAGATATGGCATGCGCCATCGGGCAACAGCCTCATTACTGCCGCGGACGAAAAGACTCCGATCTACAATGTGATTGATTCGCGTGCACCGGATGAGCAGGAACAGAGGGCTCAGTCGCAAGCTGCCCGGCAACAGTTTGAGAGTCGACGTGGTCAGTCATCTGACGTCGGTGCACCCTCCCATGCCGGCATGACTCGACGAGATCCAACGTCTGCGACTCATCAGGGAGACTCTGAAGAAGAAATCCGATTCGCTCGGGAAATTGCACAGCAGAGAGCAAACCCGCAAGCGGCGAGATTTGGCCATGGTGGAATGATGGAAGGTGGTGGTGGTGGTCCTCGACCGGCGGAACTCTGGCAGCTTCGTGTACGACGCGGTGCCGATCGCAACAGTCCGCCAATCGCCACCATCAAACGACACTTTAGCACCAAGAGCGACGTCGCAATCGAGATGCACGGCGAGAGGAATAACGGCAGTACCTCGAGCAGCGTCAAGACTGGCATCGAACAACACGCCGGCTTCCCGCATACCAAATACGATTTCCACTGGCAAGGCCGTCTCTTCACCTGGACCAAGACCCACAAGGCTCCCGGCACCTCGAGACTCGACTCTGGCAACTTTATCTGCCGAGACGATAGGAAGCAGATCTACGCCTACAGTACCTCCGAGGACGACCGGTGCGATGGCTCCCTCCAATTCGAAGACCGCGCGGTCGACGAAGGATTGCTCGACATCATGACCATCACTGGCTTCATCATGCGGGATCTCGAGACTGAGAGGACGAATCCGAGTTTCATGCGGTACGGTGCAGGTTACGGGTATGGTGGATATGGACCTTACGCCAGTCCTTTTGCCGCGAACTATGGATTCTATCCCTACGGAATCGGATTTCCTCTCCTGCTCTAGACCTTCGCTTTTCCTCCCATCTTTTCAAATACAAAAGGCATAAATCTGGACGCTAAACAACTCCAATCTCATATGACATTGACGACGAATGATGATGATGCAGAGTAATTTTTTTGATTAGGTTACAAGTCGTATGACATAGCCAGCAAGGATACTTCTCTAGAGATGCTTATGACTTTTTCCATCTCCCAATGTCAGGACTCTTGAAACCCTATTGTGTTCGACTCAACTCCTCCAGGAACTGTCGAGGGCTCACAATTTCGCTAGCCCCATACACGACGCGCTTGTCTCGTCCAGCAGCGGCTTGTCTATCGACCCAATCGAGAAGATTGCCATATTCCACGTAATTTCCGCCCCCGACCATGAAGACAATGGCCTCATTGAAACTATTGGGACGTTGTGGCTTTTGTGCATTCCTCGTCCGAGGATCAAAGTAGAGATAGTCATCCGTCATCGAAGTCTGAGAGGTATAGCCCTGAGACGACTCTGGGTTCATCAGACTCTCGACAATCCTCGTCACCGTGAGATTTGAAGATGATGGCAGAAAGTTTTTCACTCCCGAAATCAAGGAGTTGAAATTCTCTGAAATGCCTGCTTCTTGCATTCGAGCACCCAAGGTATTCTTCAAGCTAGAAAATCCACGGAACAATTGATCTTGTGCTGTACTTTGTTGTACTATCACAGGAGCCGTGACGATCGACATGCGTGTAAGCTCTCGTACCTTCTTGACAGCTGTTAGCGGTGCCAAATCGCAGCCGGCATCTGCGAGAGCTGACTCATACTCTTGCATATCTGACTTCTTTATCTCCTCGACGCTTAGATAGTATATCAGGAACAGGCGTACTTTATCTTCTGGTTTGCGCTCTGCGTCTTTGAGGGCAGCAAGCAGTTGTACCTTTGGCATTCTAACAATCGTTTCTTCACTCTCCACGAATTTATCTATCTGTCGCTCTTGCACACCTTTGAGCACTGCCGTAGCAATTGTCATGTGCATATCCAAGGTACTTTTTCGGGCTTGCATTTCCGGAAGAGCCTTTAGGGCTGCGTGAAGGTGTAGTGTGGTTCCGGCTTTGGCCGGATCTAGGTCGTCTATATCTGTGATTCCAGTCTTCCTTGTGATCTCGGCTTTTTCGCGAGTAAACTTGTCTAGTTCTGCTTGAATGTTCTCAGCAACTGAAGGGAACACTGTATTGGCGTTCTTTCCCCAGAAGAAATCATGCGTATCAAGATCATAAGACTTCTTCTTGCTATCGTCAGCATTCGTGAGGGTCACTCTGTTCAATTGAAGATCACAGAGATCGTGTACCAGAGCCTGGTAGGTCCATGAATGTGACACCATAGATACCAGATCTACTGTTCGATCTAAGATGACCAAGACTGGCCGCTGGTAATTATTGTTGTTGGTCGGCGTATATGCCTGGCGTGTATTTAGTACATGATCCCGAAGACGTTGATCAAGCTTTCTGGCCACAAGCTCTGCTGCATTGCCGCTAGGACACCGAATAATGGGAATGTTGTCCAACGTAACCACAACAGAGAACAAACCGGTGACCATTCTGTCTATGGCAGATTCGACAGCCCCTTCTGGTACCCCAGGAGCATTGAGCATATGAAAGACATCTTTTTGGCCTAGACTGAACAGATCTGGTTCTGATACGATAAAATTCAAATACTGATCAAAGACCTGCTTGATATTGCCGCTGCTCCCATTGCCTGCTGTACTTGCCGCCAGCTCTTCTAGTAGTGCCCGAGGTATAGTTGACGAGAAATTCAGGTATGCACTGTCATACAAACTTCGTCCTAGGTCATCAGAAATTCTCTGGATGTTTTCTTGCGTAGGCTCCACGAAGTATACGGCAGGCACATCAGCTATGGGCTGCCGATCAGCCTTCAATTGCATATGTACGGTGACTCCTGCTTCACGCAAATCGTTGACTCGCAAGACGGAAGAGATGACATCTTGCCCTAGTTTATCAAAGATTAGGACTTTCCAGACGGGAGTTTCAGCAGAGTCTTTCGCTGTATCTTCCCACAGGGACAAGAACTTTTTGATGTTGAGGATCTGAAGATCGCGGAGTGATTGCGCCATCTGCTTGTGCACTAGGTGTCAACTCCTAGCTGGCCCGCAAGTGGTCGGTGACGATTCGAGTAGTAACTGCAGATCCTTGCAGTCCCAAGGATAGAAACTACAGTCGCATGTGCACTTCTAATTGCAAGACGAAAGTTGCCCCTGGAGTGTCTGTCCTGTGAGATCTGTCGTGGTTAACAGAGCCTTCAGTCGCCAAGTCAGTTATAGCAACCTGTACTCTGAACCGTTCTTCCCTCCCCGTTGTCCTCTCACATACACCACGGGGATCTGAAGCACGTGAGCCATCTCTTTCGTGGAGCCTTGCCCATGACATCTTCAGACTCATGCAGACTCGATTCGGCTTGTTCTGTCATCGGACACATTGCCAGTTTACTGGGTGATCCGGAGCAGTCTCAATCACAGGAGCAGAAATCCCCAGGCATTGTCAAGCGAGGGAATTGTATCATATCGACGGGGCAGTCCTATATTACGATATCTGCCTGTAGATGTAAGAGGAGTTGATCAGAGCAGCGCATGATATTGAATGAATCGGCACTCTTTCTGGACCTCCTGCAATGCACACGAGAAGGAGATCTTGAAAAGGTCAGCTCTCTTGTCGAAAATTTCTCCGTGGAATTGAATTGCGTCGATAAGTATGATTACAGTCCACTCATCTTAGCCTCGCTTTGTGGTCACATCTCGATCGTTCGGTATTTGCTTGAGCATGGTGCTCTACTAGAGAGAGACACTTTCGATGGGGCCCGGTGCTTGTACGGAGCATTGAACGACGAAATAAGGAATCTGCTGCTCAAATATGACGCCTCAACATCTGTCGATCTCATGCAACCTTTTGCGGCTCACCTCACTGCCTTGCGAAGGGATAATCTCCCTTTATCAACCTCGGATATCACATTCAGCTGTGGAACATGCAGCTATAAGGCACATCGTTTCCTACTCGGCGCCAGATCACCTTATATTCAGGAACAACTTATGAGTAACGACAAGTGGCGAGCTCGGGATACTGTTCACTTGCCGCTGACAGACCTGCATTTCGAGCTTGTGCTCAAGTACATCTATGTCGATAACCTGGACGCCGAACTTTCTGCGGACGAACTTAGAAACCTGACAGTTGTGACTCGCAAGCTGAAAATTCCAGCTTTATCGAATTTCTATTTCGAGTCCAGCACTAGCAATAAACGTGAGAGGCAGCAACAACAATCTAGGATAGCACAGGAAGATCTTGAGCGATTCGTGAAACAGGAAGTCATCGGTAGATCGTGGATCATAAAACTGCCATATTCCAAGTCTGAAGAAGAGGCACGGCGACAACTACGTGAAAATCGGACCGTGGTGGCAGATTCATTGCTTGCTATACCTGTGTCGGAGACAGAAACTCGAATCTATCCGGTCCACAGATCAATGTTGATCAAATCCGAATATTACCTCACTGCATTCACGTCAGGCTTTGCAGAAACTTATGAGGACATTCCCTTCTTCACACTGGACATAAATCGCGAAGTTGCAGAAATCGTCCTCATGTTTCTGTATGTTGACAGAGTCGCTATACCACGATCGCTTGCACTAGAGGTATTGGAGACAGCATCATTCCTACTTTTAAGTAAGGAGCGGTCGCTAAAATCCTTGGCTGCTATATCAATCACAAATGATGATGATGACTTGCCACCTGGCGCAGATGTTAGTACCGTTCTGCGAGTTGCGTGGCAAACGGAAACGCAGAGAGTCGAGCAATATGCGGCAAAATTCATCGCTCGTCACCTCGATGAATACTTGTTTCGGGATGATTTCAGGGAGCTTGTGGAAGAGTCTGCAAATCGAATCTCCAATAGACAGGAGACCGACACGATCGAACTTGTCGATGACATTCGTTTTTACTTGAGTCAGGCTTACGGCATATACCTAGAGATGAACCCGATTGACGAACGGAAACCTGGGGAATCCGTCAAAGAGGATCTATGGGTGCCGCTGACGACGTATGAACATCAATACAATGAACAATTGGCAAAACTCGACAATCTCCTCGATTCTCTCTCTTTAGATGCTTAGAAAGACTACTAGACGTTTTCTTAACAAAGAAGCCGCTATGATTGTGTTATATGTACATAGATCGTTTTCACAAAAAAAAAGCCGCTATGATTGTGTTATATGTACATAGATGGAGAAAAGAGTCGCTCGAAACTAGCCCAAAATGAAGGCGTCGAAAGGCCGAACCCGAAAATTGCACTGTTGTCTCTACTGCTTGACCACTTCAATCGACTCTTTTCCAGCCGCCTCCGAGTCTCTCAATTCGTCAAACCTTTTCATGATGTTTTTGGAATATGGATGTGTCGTGCTTTCGAATGTCTTGAAACGCTCCAACCTGACCTGTCGCAATCGATTCTTGGGAAGCATAGCACTCACGGCCCTTTTGAGTACCTCTCCGCCTCCCTTTTTGTCACGCAGAGATCGCATCGTGATGGTCTTCAGATGACCAGGCTTATTCGAGTGTGAATAGTAGAGATGCTGATCTAATTTCTTGCCCGTCACCGTCAACTCCGCACAATTCGTCGCAACCACATAATCACCACAGTCTGTCGAGGGATCATAGATTGGCTTGTGTTTTCCCATCAGGGTCGTTGCGATCGAGGTCGCCAACCGACCAAGGACCCGATCCTTCGCATTGACTTCGTGCCTTTACAAATTAGTCCGCCAAGCCTTCCACCTGTATCGTTCTTCTGACATACCAGACACGAGTATAGGCAAGTTTCGTATTTCCTATCCTCACAGACATGCTTGGCTTATATACCTAGAGAATGAGTGCACCTTGAACGAATCACTCTTTTACACTCTCAAGCCAATATTTCCAGAGTTCAAGATGCAAGAGGAGCTCCTCTGCTTGGTATACTCAACTTGAATTTGCCAACAGAAATCAATTATGTGCTATGAGGTTTTGGAATGGAACAATCCTTGAAGATTGGTATATCAGCTACAAGGAAGTGTGATAGACACACATGGTCAAAAACGAGATTATGAGAAGCTCGTGAATCATTCCGGAGATGCTCATCTCAGCAGACAGATATTCCACATCACTCGCTGTTTTGAGATAGTGCATCTTATGCAGATAGATGACCGGATCTCCGTGTCTGGGAACATAGGAAATGTTCGGTATATCGGGGATCTGGAAGGAACGGGTCTGACATGGATCGGGGTAGAGTGGGACGATGCAGCTCGAGGGAAACACTCCGGCACATATAAAGGTAGATCAGTATTTCCGTGTAGACCGGGATCAGGTTCATTCTTGAAGGAGAGCAAGATCAAGTTGGATGCGACCTACACGTTCACCGAGGCTGTCAGGCTGAAGTACATTGACGAGTCTCCCAGTCAAAGGGAAGACTCCACACTGGTCTCTGGAATCTCAAGGCCCGTACAAACGATCGGCTTTGACAAGATCAAGGAGCGTCATAAAGATCTGAGCAATGCCACTGAGATCTTCGTGGCGAGTGCATCAATAGATCGGATCGATCTGGATGACCTTAAGGACCTCACACTGCCAAACCTAGAGGTCTTGGACCTGTCCTGGAATCTCCTGTCTGACATTTCCTCAATCGTCGCTCTCTGCAACCACTTCCCAGTTCTGAGGAGTCTGAAGCTCGAGGGCAACAGGTTCTCACGCATACCGAAGGGTCTCCGGACAAAGACGTCTCTGCAGGAGCTGATACTCAATTTGACCTTGCTTTCATGGGATGACATTGCACAAGTTGCTTCTATGTTTGGCACAGTAGGAATCTTGCATCTGGCGCTAAACAAGCTCGAGACACCAACAGACATGCTCCAACCAGATGTGAGAGAATTAAACTTACACGGAAACACCGTGACCAATCTCCATGCTGTTTTGACCAGCTTTCCTGCTCTGCGGAGTCTGAATCTATCCAATAATGGCATCACATGCATCAGACCGAATGCAGATGATTCAGACTCACAGCTTCAGTTGCTCAATATGGCTGGCAATCCCTTGGGCAATGTATCCGACTTGAGAAACCTCAGATGCTACCGAAACCTGCGCGAATTGCAATACACCCTGACGTACAACGACAAGGTAGACGAAGAGACACGTCTAATCATCATCCAAGCCCTTCCACAACTTGACAAGATCAACAAAACCACAGTGACGGCACAGGAACGGGAAGATGCAGCTCATTTCGGTCTGCCAAAAGTGAATACCATACATACAATGTCTGACAATATCATCTCGCTGAGTCTGGTGCACAAGGACACCAAGATTGAAAAGAAGCTTCTCAACAATCAGACTGTCAAACAGCTGAGGACAATCTATGCCCGACTAGCGAAAACCAGGCCGACCAAGATTGTCACGCTCACCTATCGATTCGAGGGAGTCGAGACGCAGCTCAGAGACGACTTAGCTCACCTCTCATATTATGGAATCCAGGATGGTGGTGAGATATCCGGTACCATAGAATAATGAGCCAACCTCTATCGTAATCCTTCACGCCCAATTGTACAGAGATTCATGTCTTTTTCACAGCCCTGCCAATTCTGCCTCAATCTCTGCTTGACCCCCATCTGACGCACGTCACACCTTTCTTATGACAATATCACACTCATTATCCAGGAAATCGACTGTCCCGACCACCTTTCTCAGGCACCTCTCGGGACCAAGAGGTCTATTCATTCCGTCTCGCCTTATTTCCCTTCTTCATGTCCCGCAACTCGGCAGCCTCTATCCCCCACCATCAGCCAACCTTTTCACTTCTTACGAAAATCTCTCAAATGAAGGGAGACTGTGATTTACACTTACCGGCAGCATATGTATTTTCCTCCAACAAGATTTCCAATTGTTGTCTTAGAAACGCGACTTGGGGTTCGACCACCAGGATCCGATACTGATCCAAGTCTTCCAAAACAATACTGTGATTTGCCTGTTCGTCGAGTTTCAAAATGAGCTGTTTGACAGTCGGGTCACTAGCGAGATCTCGTCAGCAGATATCTTTGTGGTAGAATAAGAGTCCTCTCGCTAGTCGTGCTCCTTTGTGATAGGGAGGAGCGCCAGAGACGGAAATCCTTACCATTCAATCAAGACTCCCTTTTGAGCTCGAGGCATCACGCCTGATGAGCCGGCGGCTCTTGTCAAAAGTGCATCATTTGACAAGTACGTCAGAGCGACAAGCGTCAACTCTGGTTGTGGAGAGTGTTGTCTTCTACTCGGGCAATTCTTCAAAATCGACGTAGCACGTGACAGCACACAACGGGGATTCCAGCTTAGCGATCAAGAGGAGAACAAGGTTTTGTGTTGATGTACATTTTTAGTTGTTCTGACTATGACACTTTCTGTAAAAGAGCTAGAAACACATTTGAGCAGGCCTACAAGTGACCCGAATCACATGCGGCCAGATTGTAGCACCAGGTTGTAGCACAAAGGCTTAATACTCATAATGCTGTTGGGGATACGGGTTTGAATACATGACTGGTTGTCCATAATATTGCTGAGGATAGACTTGCGAACCATCAGGATTGAAATAGACTGTGCCAGTTTCGTGAAGAGGATAATCGTAAAATGGCGCCTGCATGCCAAATGGTACAGGTGCATAGGCGGTATGCGGATAATTGTAATAGGTCTGGGCTGGTACATACTGGGGAGCATAGCCGAACGACTGATTTGGCAGATACCCATGCGTGGAGCCCTGATATGGGTGTGGCATCTGTTCTGGAAGATTTTGGGGTTGTGCGGGTCCGAGAGATGGTGGTGCCTGAACTTGTGACGATCGGAGGTCATAAAGTGTCGGCACGGCTGGTACCTGTTGACCAATGTATCCAATGTCATCCTTGGTAATATCCGCATTCAGCTCACCAGCGACGTTCCTGAACATCGGGGACGCGATAGGAGGCGCCGAATGACTAGTAAGATGCTTATTTTCTTGCGGTTCGAGTTCGGAGGATCCCTGTGCTGACAGTGATAGTTCCTTTGCGGGTGTTGCTCTGCTGTGAGACAAGATCATGTTCTGCAGTTTACTCTCCAGTGCATCGTTATTGCCAACTGTCGTGTGAGATGATTGACGCGAACGCATCTCGATCCCACCACGAGACGACATTCTGGAGTGCTGTGAGGATACGCTCGTAGCATGGCTGTTTATACGTGTGTGCCTCGAGGAAGTGTTCTTTGAATCCTCTGGCCATGCCAAGATGACAGCTTTGCCAGGTAATTTGATTTTTAAAGGCTTGTCAGCTATCTCCCTCTCCAAATTAGACGCCGAGCTGACTGGAGATTCGATGGTAACCAACTTTTGCTGCTTGCCATTCAACCTGACCCGGACATCGTAAGAATGCTGACGGGTATGCTGCTGGTCAGACAGTGCACCAGCCGACGTGGTGGCCAAGGACTCCACTGACTTCTGCATGATGCTCTTCTGCTTCTTGTGCTGCTTTTTTAGCTGGCTGACAACAAGTTGCTGTGGTATGCTATCCGAAGTGGGCTCAGGCATCGAAACAACAGGCACGACAGGTACGGCAGGCACCGTCTGGGCAGGCTTAGCTGGCTTGCCCCTGTCCATAGCAGCATTCTTTTTCTTGTTCTTCTTGGAATCCTTCTTCTCCGCAGATATCATATCAGGAGACTCTACTTGTGCGACAGTTGGAACATGCTGTGCGTCGACTTCTGGCTGTCCAGCCTCCGAATTCATTTTACTAGATTTCGTTTCCTCGGGAACTTTTGATATTTTCTTCTTTTTCTTCTTCGTCTTTTCTTTGTGCGTTGTCTGTGAGGGAACAGTATTTGTGATTGGTAATGACTCATTGCGAGGTGTGTCTACATGAAAATCGGTCGAAATATCTGGAAGCCTCACATTGGTCAGCGGCGAGATGGCAACCACCGATTTCTGTTCTTCAGTAGGAATTGCGATTGAGATCGCGTTCTTTTCTACTTTCTTCCGTATCAGTGCTGCCCTCTTGCGACTTGCTTTCGTATGTGTTGCCACTCGAGATCTTTCGATGCTCGGAATAGGGCCATTCGTCACAGGCACGTCGACACTTCTCTGACTGTGTTTGTTCAGACTTTCGTGACCCCCTGTTAGGCCGTTCAACATCTCGGTGACTTTGACGCCATCGAGACCACTATCGATAGATAATTCTGAGCTGCTAAGAGGAGATGCTCGAAGCGCGGAAGTGCGACCCTCTACATCCTGAGTAGACTCGAATCTAGACTTTCTTGGCTTCTGTTCCGTAGATCTCAATGCCATAAACCTCTGTTTGGTTCGTGGTCAGAAAGAGATTTCTATTTGGTAATTCAAAAGAATTACGCGGCGGATCCAGGCATTGAACCTGGAGGCGAACTCTTGATTGAGAGTGTTGAGTACGGCTGATTTTCATGAGACCTTAATGGATTGCCGACATGGCTCACGCCTCAACCGCCCCTACGAGCCAATCTGAGAACACCAGAACTCTGGATGGTCTGCTGCAGAGACCGTCAATTGTTTCCAGACTCTACACTTTCTGGGAGGGACAACTACAAGGTGATTTGACTCGTCGAACATACCGTGAATTAGCTGCAGGGCCGGATAGAGCCTCGAGATCTCGGTCATTTGGTCTTTCCCACGCTACTATCCATCCTCTGGATATACGCATTGAGCCTTCGATAGCACTCTAACATATTGTTCTTGTTTTCAGCCTGTGACCACGATGGGTAAAGGAGGCCCAGAGCCCTCCCTCCTCGATATACCAAGTCCCAGGAAGAGCAAGGTATCTACCGTTTTGTATACTTTTCAGACCAGTCTTGATTGTGATGTAGTTTCTGCTAGATGACCAACCAACGATGAAAGTTAGGGCGTCCATAGTGAAGCCCAGGATTTCGAAGCCAGTCAATGAGGCACAAGATTGTATGCCTCGGACAAAGTCCCGCGAGATGATCTGACACCATTAGTGAAATCCAGGCTGTCTCGTTTCCTGCCTGATCTCAAGGCTGCAAATGAAGCACTGCCTGAGAATGCTGAAGAGCTTGATATAGAGAAAGTGGACGAAGATGGCCAGTATATTGAAATGGACCTTGGACTCGGAGTCTTGGAGGAGATCAAGAATGACTCTGACTCTTCTGATTCAGGGGATATAGATAAAGACAATGCTCTCGCCAAGCTGCTCAAGCGATCAGATGGCACCAAGCCAGGAATGATACAAGAGCTTGATGATCCCAATGCTCTGCAGACATCTGAATTGTGCTGCGATGCCGTTTTCCAAAATTACAAGAAATGCTGCATACCGGCTTTCAGACATGACATGGACATAGTGTTGTCCTTGATGACCCGGATCTTGATTCAACTACACAGGTTCAAAAGCACAACTGATGTCAATAACATCACAAGACTTAATGTCCTTCGGGAGGACATGTACAAATTGATGTCCAGGCGGGACAGGCTAATTGATCACGCAGAAAATACACCGAAGCACGAAAGTCTCTACTTTGAGGAGCTTGACGAGCTATTGAGTTCGAGCTAACAGCATATATTGCCTCATGATGGTATGCAGTATTTTTATCGTCGATGAGCCATGTATGGTTACAGTCTATGTATCACGGTTACCCATGGTTCTCATGTCTCTGTCTCAACTCACGATACACAATCTCGATGGAGAGCCAGAATAGAGCAGAAATCGCAAGTCATGACCACTTAGAGAGCTAAGCTAGCCAGAACCTCGCGACGTCAGTCAGTGTGTCATACGCTCGCAAACAGATGCATGATGTCGATGGACTGAGTCTGAGGTAGATCCAAGCAGGACGATCGACGTGGTGTCTCTCAAAGACACTCCCAAGTATTTCCGTGCCACAATGTGTCTCGTACTAGAGCTGTGCAACCCCATGGTGATCTACGGTGGCAGCGCCTGTCAAGTCTCAAAGCCAGGGTTCAGATGGCGCCCCGCCGCAAGGTGCTTGCCCTCGAAAATCACTACTCTATTTCGTCCGACAAATGTCTGGCATCAATTCGTACCTTTTCCCCACTTCTGTACCAAATCGGGCTCCTTCAGCAATCAGATGAGGTCCAGTAACTGTCATGCCTGCAGATCCGCCTGATTTTCTCGGTCACATGGAATCATGTCATTGCTCGACACCATACAGTAAGATCTGCGGACAGATCTGGCCTCCGCCCATCGGGATCAAGTAGGTAGACATCGGTGATACATGCCCCACGAAGTAGAAACGATTCCTGAAGCAGCACCACAGCGTGTCACGCTGCTAAATGCCGTCATTGTACTTCTTGTATCTGCAAAGCTATCAATGATTTGTTTCACCCTCATATGAATCGTTGACTATCGTCCCAAAGCATTTCCCCGAAAGAGATGCTTCCTCGCCAATCTGATCTTGGCGCCCACCCTGCTACACCATCTTGCCGTTCTAGCTAACTTAGGAGGACAGAGACTAGCGAAACAGGCTCCCAGAAGCAAAAAGGATCTGCTGATCGACACATAAAATCTTATGGGAGGCTTGCACAATTCGTTTCATCGGTTGCGCAAGTGGCCACGCAACCACAATCAAGCGACCCTCGTCTAAAGTCTGGAACCTGACTCTAACAAGAAGAAGCAGCAGATGCGTGCTCTTCAATTGTACCTTATCATGATGCAAGTCCTAGATTGGATTGAAAGCATCACGTAATTTCTAAACTTGGAAAACTGTACGATTTCTTCGACAATCGATTCGCTATCGTTCCATCAAGCTCGGGTTATGTCCCGTAGCGGCGAAGGGCAACATCATGGACGTACGTAACACGAGTCACATGGACGGAGTCATGTTACGTATCATCAGATGTGCGAGACGAAGGATCGCCCATCATCTGTCGGAAATGTGCAGATGATTAGATCAGATCACGATCGCTCCTCGTGCAAGAGTTGCTTCTTGCTTAGCAAATCAATTAGCCCCGATATCGTCTTGGCATCGGAGAAAAGAGCCAGGCCACCTTTCTTGAACGGGACAAAGGTTGAGGCAGAGAGGGGGGGCGGGGCTCGAAACGCTCTGCATGTCGGTGGCTCGTAAGTGAGCACACGCGACATGTCACAAGCCTGTCAATCTGCTCTGTTTCTCGTTCTCTCGTGGTGAGCTCTAGTGGGGGAGGCATCGAGTCGGAGAACAAAAGACACTTTTCATTGGCTTGCGACACGACGTCGCAGGGTTCAATACCAGGAAGGGCTTTTCCCATCGGAGGGTAAACCGAGGCTTGGGTATCAGCCAGACCAGCCTTTCGTCAGCCTCCGCCTCGACCAGCCTCACAATCGCCTTTTCTTGTGTGTGTGTGTGTGCGTGCGTGCGTGTGTCGTTGCTCTTGTTCCCCCTCCTCTTGCCAATCGACCGGGATACCGCGGAAGAGAAGATACACCGGGCTCCAATACGATGCACTCGTCCTCGCTCCCGAGACGGTCAGATGAAGTCCGCTGGGGTTTTCCACGTTTACTGGCCCTGTTCCTCTACATCACTCAACCCCCAAGTTCACACGCGACTGCAAGACAAAAACGGCAGCGAGTCAAGGAAGCCGAGCAATATTGCAAAGTAACGTAATCTCATGGCCGAGACGCCTAACGAGCCTCGTGTCTCTTAGAGTCCTGGCCTTGGCCTGGCCGACCTGCCGATCGGATATCGGATCTCATCTTTCTTCTGCTAGACCGAGCGTTTCTTTCATTCGTTTTTATGTTTGGGCAGTCGTCTGTGCCTCTCTTCCACTTCTCGAGCAAGGGGAGAGACGAACCGAGTTCTCATGCTCTCATGTCGCCTCCATGAAACTTGACGTGCCTCACAGTCGTCGACCTACCTGTATGTGTGTTTGATCTCTCTCTCTCTCTCCCTACACAAAAAACTCCCAATTCTCCCACTCTTGCAGTCTCAGCCCCACGCTCTGAATCATCCCGCCGGAAGGTCCCACAGCTCTCCATGAATCTTGTCCAGCAGATGTCCTTGTGCTCCAACAATTGGTCAAATACTAATGGCCTATTGCTTTTGAGTTTGAGTTTCGACGGAGATACATGACAAGGAGGGGCCTGCAAGAAAGGATGAATATCTTGATGTGAGAGACTAAGAAAATTATGTTCTATCTAGTGTGATGAACCAATGCTGATGCGCCGCCCCGAAAACTCTGTCCAATCTGTATGACTCATATATGCCTGTCCCTCGCCTCGCTCCACAAAAGGTGTTTCATTCATGACTGTTATGGCAACGTTACTGATCTGCCCCATCTTGCCTCAAGCTGAGATGGCCGTGGCTGAGAGCGAACGTGCCATTTCTTCAGACTTGGCAACGGCCTTCTTGTTTGATCCACTGGGTGCTACACCGGAAAGGATCGTCTTCTTGTCAGCTGCGGTGTAGTTGCAGAAGGAGATGGCACGGTTGCCAGCGGCTTTGCGCGACTTTGCCATGGCCTTGCGAATTGGTGAGGAAGGGACGTAGTTGACACTACGAGGAGTCGTGTAGACTGGTTGAGAATGGATCTGCTGGGGTCGTGCAAACATGGGCTTTTGTGCCCAGACTCCCTCAATGTCGAGAGGACTTAGAGGCTCAGTCCGCGCGCCATACATGTCTAGGTTACGAGCATAGGCATTGTTGTTGTTGTTAAAGTTGGCCTGTCTCGGTGTATCGATATAAGCTGGAGAGGAACAAAAGTCAGTCTGTGAGAATGGTGGTGAAGAGAGGAGAAGTTGTTCGGGATCCATGGACAGAGCAAGCCCGGGGTTGACAGTACTATAGACGGGCGAGAAGAGCGGCTCGTCAATGTATGGAGAGGCGGGCATACTGTGCTTGAAACCTTGGGACGAACGGACCCGCTTGGTCGTCGGAGTGGTGACTTGCTGATAGGCAGGGGTAGGGAAACCTTCATCCAGATCTGAAAAGTCTTCAAACGACCTCTTACCGGAAAGGGGCGGACGAATTAGCTGTCGTGGATTCATATGCCGACGTTCGAGAGGGGCAGTCTGAGGACCTGACGACCTGGGCATGGAGGTAGCGATGGGCATGGGCCGGTTCTTTCGTTTCATTGTGGGTCGGGGCGCACTCATGGGGAGTGTGACTGGGAGGACCTCGAGTGCCCGAGCATCCTGTTGCAATGTGTAGTCGGGCATCTGCATCTGCCATGGACTGTTGTTGGACGCCGGAACGACTTCCTCATCCTGTCCATAGTGATTAGGTAGTTGGTAACGAGAGAGAGTGTTGTAGTTGTCAGGGGCATGCATGGGCATGGTACGTTGCACGAGGTATGATGTCGAGCGGCTTCTCTGCATGATCTCCGGTTCGATGCTCATGCCATTGAGCATCAGATCCTGCGCAGAGAAGTTGCCAAAGTGAGGAGAGAACTCTGGAGTGTAGAGGTAAGAGTCGTTATCACAAGGCGAAGATTCCATGGAGACTGGCGAGGAGAGCTGAGCGCCGAATTGCTGCTGCGCATAGAAATCCATCGGGGGACTGGTCGCTGGACTGTCCGCTGGTCTCGGTGTAGACGTCTTCCTCTTCAAGATTGCCTTGGGAGACTTTGACGTTGGGGGAGGGATCTGAGATTGGCGACGACTTGCCGGGGATGAGGGAGACTTTAGTAGATCGACCGAGATGTGAGCATTGCCAGCGACCGACGAGGTCTCCTCGGTCCGTTGGAGAGCCGCCCACTCAGCCGGGCTATGGCGCTTCTCATGTTGTAGTAGGCTTGCATCCTCTGGCACTGAGACACAAAGAGGCTCCCTTGTAGTGCAAGGACTGTGAGGATGAGGTCCACGAACTTCTGAGACTGATTCACTTCCAAATCCGTCGATGGATTTTTGCTCGGCTAATCCGACCGGTGAGGTGGGTCTTCTCACTGTGATGCTACGGACTCTTATCTTGCGCTGTTGAATGCTGCCGCGGAGCGATGGGCTCGAACAGCGTGGCTCGTCGTGTTTCGTGACCTCAGAGGTAGCGTCGATCGTCGATTCTGCTGAGGTCATACGCGCCTCGGGTTCTTCTTGCAATTCGACCAGATCATTCTCCCCCGGTGCCGTGCCTCCGTACCACGCAATGGTGCTGCCAGCAGCACCAATCTGGCTTGGAAAGGATAGAGAAGAACCGAGATCTGACAGGGGTATGCCGCACTGTTCGAAAAGACTGGCAAAGTCGGGATCTGGAGAGGAATGGAACGACAAGTCGGCCGAATGAGACATGAGAGGTGAAAGAACGGAATTCATGATGTGATTACTTCGAACTCGGTTTGATGAAGACAAATTTCGCTCAAGGGACCTGCCTTGTCTGTGAACTAGAAAAGAATGTGAGTACTGACCACTAGAGAGTGAAGCGGACCAGTCGCAGAAAGAAAAGGAGTGTGTGATCTGAAACGAGAGACCTTGCGATGAGTTAGTACCAGTGTAAAGTAGTTGAGAACTATCGACCAGGTAGGTCCGACCGACTTACTCTATCTACTCGATTCGCCGTGCAATCATGGAGACAGAAGGTGATGCGTGTTTTCTTTTGACCCTTCCCAGGGCCAGAGATGCCTGCACCACCATGGAGCGCGATTGTCGGCACAATGGCTGTGATTCCGCACCAGCTACAAGCGAAAAATCATTCTTGCCCGAAAAGTGGCACATTCCCAACCAGCCATGTCGACTGTTCTCGCCGTTGCAACGGCCTTGAATTTTTCAAGAGCCAAACGCAGATTCACTAGGATCTCAAAAGAAGGCCTCAACTCAAGCGTGTGACAGTTTGATCGTGTCTCTGGATATCTCTTCCCGTCATGACGTGCATGTTCCGCACTACCAGAGCCCTATAACCTATAATTGAGGGGCTTGTCAACGTTACTTCTTCACGCGCGCAACTTAATGTACTCGTGATGATCTGTACCAGATCAGTAGGTGTATCAGTCTCATGCGCACTATCACTAGCTCGATGCGTAGCAATGAAGATGATGTGACACCACTCTAGACATGAGAAGTGTGACTGAAACGTGGAGTTGTGCTCCGCGGCAGTTCAGCCATTTCTTCCCGTGTAGAGACGAAACTTCTTTCTCGTAGGAATTTCCGTCTCGAACCGCTCAGGCAAGCGAGCAGATGAGAGGCGTGCAACATACAAATTCTCGCATTCTGATTCGTCGCTCGAGTGGAGCCCATCTGCCGCTCAACCAAACAAAGCGGGGCCTTGCACTCCAAAGTGCGCTTGAGACACCAGAGTACCTAAGAGGTCTCTCAAAACTTTAGCTGTAGTGCGAGAGTTCGCCACAATTGGAGAGGCCTGGTCAATCATGAGAGGCTGGTCATCCTTTAGAGCACGAGAGACAAGGACGATCGATGTGAGTTTTGCTAAGCTCCGGTGGTGCTCTCTTTTGGCTGTTAGCCCGGACTCCGTGGCTTCGGGGGCGTCCGGAGGCTGCGGATCTTCCGGAGGACAACCAAAGCAGAGCCCAGACAGCGGGCTGTTCTCACATCGTGTTTCTGAAGTTCACTTGAATTAGTCCAGAGCTCTTGTCAGCAGGTTTGATAGTGTCCATGACTGGAGGACTGGATCATGGCTCGGTCCAGGCTCGATCGGTGATAAGTTCAGCCCGTCTCACTCTTTCGAGGCGAAGACCTTGTAAGTCTAAAACATCAGCTCTAATTGAATGAAGACGTCAAATGTATTTTGGGGTTCTGACATTCGAACGGACTCGAGCGAAACATAGCCTACACATCAATCGTAAGCCTAGTGCAGGACAAATACGTGAGACTGATTGAGGCCCTTTCCCGATGGCTATTCGCCAAGCGCTTCACACTTGTCAGCCGACTTCCGAGCAGAACACAGCGGGTCAATTTTGATAGTCATGATTGTAAAAGTCTCGTGCTGTCCTTACGTTAGCAGCTGAAACGTGTCTTGTGTCTGAGAACGAGTTGCAGCCCCAGGCGATTCTCCGGCCAATCTCCGAATAAGCGATCATATGTAGCCAAGCACTCTTTGTTCGCCTCTGTACGAAGATTATAAGAGGATGATTCATTTTGTACCGCCAGAACAAAGCGCTTCTCAATTGCCCCCAGAACGACTATCACGCTCAAGCGTTCTGCTTATCATCAAACAACAAAGGTTACTGTCGTGGCGAGTGGATGGTGTAACGAGGATGGTGGGACTTCCGGAGGTCGCTCCCGCCCCACTCTCTGAGGGGCCTGACTGAGGTGAGCAAGCCCCGCTGGCTCTTTCATTGTCTCACTTGTCGGAGCCGTCTCTCTATATGGCGACAGAGCCCAGGATCTTCTCCAGCCCTTTATCCTCTCCCGGGATATAACTGACAAGGGGCGGCATCACATCGGGCGTTTCAAAAACGCCGGAGATCTAAACCCACCTGAGGCTTACAATCGGTTGATTTGCACTGCTGAGGTGATTTCATAAGTCACAAACGTGCTATGTAGTCTATGGCATAGTATGCATTTATTTACTGCTTCACGCCACCACCTAGGCATCGTGCTCTGATGTTGTGCAATTGTGTGGCGATGCTGGGATCTCCGACACATAACCAAGTGCTTCCGTGCATCATGCATGATGCAGTGATATGCAAGATCTTCCCACGCGAAAGGTATATTTCTGGAATGAGACAGCATGATGTGACCACGATGACCATCCGGAACACCCCCTATTGAGCTTTTGCAGTCACCGGTTTCGTCTTCGTATCCAGTTCACGGAGAAGTGATTCAACGCGGTAAAGAGCACTGGAAAGATGTTAGCGAACCTTCTCTTCATTCGTCGAAGGGAGTGGCAAGACTTACAAAGCAAGGAAGAGCGAAAATCCGCATAGATATAGATTCCTCTGAGCCAGCAACTTGCCCATTGCAACCTTGTCGTTCATCGTCAAGTCGCTCGATACTTCATGTTTCTGCAGAATGCTTCGTACGCCATCGGCAAACAAGACAAAGACGAAAATAATTGATATCTTGAAACCATGTAGAATCTTGCCTGCGATCTTGGAGTTCTCCCAGAAAGATACCATGCCATGTCTGATGCCGTTCGTTGCTGGCATCACCAGGACAGTGAAGGCGATCATCTCGACGATGAGAAGTGCAAGGACGAGCACAGCTGGTAGATTCATTCTGCTCGGGATAGTAGGTGGAACCTGATGTCGTCAATAAGTTGATGAACAGTCTGCTGTCCTGGTCGTCACAAATCTACTTCTTGTAGCAGTGAGATCTTCCTGAGCCATAGATCGCGCAGAAAATGAAGTGTTCGTGTGACGCGGGCATCACGGGAAGCACACGCCCGTCTTCGGCTATGACGCAGATGGCGTTGTCTGCTATGGCTTGAACTCCCCCTGCTTCGGAGCACGAGTCTCCACTTCAGCACAACAACATTAGTGATGGTCTCTCAATTTTCAGCTTCGTATGGTGCCTTCCATGTTCTCAATTTGGTAGTGCACTCTTCTTGCATCTATCTACTCATTGACCAACGAAGTATTCTGAAAAGTAAGATGCAAGGGTATAAATATATTAGAAGTGGATACCAAGTTATCAAAGCCTCGAACCAGTCTGAATTGACTATGCAGGTGCATCATGGCATCGTACAGTTCAACCTCGTGGTCAGATAGCATAGTCATGCATCAAACGTTCACCAGATTCGTCGGTTGTTGACCACGATTTGCCTTCATCTTTGGGACCTGTAGCCGGTACCTTCATCCTTGAAATCATCATCATCCATCGTAAGCTCTTTCATGTGCTGAACTTTGAGGCCGGAAGCAAGCATATGCTGGCTGATACTCTCGCGATGGTTCTCCAGCCTTGGGCTGATTAATCCAGCCTGCAGCGTCGCAAATGCAAGCCTGCCAATGCGATTGATGATTGAGATACATGTGACACTCAACAGGTGCATGATCCATGAAAACTCAGCTGCATCCCGAGCCCAAAGTGTGCAGTCAAGCAATTGTACCACGAGTTCCCGCACGATGAAAAGACTCTGATTCTTGGTGTCATGCACAAGATACCTGGCCGATGTCAGTATTAGTACTGTATAGGTGTCTTCTGGACTTACTGTATGGACTGTACTATCGAAACCATAATGTTGTGCCCCTCGTCCGGATATTGCTCGAGCACTGGGTATGCTATTAGAAGGATTAGGAGATTCCAATCGAGTGAGATTGAAGCTAATGTCAACGTATATGATCCAGATTCGAGTGGATCATAGGACATCGAATTCGATCCGAACACACTTTTATGCAACTCAATCTCACGCGCCCTGAGGCTACCTGATTCGAGAAACTGATTCGAAACGGTATAGCTCCTCTTGAACCACCGACTGCGAGCAGCCAAGATGTCACTCTTCAAAGTCTTTGCAGCTTCAGCATCACGACCTTCGACCGCATTGAGATTCGTCAAGCGTAGTGCTAGAGAATTGATGTCAGTACCTACAAATGGATTATAATTGGTCGGCTTCCAGTGCTTTGCAGATCGAATCCATTCTGGCTTCGCAAAGAAGGTCGTGACATTGTTTTGCAAAGAGGTCTGAATGCGATCACACTGAAATCCGGCAGCTATTTGACCTACAAGGACAGATTCCTTGCCACAATGCGCTGCAGCTCCTCTAGCTTCGATCAAGCGAAGTCCTCCTTCAGTGTGTCTATAGACAGCTTCGATCGAAGTCCCTTTAACCATCTCGTAAATACCCGCGAGATTGACTGCTACGAGGGTGTCATCTTGCAACCTCGATTTAGGATCGTCAATGGCGGCTTGCAGCTCGATCAAAGCTTGAGAGTAATGCTTCAGAGCCATCATTCTATTCTCATAAGCATCGGAAAAATCGATGTATGTTGTTCCAACATCTATCCGCGCAATGGCAAGCACCAGATTGCGTATCATCGGTAATTTGTGGATAGCGTTATAGAGATATTGTGTCCAGTCGTCATAGTTCGACATGATGTTTCCGCAGACTAAGAACTCACGAAAAAATGAGGATAGAGCACGATCTTCCTGAGAATGTAATGTGCTTGTGGCATAGAACACATTGTCCTTTGACTTGTTTCGTGGAAGGTCAATGACGTGTTCAGGGCTGGAATTTCTGGTTAGAGCTGTGTAAGAATCGGTTTCTGAGTCTGAAGATGTGCTTCGGGATGTGGCTTGGTCCAGGATGAAGTCGCTTCTAGTGATCTTTGAGTGCGGAGATGACTTAATGCCTTCAACCACAGAACCAGATTTCCTCCGAGATTTGACGCAGATTGGAGCTTGAGGTATGTCATTACTACTGCTTCCCGTGGATGAAACAGCAGGAGAACCACTGAATTTGTTGGAAGGATGTATATCCGGTGTGCTTAGGGCAGATTTTGTGTACAGTCGCTCAACGTAATCATTCTCGGATTGAAAGATCACTCTATTATTATCGTAGATGCACTCTAGACCCCGCTTTGTACATTGTTGGCATCTTGGCTTCGTTTCAGAGCATCTTGTTCTCCGGGACTTGCACTCAGAACATCCTTTGGATCGAGGGGGTCGGCGTCTTTTGTCAGACATATTAGTACACTACCTGGGCAGCATAAGTAGCATCTGCTCTGCGCGCCAGCCAATCTAGCACAACTCTAGTGTAGTAACACCTGCCACCTCGCACCCTACTCCGCCAGATACAATGCAGAGGACCGAGACCGATATCGACCAATCTGTGAGTCGCGGGGAAGTCTCGTTGGGATCCAGTGACGATGATTAGCTTGGATTTGATGCACCTTTTCGCTGCAAAGATCCTTTCTTGGCGGCTGTATACACCCTTCACTCTGAGGCCATCCTCGGTAAGCGGCACCAACTGACTCGGAAGGGCCGTAAAACGGCTTTTCCTTCAGTTTCGGGAATGTCAATGTGTCTATATTTAGCACTGATGGCCCAAGTCCGAGTGTTCACCCGACAGTCTGGAGCCTGAATGGTGGTCCTGAGTCAGTACACGGTTCATATGGAACAAATTGCGTGTGTGAAAACTGCTTTCTCAGGCTGACAAGACACAGCAAATCTGGGCAACAATGTCCCGAGTTGATGCAGATTTTACTTCACGTCTTCAAAAGCTACAATGATTTTATGTGAGAAGTGTAGACGGGAAATACTGAATCTGTAGCACAACAATGATGCCCCCTTTTGAGTTTACGTGAATGTGTCTACAAGCTCCTGAATGGGAAATTTGTGCTTTGAGTATCTGACGGAACAGGTGTTTCTCGTTTCTGTTGCGCTCGGTACATAATTCTAATGACCCCTCAAAACGTCTTCAGTGCTGCTTACCCGTGGGGCCTTTTGAGAGTCTCGATTCTTGGACATCGGGATTGACTGGAAGATAGTATAGTATAGGTTTGGTGACAGATTTAGAAAATAGAGCATCCAATTTCAAGGTCTTTTGAGGCTGTTGTTTCGTTGCGTGATCAAATGATTTTGATGACTCTGTAGCCCCTTGACTCTCTGCTCTACCACTCTCAGATTTCTGGAGCCTAGCAATAATGCCTGACTGGGTTGAGATAAACTTGATCTCCCACTTGATCCCTCGCTCAGCAGCTTTCTCTTGCTTTTCAAACCGTTCCGCATCCTGTGCCGAGAGATACTGCACATTCAGAGGTTTGCGGTGCTTCTCATTCTCCGGCCAGACACGGTTGTGAAGTCCGGAATGTACCTTTTCCGCGCTGATTTGGCTATCCATCACCACGAAGGCATGCGTTTTGAACGAATCTAGGAAGATTGAAACAAGCTTTTTACCAGCCAGCTCTTCCAAATGAGTTCGAAATTGGTCTACTTGTATCGGCCTGGTCAGGTTCGAGATGTATAGTGCATCAGAAATAGCAAGACGCTCGTCAGCTGTCGGGACCTCATTCCCCTCTTTATCAGCAACCATGGCAGACCTTCGTCCATTGTTGTTTTCTCTGACAGACTCTTGCTTCGTATCATGTAATCCAGGCGAGGGCTGCCTTTGCACAGATTTAATTTCGTCTTTCAGTAGTGTCGTTCCTGCCATCGGTTCCTGCCCGGTCTGCTTGAGTTTCTTGACCACGGAATTATCAAGATCAGCTTCAGCAGATCTACGCCGCTTCTTGAGCTCTTCGGCGTCGTTTGTTACTACAGTCTCAGAATCTCCTACCACGTCTAATGTCTCAACTTGGGACTCGCCATCGACCTTCAGAGTTGACTGAACCGGAACATTGTTCTTAGCAGCTTGCGATAGAGTCTTGTCAGATTTCTCAGCTTGGTCAGACAAGGTTTCTTTGATCTCCTCCGAGGTGCCAATGATAGCCTCATGGGCCGATGACACCTTGTTGTACACCATCGGATCCGAGGGTCCCACGGCCGTTGAAAAGGCGACATTCTGGTCGCTTTCCGGATCTGGGTTCTGAGTGACATTCGGCTCCTGAAGCGACTTCACGACAGCCTGTGTCAAAGTGTCATTCGAGTGATCTTTAGAATGATCAGGAGTTGCTATAGCGTTTGCGTCTGGATTTTCGCTGACTCGACCCTCTTCCTTTGCTTCCCCAGACTCGGGAATAAGAGCTTGCTTTTCATTTGTAGGCTGATCAACGCTCGCATCATCGTCTTTCTTGACACGGCTTTCTGATTCACTTTCTGATACCGCGCTTATTTCATGCGCGACAGGAGCCGTGGTTTTCGGTGGTTCATTTGCTTCTCTCGCTTTGTCGTCCTCTTGCAATCTCTCGATAAGCTGTGCTTTTTTCCCGGTCTTCGAGACTAAATCATGTCAATACGAGTTTTGGAAATCGAATCAATGCTCGTACGTGCTCGCTCCTCCAGGAGTGCGCGAAGATTGATCACGGTCAAGCTAGCATAATCCGTCATTGCCATAATAGCATCAAGAAGATGGCAGATGCAAAGAAACTTGAGTACTGCTACAGACTCGAATCTGTTCAACACTGTCCTGCGTGTACAAATCTGATTAGCGATTGGCTGAGATGATTAGTGGAAGACATATCAACTACAGTGCAGTTGTGGACAAATCCCCACAATTGCATTTTGACCTCCCACTATTGTAATTTGCTATCAGTCCTCCCCTTTACATGAAGAACAAAGTCCATACCAAAGCCGGCAAGACAGGACTTCTACTTTTGAACAGAAACGAATGAATCAGAGTGAGTCCGCTAGGCTACATGTGATACAGGCGTGTACACAGCGTAGCTGCTGAGACTTGGGTCCAGATCAAGCACACTTGTAATTTTCTCCAACGGCATTGTAGCTCGTTGTCTCTGGAGCTGCTTCGTCAAGCCTTGATTCTGCGCAACAGGCCTGACACAAAGGAGCAAAGAATCAAATTCTGATATAGAAGAAAGTTCTAAGATTGTTACCAAGCATCGGAGATCTCATCCTAAGTCTTCGCAAATCGCCTAAAATTAAGGGTTGTACTTTTACTGTTTTGTGCTGCACTAGGAGCCTCTATCGACTCAAAGACCAATGAACAGATTCCTGCGGCTCTCCTCCACAAGTCAGATATGTACTAGTAGAACTACAATCCGGGGAATCATCACCTTAGCGAACCACAATTTGGACTCCTCTGTTCCCGAAGAAGTCGATTTGGAGGAACCTCCGGTACAACACCTTTATGGTGCTAATGCTGTTAGAGCGGCATTGACTGCCGAGAGAAGGTCTATTTCTAGACTCTATACATACTCAGATGGGAAGACCCCCAGTAATTTGCAAGACATGGCTAGAAAGGCAGGTATTGACATACTAGAAACTGACAACAAAGG
Organism: Taphrina sp. SM11; assembly: GCA_004000165.1. NCBI lineage: Eukaryota > Fungi > Ascomycota > Taphrinomycetes > Taphrinales > Taphrinaceae > Taphrina > Taphrina sp. SM11. Next base: position 235,227 of record RHDT01000011.1, on the reverse strand, counting down.
AGTCTTGAATAATTTTTCGGGCAACAGACCACATAATGGGTATGTTCTAGAGTGTTCAAGCTTACCTGAAATCACGGTCTCATCGCTTGGAACAGCTTCACAGCGTTGGTTGCCGATTCTTCAAAATCTGGACAAGATGCAGAATCAACAGGAATTGGCACGAGTGCGCAATTCGACTGATGGCAAGCCAATTTATCTCTTATTAGATGAAATTACCGACCCTCAGAATATCGGATCCATAATTCGCACGGCTTACTTCATGGGAGTCACAGGACTCGTCATGTCATCCAGGAACTGTGCTAGTCTATCTCCCTTGGTGGTGAAAGTTTCCTCTGGCGCCACAGAGTTCCTGCCAATTTTCGTAACACCATCTACAGTCTCCTTCATAAGAAGCAGTCAACGCAATGGGTGGACTTGTTTGGCGACCGTTAGTCCGCAGGAGCCTCTTGGCAATAAAAAGGTGTCACTTCATGAACTAGCATCGCTGCATCATGAAGCCCCGCTCTTGTTAGTTCTCGGCTCCGAGGGCGATGGTTTACGGACGCTGGTCAAAAGAGAGTGCGGAGGCCTGGTCAGCATACCGGCCGGCCAGAGAGTTCACGCAAGCGTGGATTCACTCAATGTTGGCGTAGCTGTCGGTGTGCTTCTTGCTTCCATGGCAAGGACGGAAACTTTCACTGGCACAAAGAAGCTGGACCCCGGACGGCAGCTGCCATAGCGGCTTTAGTGTCTCTTCGGGGCCAATCCTCCATGCGACCAAGTGCGAACCACCAGCTGAGCACGGGGTGTAGAGAAGGAGGGTGCGGGTGTGGTTACCCCGCCAGGAAATTTGTGGTTTGCTCGTGATGCTCATTGCCGCGGTAACAAGATAGTCCTTAGCAAATATATTTATACTAAATTTATCTGTACGATTCGCCTTGACCGGATCTATTAACACTGACAGATTGTTTGAGCGACGATCGAAGCGACCGCGCCGAGTAGATCGCAGGACGCGATAGCAAGGCCCTCTCCCCTATCGAGAGTGAGCCTACAGCTGTTGCGCTGAGGGAATTGTATGGAACATACAGCGCCCCATCAGCTGCACCATGATCAAAACGAGGCAACTGAGCAGGAAAACTCACAGACATTTCGTGCTTGTCAGGTCTGTAGACAAAGAAAGGTCAAGTGTATACCCGTACCGGATGGGAAGTCTTGCGAGTACTGCATAAAGCACAATGTCGAATGTGTGGCTATCGAGCCAATTCGAAAAAAACGGCGACACAACACTGCAGCACAACTGAAGGCTCGTGTCGAACAGCTTGAAGAGCGTTTGACAAACACACTCAGGCAAGATGCTCGACTGGATAGTGAACAGAAAGCCCTGCCATCTCATGGCTTCAACTATCGGGACAATTCTGGTTATAGCACACCCGTCAGCTTGCCCTTTTATTCTTCGGCCTTTCCAGCAATGCATCAGCATATTGATTCGACATCCGCAGATCAACGTTTCGCAAAGTTTCCACATCAGCAGAGAATGTCCCCAAGCACGATACCACGACCTTTGTCATCCTTTTCCGTCTGTGGCCCTGGCAGTCCAGTATTTCAGCACGAATATGGTGCTCGTGTTCCAATGACTACAGAACGGCATAAAGCTATCCACACATTACCACCTCCGAATGTGCCTCAACATCTACAAAGTGTGCTTCAACAATCACAGCTAAGCCAACAGGACCAACCTATGTCGTCATTTGATAATCGACTGCATCCCCTCGAAGGACAATTAATGACTCCTGCAGTGGCATCATTCGCAAATAGCGCAAATTCTCCTACACCTTTCCCCAGCATTGCTGAATCCCTCCCAATGCCGGGAGAACATAAAAATACAACATCTGGAGCCTGCCAGATTCAGCAAACGATCACATCGGAGCCTCTGGTCGGAAGGACGTTTGAAAGGTTCCTTGGCCCTGTTCCAGCTTTTGACAAGGCCTTTTTTGAACACTACCTGAACAAAGTCCAATTAAGCAATGGGGACAGTAAGCGTCTAGCTTTGATCTCTAGCGACGCGGCTCTTCCTATATATAAGCTTGATGCCCCCATGATCTCAGACATGATGTTGGATAGCGAGAAGGCGTCTGAAGCACCGAAGGAAGCTATGGCTCAAATCAACTCATGGGCAAATGCTTATGGGGACCTCCTGGTGGAGACATTCAAGAAGAAAGTGCTGCCTAGATATGGCATACTTACCAAAGAGGGCTTGGCACAAGTCACTAAGGAAAAGATTATGTCGAGCGGATCTACCAGTCTGACATGTGCCGTCTTTTGTGTTGCGGCGCAGTGTGTAGACAGTTGGTCATTAGAGAAGAGAACTTACCTCGCATTGAGTTTTCGACGGCATGCTATGACGTATCTGCAACGCGAGCTGTTTCCCATCACACTGGACACCGTCAGAATACTGATGCTACTCGCGGATATGTCGCTACAGGGCGAAGCCTCTGTGTTGAACAGCTGGGTCATGGCCCACGCCTTTCACCTGAAGTTACACGTAGACCCTGAAAAATGGCAAATCAGTGAACAGGAAAAATGGGAGAGGCGTGCTCTCTTTTGGCACATTCTGGTGAATGATCGATGGGCGGCGCTTGAGCAAGATTCTCCAAGTGTGGATCCTGACTACTACGACACTCATCGTCCAATTGGTGACACACTACTCGAGTCATGTCATCGCATGGAAATAGATATTTCTGAAGTGGTCAGTCTCGTGTCAAGCTTAGAATTGCCCCACTGCTAATGCAGAACAGATGTCAAAAATCAACAAATGCTTCTATACTGTCAGGGGCGTCAAGATGGTCCACGATAATGTTGCAGGCGCAGAGACAATCTGCAGTCAAGTCGATGAGCTCGTGGACAGCCTCAAGGTCAAATTGAGCAAGACATTTGCCGATTTTACCACTCTGGAGAATCCCACGGAAGGGTTTGCAGTGTCCATGTTGCATCTCCTGCTGGAGATTGCCACAATTCGATGTCACCGACCTTTCTTTGACAACATGGACATCGATCTCATCGAATCTCTGGAGCACCACAGAAAGGCCACGGAAGCTGCCACGAATTGTGTCAATCTCTTTAAGCGCATGCCCGATGCCTATTTCACAGAAGCATGGCCCACCTATTCTCGAATGGCACTCTCCATCTTTGCCGTCGTGCTTCTTCGTGAAGCTGCCCTGTCGCCCGACGATCGACTGAAAAGTTCTGCCAAGGCGAGCCTGAAGCTCTTGCACGAGATATCACATCGACAGTCCACCACCTGGCATCTCGCCTCATTCCCACTGCACATCATGTCTGTCCTGCAAAACTTTACGGGGGAACGGGTGACTCCCATCAGCTCGCCGAGGGACACGCCTGTCCAGCCGGACGTGGGGGAATCTCAGACGGGTGATTCGCCCTGGAACACGGTCGATTGGACCTCACTCAACCTGCAAGAGTGGGACAATTTCAGCCAGCTGATGGGTTTGGGACTATCAAACAACGATTTTTACCCTCCGGTTGTGCCACCGTGGCTCAATACAGATGTAGCGTGAGCGAACTGGACACAACAATGAGAAAATGAATGAACTTTTTTGTTTCTGGCGGGAAAATGGTATTGTTGGAGATCTATAGACAGGAATAGGTAGTAATAATAATAATGGAACCTCGGAATCTGCCTTTATCACTCAAACATCCAACAGCAGTGCTCTTTTAGCCCTGTTAAAAAGAAAGAATAGAAAGGATTTCCCTTCATGAAGAGCTGCTGGATGGTGTGGCGAGGAGGAGAACGGATTCGGGAGAGATCTCACGATCAATGTACTCCAACAAGCAGACTTGCCAACCACTTGCTTCGAGTGCCTTGACTCGAGCTTGATCAATGGTCCGCTTGCAAGCCCAGCCAATGTCGACTCGGTCTCGATGGCTCAAGCCGGACCAGTGCCGGCCGGCAGAGTCCGGGGCGAGTCCGCCTCTGAGCCCGTTCGTGGCCCAGCCACTCAAGACTCTGATGACGTCAAAGAGGTCTCTGTCGATGCCTGCGGAGAGGAGATGTCGGCGGGCGGCGGGATGGAGGGCGGACCAGAGACAGGCGTGGTGGCAGCAGAGGGCGATGAGGCAGCCGACTTGGTCCAAGGTGTGGGAGGAGGTGATGCAGTTGATGGTGAGATCGGTCGCAGCGCCGCACAAGTGTTTCGAGATGTGACAGATCCTGGGAGGTCCGGCAGGACGACGACGATGATGATGGAAGGAGTCGGAAGTGGAATGGATGAGAGGGGGAAAGGCGTGGTGGATGAGGGTGTCGAGGTTGATGTGGGCAATGTCACTCTTGACCCGATATAGGTGTGTCGAGTCCTCGATCCGCTCCTCCTTGTTGTTGTTGTTGTTGAAGGTGCGATAGTCTTCCATGATCTTGGAGTCGTGTTTGAACCTGCCGCCAGCTCGATCGACCAGGACGGATCGCGCGAGAGGTAGTCTCGAGGATGCAGGAGATGGAGTATCATCCAATGAAGATGTCTGCATCATCAAGGCTCGATGCACGAATCGACTGAGTTCAGCTCGACCGGCACCCCACTCGACATAGACATCGACCCGCTCAGGTGACAGGAGACCATGGCTGTCGAGGTGACCGATGAGACTTGCTTGTTGTTGGGAATGTTTCCACTGCGTCGTCTCTTGGAATCTCTGGTGCATGACCTTGTGATCTCTCACGTCTTTGAGGATCGCGAGATTCGCCGTGATACGAGTCACCACACCGATGACTCTCGCCAGAGTCTCTCGATCAATCTCCCGAGAACGACCTGTCGAGCCGGCATCGGACCCCCCTGCCGATGATGACGACGGCAGCGGCAGGGAGAGGTTGACATTGTGACTATACCATGGCGGCAAATTCTCGTTCTCTCTCGACGTACAATGTGCCAGATGACGCCGCAGATCGGTCTTTAAGACTGTATGGTTCGGATCGAGTGGACAGGCCACCCGATCCTCCGTCTTTGAGTGAAAGACACAACAGTCATCCTCTCGATTGCGGATAGGGAATTTACAAAATCTCTTTTTTTGCTGGAGAAAGACTCTGCAGAGTCCAGCTCTGTGATGCTGCTCAATCTTCTCCGTCTTCTCCTCTAGCAGCACCTCGGGGTCTCTCATGAGCACCTGCTGGCCATGTCTTCCATCCCGAGTTGGTTTTTCCCCCGGCCCCAAAAAAAAAGGCAACTGCCAGCAGAAAAAAGGCTCCTCTCACGAAGAAGAATTTCCGCCCCCTCGTAAACAGACTCGAGCCACTTTCTCCCTCCCACCCACTGGGGAGAAAAAGTTCCAACGTGAAATTTCCGATTCTCGTCAGTCTCCTTCTTCCCTCTTCTCCCATCGTCCCATCGATCCTCTCAGGCTTTCGGACTGCCATTCCTGATTGCTCAATCGACTCTAATCGTCTAAGAGCGATCTTATTGAGTCGCGCGTCTCGACCTGTTCGGGCCCCCGATTCGTTCCATCCCCTCCAAGGACTGACTGTATTTCCTGCCTTTCGTCTACAAGCAGATCCGAGGATCGACTCGACCGACGACGATGCCAGAGAGACCATCCATGCCCGGTTCGTCACGGGAGACTTCTCCCTCGAATCCCAGACGTGCGCACGATACCCCGAGGAGCATCTCCAGTCAACAGGTCAACAAGCAAAACACCCATGCTCTGAAACTACCAAAGGAGATTGAGGAACAGTTGATGCGACGCGCAACGAGCGCTGCAGACACACAAGAGTCAACCTGAGTCGTCAAATTTCTAGAATCACAGCCTTTTGATCACGGCACACCTCGTTCCATAAAGAGGTGTGAGAGAGAGCGTCGTGATGATTCCGGGGGGAAAGACCTCGCTATACACAACAACAGGATGTCGCACAGCAGTGTTGAACACTCTTCACTTTATCCTTTTCCTGGCGAAAGACAAAAAAAACACTTTTTCCAATCAACAACTGTCCGTCTGCTGGCAAGAATTTCGGAACGTTCAAGAATGACAGCTGGTACTGTCGTATTCTTTCACAAGAGGCTGCTAGTGATCGTCTAATTTCTATTTCACAAGTCTATATATAAACCTTCTTTTACAAGTACACTGCCGCCTTCTGATCAATGCTGCGGTATATGCCATTCGTCAGGGCTGCACATGCGTTACAACACTTGATGCACCATGACTTTTCCTCGCCCAGGCTTGAAGAATGTCTTGTGCTAGCGTGTACCAGAGCGTGCGAGACAGCTTATCATTCTGATATGATCAATCGTGCGGCACTGCTCTTGATGCTGGCTGTCGAATGCTTTCGATGCTGGCTGTCGTATGGACATCCGAGACGGCAGACTGATCCATGGATCATGTTTTCGGCTCCTTGGAACCACGGGCTGTGATGTGCCCCCCTTCAAGAAGTCTTCCATGGCAAGCTTGACTCATATGGCATGTTGCTCTTCTGTGGGCAAAAAGTCAACAGTCTCGAGATTTGTGGATTCGAGAGCTCATAGCCATGACGCCTTCTACTTGGATTTCTGCCCTTCTTCTTGGCCAACAAGGTCTCATCCTTGCAGGCATACAAGTCTTGATCAAAGAGTGTCCTCGCATTGCTCGATTCTCCTTGGACATCAGCGGCTGACATGCCCGCTGGATCGATGCCATGATATGTGAACTGTGATTCCGGAAACCGAATGGCCTTTCGATGGATATTGACAAATCTCTCCCGCTTGAATTCGAATCCTACGACGGAGATGCGAGTAGGGTAGCGATCCGTGACCTCGAAGAATCTGGCAACGGAGAAGATCAAGTTCTCATAACTGTCTCGTGCAAATTCCTCCGTCGTGACTCTGTCCTGGACGGCGGAAAATACACCTTCTTCGACGAGCCGATGGAACAAGGCAGCATAAGACTGACTCTCCTTCAACATCGGAGCACCCGGACGGGTCTCTCCACCAGAAAAGATCAAGAGAGACCTTGGATCCTCCTTGGCGAGAGATGCTCCCTTTGCAATGTGGTCGACAAAGACTCCACTTTGACCAACTTGGAATGTCTCCAAGATCCACTCGGCCTCGTCTGTATAATTGACTCCCCCAAGCCATATCGCATGACCGGCCACCACAATCAAATGATCTAGCGCTCCCAATGTCGTCTCGACACCTTCATAGACATGTGCTGAAGTGGAGTCGCCCGAAGCTTTCGAAATTGTCTGTACTTCTTGTGTCATGGAAGTGCTTCCGCCGTACGCAGCCCTATGTATGATGTAAAGGAAGAGGAAGAATCCCAGAACAGACGCCGCAATGGCAAGCGCGCGGTTCCGCAACCTCGAACCATTGAACAAGCTCGATAGACTCGTCTTTGTCACATGTTCTTCATCGAATGTCGTAAAAGGTAGCGAAATAGTCGGTGGTTTCGGCGGCATCTACACGACTCGGCCAATGTCCTCGAGACTCGCCAGGCCAAAATGCGACCCGACAGAGGCAGGTGTCTATACGCGTCTGTCTCTGTCAATATATACCAGCAAGATTTCAACAACATCTCTCTCAAGCAGACCACCACTGACTTCCCACGTGCCCACAGCGACGGAGGCTGCGGCTAAACTCCGGCACAGTCGTCGTGCTGGAAATGTCAAAAAGTTAAGAGAGATGATATCAGGTCTGGACGAGATGCTCTGCTCCAGGTGAGTGGTCTCGATGGCAAGACAGCGCAAGGAGTTCCTGATGGATAGTTTTTGGACTGCTAGACTGTAGAATGAAAGCAATGTCCGGGTCTGCAGGCGCTATGATGGGGGGCTCCTTATTGGCAGACCTGTACGACAATGACAATTCAACCTCCACGAGCAAGTATCCCAACTCTTCTCAGAAGCTCTCCTTTATCATGCCTATCTTTTTCAAAGTCGGAAACAATGCAAGATAGGATGCTCTCGCTGTTTGAGAATTGCGCATAGCTAAAGTCGATACTTCCATTCGGATTGTGGTCTTGAAATCATGTGGATGGTCTGGCAAATTGGCGAGCAAAGTGTGACTCGTCACTTCCTGCAAGGGGGGATGGAGATACTGCCTGCTCTTGTCACCGTCGCACTCTTATGCGCTCTACTCTGATCCCCGCACAAGTCGCTCGTCTTTCCTCAAGTCGTCCATCATCGTGCGCCTATAGTCTGAATAACGCTCCACGGCGATCTGGAAGAACTTGGATATGCAGATACGACGAGAATCGATGCCAAAGTATAGACCACCGTCTCCAGAATCACTCTCGTGTGATTCCGTCATCCGAAAGATTCGCAAGGAGGATCTGCCACTTCTCTGGCACCACTGCAAGGCCTTGGCTGCGCACCACAACGCCTCCCAGTCCTTCACCCTGACTCTTCCTTCCCTCTCCTGCGCCTTTTCCAATGGCACGATCGATGGTCTCTTGTCCCTCAATGGAAGCCAGGTAGGGTGCCTTTCGTCTTGACTGGCAAAACCGGATGGGAGAACATCATTCTCTCCTCGAGAAAGAGTCTTCCCATCATGTACCCGGCCAATGGTGCTTGTCAGCCTTTGCTAATCGTCCTTTGTCTAGATTACAGGCTCGGCCATCTATTCTCATACCTATTCCACATGGACAGGCAGACACAACATCTTTCTCGAGCACCTCTATGTCGATCCGACTTTCCGAGGCCAAGGTCATGGTCGAACCCTGCTCCTGCACCTTAGGACCCTCTCACATGGCAGAGTCGAGTGGAGCGTCCAGGGTGACAACGCAAAGAGTATCTCCTTCTACAAAGAGCTCGGTGCAAAGGTTCACGAAGGATGGCTCGAGATGAGGTTGGAGTAAGGACGAGATGGAAGCAGTGCACGTATGGGTCCTCATTTCTTATCATGACATTTAGACAATTCTACCTTGCTTATCCCCTGTGACAACGCCAATAGTGAGCTCACTCATCCTCTTTGAAAAAAAACCAGACGGATCGAGGTCATGTTTACAGCTGTGGATGGATATAGGGGCACGAGTCGCCCTTCTCACAACGTCCTAATGCGATGAAACGACAGAGCTCCCTGTACTTGCCATTGTCATTCAGCTTCACCCAAGGACGAATGTCCCGCATGGGACCAATCTGTGCTGGAGCCAAGGGCATGGGAGGCATAGGAGGCATAGGCATGGGAGGCATGGGTGCTCTAGAGAACCCGGACTCGGCAGGCGCGGAGGACGCTGAGGGAACGGTTAGCCTTGGCTGGGTTTTGGGGTTTCGGGGAGAAACACTTACGGGGCAGTGGGGGCAGGACTCCGCCATTCGCAGCAGCCATCTTTGCAATCATCTCGGCCAGCCCGGCTGGAATCGCAGGAACGGCAGCTGATGATCCAGGAGCATTCGTAGAAGGGACAGAAGAAGGAGGCAGAGGGACAGGGGGACTTGCGGCAGTCACTCCAACGTCAGGCAAAGATACAGATTGAGCCGTTGCTATCGGTAAGTTTTGCTGTGTGCCAAGAATGCCAGCTAGAATGGCGGAGATATCTGGCACAGCGGCTGGGGACTGCTGACCCACTGTCGTGCTTTGTGCTGTTTCTGGTGCAATCTGGGGAGTCTTTGTGGTAGTCTGAGGCACATTCGGATCATAGAGAAGATCGCCCAAGACCTGTCGAACTCGCCAATCATCCTGTGCTTTGTGTCAGTCTGGTTTCTGGCAGAAATCATGCGCGCCAAAACTTACCCTAAGTTCTGCTGGCAGTGGGATTCTGCTCGGTGGGACCTCGTGTATGGATGCTAGTTCTGCTACAGCCCGGTCTTCTGCAGGAGTCCACGGCAAGTGAGACTCGTTCTTCTGCTGCACTTCAGGGATCGACTGCTCACGCGCATGTTCTGCTACCGAGACGGGACTGACAATAGTCATCAGTCCGGCCTTCTTGGGTCCTCGGCTCTGCTGACCCTGAACAAGATCCTTGTGGCTGAGATCGATTGCTTGAATTGGTTAGAGTGCAGTGAAACGTAGGAGGAATGAACATACATCGCGGAATCTCCCACTCTAAGAAATCTTCCTCACGGTCAGGTAAGACTCCACCATGTAAGAGTGCACCCTCCTTCCTGTCCAAATCCCTTGCATTCCCGTACTCGTGAGGTGTATGTGCAACGTCACCCTCGCCATCTTCTGGCTCGATTGTCTCGAAGATCTGAATTTGTTCGAGCTCGGAATCTGGTCGCCAAGACACGCGCTTCTTTTGTTTTCGTCGCTTTGCATCTGGCTCCGTTTCTGCAACCACGACAGGGGATGCATTACGTTTCAGACCTTCTACAAGTTTCAAAGCTGAGAAGCCTGATTTTACTACAGGTAACTTTTTCGGCAAAACGCCAGAACTTGGCTTGACGTCCTTCACTTCCACTGAAATCTTTGTAGCTTCAGCAGCTTCCGCGACCGTCTTGTCAGCCTCACTCTTCTTCCTCGCTTTTATGCCTGCCAATGCGGCAGCCATACCAGGTTTAGCTATACTAGGTTTGGCAGAAGCCGCTGTATCCTTTTTGAAAAATGCAGTGTTCACTTTCGCCACAGGCTCAATCTTTTTAGTGATCGCCCCTGGCTTTGTTTTCTCTTCGTTCTTTTGTGTGGACGATTCAGGAGGTGAAAGTGCTTTTGTGCCAGCGGCTTTATTAGTACCAGTGGTAGCAAGAAGTTTGGTTTTCTTTTTCTTGTGCTCATCTTCGATGGCAGGTGCTTTAGACGCGGCAATCTCCAATTCTTTTTCAATAGATAGACTTTCTTCTGCTTTGCTGATCCATTTGCTCAAGGAGTCTTTCACGGATTGATCCTCGCACTTGCGTGACACTATGATCAGAGCTTTGCCAAATTTGACTTCGGCAAGTGATTGAGCCGTCAAAAAGGTCAACTTGTCCAAAACTGAAACAACGCCTTTGAGTACCACAAACGAATTATCTTTATGAGCACGCACAAACCAAGTTCGTAATTTTGCCCTGATGGATTTATTTCCAGAAACTTCCTCCACCATTGCACCCTTGATCTCGCTGCTGACCACAGACAGCAAGGTAGTCTGTTTCATCTTTGGATCAAGCTCCATTTGATCGGTCTTCTGATCAACACTGGCAGGTTCAGCAGTACTTCCTTTAACCTGCGGATCTGCACTGGGAAGTATAGGATCGCAAGTAGCCATGACGGCAAGTAGCGCGGCTGCACAACCTTTAAGATCACGCGAAGTATTGTACTCTGTTAAACAATGGGACACATCGTATTTTAGAGCTCCGAGAGGTTCCTATATAGTAAGTATCTTCTCAAGTTCCCATGTATTGACTTACGGTGGGACGTGGTGGAGAACTAGGAGGCTTGGGCGCAGTAGTGGGTTTCAACACTTGTGGTTTGTTCACAGGAGCTGCGGAGGCATCCATACCATAATACACAGTCTGGCCTAGCTGAGGTGCACGCCATTGCGCAGCAGTGTTCACTTGATTGGACTTAGGAGCTGATGCTTGGGGAGCGTACATCTGCTGAACCCGCTCAAGCGCATCCTCAGGTCGTCGATATGCAGAGTACTGAGGATGCTGAATGAAGGTTTGCATCTGCTGCTGTGGAAATTGGTAGGGATAGGACATCTGGGGATTCATGCTCCGTTGACCATGTTGCAACTGATTTTGAGCTATAGGAGTCGTATAACCGGCTGTGGCCATATTCGGATAGATTTGCCCATTATACTGCTGATGATAAGCATGTGTCTGATTGTACGGATTGTAAGGGTTCGAATTGTTCGCATATGAGTATGGATTCGGATAATTTGGTGCACCTGTCGTCATTCCGTATCCTTGAACTTGTAGACTTTGCATTTCCTTGGGCTGTGCGTGTAGCGGCTGCTGCTGTTGCTGCTGTTGCTGCTGCTGTTGTTGCTGCTGCTGTTGCTGTTGTTGCTGTTGCGGCTGTTTTTGTTGCTGCTGCTGCTGTTGCTGTTGTTGCTGTTGCGGCTGTTTTTGCTGCTGCTGCTGCTGCTGCTGTTGATAGTGTTGAGATTGTGGATGCTGTTGCAATTGCTGCAGCGCGGGTTGATATTGCTGGGCGGATTGACCTTGCTGGATCTGATGGCCCTGCCCAAGATATTGCTGACCCTGATGCGAACCTACCGATAGAGTTTCAGGGATTGGTGAGAATCCTTGTTGCGATAAGGGTCGTTGTTGCATCATCCCGCTATATTGGTATTGCTGAGTGTTTGATAAAGAAGGCGACAAGGATGGAGACATGTGATTATGACCATTCGCATAATTCAGATAATGTGTTTGTTGATTATACTCAACTGAAGAACGACCGGGTTCAGAGGTCTTTCTATGTTCAGCTTCGTCTACATGGGTGTTTTGCACAGGAGTGGCTGAATCGTTTCTACTATCTTGCCAATATCCATTGGGAGATGTCGTAGACGCCCCTGGATTCGCATTCTGGTTCGTGCCTTGATTTGTCGTTGTACTCCAATCTATGTAATCCATTTTGCTCAAAGACGCGACCCCAAAGGCAGACAATGCACAATCACGAAGGAGGACTCTTTAGGCACGATGCACAAAAATTAGCACGTCCGCCGGCTCCTGTTCTCAGAAAGAGCGGCAATTGATGGCACTTAACATGCCTTATGTGTAGTCATTCGTTATACAGCATGTGGTCGAGCAATGAACTTGGGCCTGGTGAGTCAAGGTAGACAGCGCGAAGAATGGAAGTGAGTATGCGACGAGGGTTCCAAAACGATTAGAGCAGTGATCAAAGCGGTTCCGAGAAGTTGATCATGCACGTGACACTAGCTCACGGAGAGTGCTCGACTGATCGCCTAGTGTACAACAGTCCTGCTTGCGTACGTCTATATGGCTACTTGATAGTATGGTCCAACAGAGATGGTGTCTTGCATATCCTGAAGTTGGCTCAGAGATCGAAACGCTCTGAGATTCCGGGACTTTCATATACATCTTCGAGAGTACATGTAGTAGGTCATTTTCATGAAAATCAAAACGCACACACACATCACTGCATATCTCTGAGAATCACCAAGCATGCGTTGATCCTGGCATGCATGCAACATTCTCATATATGCATAGCTCACGGAGCCGGGCAATTTGCTAATATTCAGCCAGCCATTGCGTAAGAGGCGAAGTGGATTATTGAGACGTGGCCTTATGAAGCCTTGCTGGAGATGCGTTCAAGTCCTTGTGAAGCCATCTCCTGTATCACTCGTCCATCGTCCCTTTGTAGATTTCTGGCGCGACTCAGCGCTTCCAGATAATTGGCTTTGGCAAGCTCATATTTGAGACTCTTCTCCATGATCATGCCCAAGTTGAAAAGTGCGCTACATCTGCCCAAATTACATTCCTCCTTATCTCTCTCCGAATTGATGGGTACTTTCAAATCTCTAGCTCTTGTTGCCCAATCAGCGGCATTCTCTTGCACCTGCAATGTTGAACTCTGGCTCGAAATCGCCGAGGCTATATTATTCATCAACGTAATTGTGTGGCAGTCGGCGTTCTCAATTGTTTCGATTGATTTGAGATATAACGGAAGTGCAAGTGAAAATTTCTCAGCTGCAAAATAAAAGTTTGCCAAACTTTCGTACAAGCCTCCTTGTGCCTCAAGTTCGAGCCAAGATGTATCCCCTTTGCGACGTTTGGATTCTTGTAGCATGGTCTCCAGTGCCCAGACATAAGCTGGCTCCGCCTGTCCTGAGTAACTTGGAACCTGTATCGACAGGTCGCCAATCTTGACACTAGTACCGAGAGCACGGCGTATCAAACGCGTGTGATCATCCTCATTCGTCCTGGAATTCTTCAAAGCACTTTTGATTTCATTTAACAATCCAGAATATACACGTATCGCACTATCCAATCGTCCGGACTTCTCATATACGGCACCAATCTTGATCTTGAGACCAGTCATTTTGTCGCTTGTCTGGTCGAGACCCAATAAAGTTGCCTCTTCCAAGGCTTGCAAGTAGCACTGTATCGCCTGCTTCGGATCACTTCCAGCACCTTCATAATACAGAGCTTTCCTGAGATGTTTCGTGACCTGCTCTGGATAAGGTGAAGGTGGAATTTGATAGTATTTATACAATCCAGTGGCGAGCCCAATCCCACCAGCAGCTATCAAACCTATGGCCAACAGCCTTGGCGTCCTTGGTAGCTTTTGCCAAGTGCTGCCATCTCTGCGATGACGGAACACGCTTGCACGCCGCAGTACTGCCGACGATGTTATCCTGGACCGTGCAAACATCAGCTTTGAATTAGACAGCTGGTTGCAGTCAGAGTCCTTCTTCTACTGAATTGTCTGATGTCAATTTTAGCAAGTGGAGCAGTTTCAAGCCACAACTCTGAAAAATAATGGATCATGATGAGGAATGGGATATTTCGTGATCTCTTTGTATAGGATCGATCTGCTAAAGATAGAAATAACACATATGTAAGGGAAGACAGCTATGAAGGTTGTGACGAGTGTCTTTAGACAGTGAACTGCTTGTGAGGTGCCTTGCCATCACTGAATCGAACTACTTCATTGACAAAGTTGTCAAAAAGATCGGACGAATCTGCCGGTCCACCTTTGGCTTCAGGATGGAATTGCACAGAACCGATTGGTCTGCTTTCGTGAACGATACCTTCATTCGATTGGTCGTTCAAATTAATGAAAGACTCTTTCCACCCTTGTGGTAGCGTCTTGATGTCAACGGCATACCCATGATTCTGACTGGTGATTGAACATTCACCAGTAACAGTGTTTAGTACTGGAATGTTGTGCGCACGATTGCCGTACTTAAGCTTGACAGTCTTAGCACCAGCTGCCAGGGCTAGAAGTTGATGACCGAGACAGATACCGAAGATTGGACCATCATAAATCTCCATCACCTTCTTCAAATTGTACACAGTCGTATTGCAATGTGTGGGATCACCAGGACCATTAGATAGGAAGAGCCCGTCGAATTTGTGAATGACTTCCTGAATTGGATAATCGAAGGGGAAGACTGTCACATCAGTGCCTCGGCCAGCCAGGCACCTCAAGATATTCTCCTTCACACCACAATCAATCAGTGCGACATGCTGTTTACCACCTGCAGCGATATGGTATGGATGCTTAGTCGAGACCTTTCGTACAAGATTGATGGCGGCAGGATCGAAGAAGGCAGAATCCTCGTCCTCGTCGTACTCTTCTCCAATGTTAATTTTGGCAAGTGACGATCCTTGTTCACGAAGATGGGTAACGATCGCGCGAGTGTCGACACCTGAGACTGCTGGAACACCTTCTCGTGAACACCAATCTGAAAGTGACTCTACAGCTGTCCAGTGAGAGTATTTCGTAGCAAAGTCTGAGCAGATGATTCCGGCAGCTTGAATCTTGCCTGATTCGAAGTACTTTAGTAGATTGTGGTCATCTCGGGCTTCTCCTGAGGGCACTCCATAGTTTCCTATGAGTGGTTGGGTAAAAACAAGAATCTGCCCAGAATATGATGGATCGGTCATCGACTCGGGATAACCCACCACGGATGTTGTGAAGACCGCCTCTCCAGAGATACTTCGCTTAGCTCCAAAGGAAGTACCCTTGAACACTGGGCCATCCTTGATCGTGAATGTGGCTAAATCTTTCTTGTGTTTATGCTTCTGTGCAAACTGTCGTGGATGAACGTAATTTGCATTCTCGCTGACCTGAGTAGCAAGGCCTCTCGTCAAAGAGAAGGCTGACTTGGGAGCTTTTGCTAGAAGAGTACGAAGCATGATCTTCAGTTTGTGGGATCAAGCGTTTTCCAGCTGTCACGATCAGCACTATGAGACTTGCAAGGACCCGGGACCATACATAGCTTCTGAGATGTAGTCTTCTCTGGTCTGTAGCATAAACTAGCTTGGTTCCGTTGACCAAGCTTGGAAACGGTATCAGAGATAAGGGTTTAGGATGGATGATGCTCGCTATAGAGAGTAGATAACAGAAAGACTTCAGGGACACAGTGGAAGCAGAGTCCTGCACCTGAACAGCGGAACGATGCCGATCGCGCCAAAGATAAGAAAATAGGCATGTTAGCACGTGTTGTGCGTTTCTCGACTGGAATCAAGATTTCTGTCACGAGGCAGATTGAAATTAGACACAGCATCTCTCTGCAGAGTTCTCAAAGTTGCATCAGTACTAGCCCTGTGTTTTCAAGAGACTCTCAGACTCCGACGATCTCTGAGAACCACATTCAATCCGAGCAAAACTCTGGAAAGGAAAAACCATATTTCGAGCCAGGTCTGTAAGTGCATCCAAAACTTCATACCAACTGCTTCGGCCTTCTGCTCTCAACCACCGCGGTCAATGGCTTCAAGTAATTCCTGATTCGCAAACCATCGCCCACATTCTTCGAGCAGATAGCCTAGACTCTCGTTCCCGTTTAAGATGCCCTCCAAATCGTGTGATGTGTGATTGCAGCGATGATCCGTCACTCTAGACTGCGCAAAGTTATATGTTCTTATTTTCTCGCTCCGATCAGCGCTTGACACCTGTGATCGGCGTAGACCGACCTGTATCTCAGCAGCCTTCTCTCGTCGTTGCGCTGATAACTTCGAGCGTAAAATTGCGAAGGCGGCACGTTTGTTGGCGTGCTGAGATCTCGAGTCCTGCATGGAGATTGAAAGACCTGTCGGAATGTGGGTTAGACGAACAGCTGACTCAGTCCGATTGACATGTTGCCCACCAGCACCTCTACTCCTCATAACCTCGAGCTTGATTTCGGCCATGTCAATCTTCTCAAACTCTGACTCCTCGGCTGAGTCATCAATTTCCGGTAACACATTGATGGAAACTGTGGAAGTGTGTGTTCTGCCTTTGGTCTCCGTTGCTGGTGTCCTCTGTACCCTATGTACTCCTGCTTCCGTACGCAGATGGCCGAAAGCTCCAGGCCCCGAGACTGATATGATGGCTTCTGTTATGCCGTCACCAATCTCGGTTCTGGAAATTGAATAGGGACGAAATTGCCAGCGTTTGAATATGGAAAATTTCTCATACATCTTGAAGAGATCATTAGCAAAGATGTTAGCCTCGTCTCCGCCAATGCCAGATCTTATTTCTATCAACGCTGGAAGGTGACTCTGAGGATGTTGTGGCATGAGTGCTTTCTGAAGTGTGTCTGCGATAGTCGCTAATTCCGTTTCCGTTGAGTTGATCTCTTCTTCTGCTAGACCCTTCATGTCATCATCTTGCGAGGACAATAAGATGGCTTGAGAATCTGCAAGATTCTAATAGTGACCGTTAGACCTTGTAATTGCTGAACCAGGAGAATGCTGGCATACCTGAGAAGCACTTTGCCACTTTGTGAGAGCTTCGTGTACATCAACGAGTTCGGAAAGCTTCTTCTGCCGCGTCACAGATGCCGCCGTGTAGCTGTCATCCCTTTCAGCCTCCTTTGCGAGAACTTCATACTCTTGTGAGAGCTTCTCAGCTCTTTTCAATAGTGTTTCATTGATTGTAGTAAACCATCTGTTCCGGCCTAGTAATTCAGTCTGCTGAGACCTTGTGTTGGCCTTGAAGATGTTTGTATAGATGCGAGCATAACGCTGGACCGCTCTCATACGGTCCACCTGGACTCAAGACTAGCATGCAAGCTCAAGTATAGGATCAAAATTTATGTCATGCGCCACAAAACTTCAGATCGTGTGTGATTTGCCGCTTGCGCTACGTTCTTGAGGGATGGGCCGGTCATGAACTGCCAAAGTTTCACTCTATACTTGAGCCCGATCATGGTCATGAGATCAATGGGGCGCCTTCACATGTGCTTTTATCGAATTGATCTATTTTCGCTCGAATTCTTGACTTCGATCTTTCATCGGTGCTATCTCACTCAACCTTGGACAGTGATTGACACGACAATCAAGTCGAACCTGTAACGCAGAAGAATATTTCATAAACAGAGCTGAAAGTCAATAACAGGTTAACTCTATATTTGGACAAGCAAGATTCTCGCCTTGCAAACAACACAAGTCTCCCGAGTTGAATCCTTCCTAGTCTTGGCTGTTGGATTCCGGTGTGGACCTCCCTCGTCTGTTGTGTTCTCGTCCGTGATGGCATCGTATCAACTGAAGTCGACCCGAGTGATAAAAGCCATACTACTGAATATGTATCTGCCTTACTAGACCAGTCCGTGGCTGAAGCCTGTTAGACTTTATGTATAGCATAAATGTGTCGTAAAGAATTCCAGCCACAACTAGCATGAGTCCAGATGACATCGTGGTGACCTGGCTATGCTGGACAGCCACCTGGTCATGATCTCGCGACTAAGCGAAATTGATCCACGATGGTGACTCTTCTCTGGCGGTACATCATACATTTACTGAGCTTAGACCTATCATACTACGTGCGTACAAGGTGACAGCGATGTGAAGCATAACTTACAGATTGTGTGTGATTGCCTGAGACAATCAGCACTGAACCGCTATGATTCATCGACGAGAATAAAGGCACACCTGCAGAATTATGAAACAGGGAGATTACTATGAAAATTAAGTGTCCAAATTCCCCTAAATGGACGGATGTTGGATCTTGTCACCACATCTCTAATCTTCTCGACTCGAGGCTTCCTGGAAAGGGTCGTCCTGATCCAGATCTACCGAATGTTCTATGTCTTGGGCTGGTCTCGATAAGAGCTTCTCGTAGTGTACTTTAACGATTCCTCCTTGACCACTTTCGTTAGGTGTTCCGTCAGGTTGTTCGATGGCCTTGAAGATCAGTTCCCTGGTACGTTGCAGTGATTCCACGGCCGAGCAACGGTCCAGGACATTGCTGAGATTATCCTCAAAGTCGTCTTCCGCGACGATGTCCCGGAAAGCTTGCATCATTGGACGAGAATCAGCTTTCACTTCCGAAAGCGTATCAACTGAAATGATATTCAAAGAATCTAGACGTTGCATAAAGTCGGATCTCGTCAGGATCTGGCGGCATCGATATAACGGTATTGAGACAAGATTCTCAGCCCATTTCTCCGGATTTGCCTTTTCTTCTTCAACCAGAGCCTTGGCCATCATGAAGGTGCCACCTTGCCACTTGCCATCTGCTAAGGCATCATCGTCAAAGTCTGGAATAAGGGCGCTTTGGTTGAGAACCCAGGTCTTCTCTTGTCGTAGGAACAAATCAGCCCGTGCTAGCATGTCGTATGACTTTGCCACTTTACTGAGATAGGATAGTCGACCTCCAACCTTTTGCCAAACTTGTTCTAGTTCTTCTTTATTAGGCACTGTCCCGAACAATCGGTATCGGTATGATGACAAGGCTTCCAAAGCTTTCGACTTGGGCAAATCCGTTACAGGGATCAATTCCATCCTTCGTCCGTTCTGTTTCATTCTCTCATAAATCCAATATTCATCACTGTTGAAGACAAACGTCATTAGTCCGGCACTTGCGAATGCTTCTGCGCGTTGCTGCAACAGTTCTAGTAGTGCATTGCCGTCCTTATCGTCCTGAATCAGATGCATATTATTGAAAATCATCACCAATGGCTTGTGATCTGATCCCCGTTCCAGCTTGTGTTTGATAGCGACTTTTTCGAGTTTATTGAAAGCTCGCTCGATGTCTAAAATAGGACCTGCGTCCCTCTGCCCTTTAATGGAAAATAGCGAACCAACGAAATCCTCAGTGAATTCGTAATCTAGAGTTTTGCCTAAGCGGATGCGAAAAATTTCGAGATCACTATGTGCCTCCATGATACTGGTGTTCAGACCATCATTCTTATGCATGGCGTTAAGCAGCATACCTTTTTTACCATTTCCTTTCTCCCCAATGATGAGAAAATATTGTCCACCTCTATCTCCGTGTACGATCTCATCAATCTCAGACTGCTCATCCCTGACCACAAATTGATGATGTCGGATCTCTGCAGCACTGGAAGAACTCGATAGGTCAAGGGCATGCGTGTTGTGATGGAATTGAAGGGCAGGATCTCCCGCTTTGAAAGAGTTCTCTATTTTATGTAGTACCAACCATTTGTAATATTTGTGATAAGAGTAGCCGCCCAACCCAAGCAAAGCTAGGGATGCAAAGGTTGTGAGGGATGATTCAATCACACGTTCTCGCGTACTTTGTTGTCTATTTGTTTGGGAGTCTTCATCATTGTCGTCCTTATTTTCTGCGAATGAGGGCATTCCCAAGGTGATGTTGCGCCTTTGCGGGACCAGCACAGTCTGACAAGCACAGACTGGTCGTGGAGCCAGAAGCTGACAAGCATGTCTGACACTGTGTCTAGTCCTTCGCAACTGACCAAACGACATAAAACAACAGCTTTCTTACAAAATTGAATGCTTGAAAAAGGGCGTCAGTATCTATGCCTGTGGTTACAACGTCGCACAAGATTCTAGTGCGTGAGTTGATGCCTTCAAATTCCAAGCATCGCGCGGTATCCGAGTGTGGGGTCAGCCACTCTTCCCAAGTACATGATAACAAGTTTCATGCCTGACTTTACATGTTCCTGAGAACATCGTGAAGACCTGGTGAGTATTGCAGCAAGACTGTGTCAGCCTCTATTGTTGCGAGTCCCTCGTGGCATGCGACAATGTTCTTGAGGCATATGATGTACACGTCATGGCACATGTGGCAAGATATTGCTACACATACAAAGGGTATGAACTTTGAAATGAATAGACATTACATGATTGAGCTACCTACCACTGTGAAGCTACTACACGGTTCTATGTTACCAGGCTTGGATCTGATGACACGCCAAACATAACAATAACAGCTCAATTGGAAATTCGGAGAACGCAACGAGTCGATTCGGCACAGGCAGTCAACTTATCAGCAGGGATTTAGAAATTGCCGTTGATCGGGTCAGTGCTCGAGAGCAGGCACTCTTCTAATTCACATTCTGGCGTCACGATGTTCACGCAGTAGCAGTCAGCTGAACGTCGATCGGGCTCAAGAGTATCTCGGCGGACGGAGCATCGGCGATCGAAGGATAAAACGGCTTCTCTGCTGATTGGTTGAGATAAAATAAAAATGGCAATGCTTTTGTGGCTTGATCAGTCTGATCACTTTCCCTCTCTCAATATGCGATCAGAAAGCTTCAACGGCCGAGTCTGAAGCTGACAAACTCTGCCGAGATGGCGCTTTTGACCACGAACTCCACCTAACATTACTGTACTGAGAGACGAAGTTGTGTGCAAGACAGATATCGCAATCAGCAGAGACGTGTCGTGCAGCACAGCCTCGATGATACAGTGAAAGCGTGACGAACAAAGGAGAACGTGCTGTGACCGACGCTCTAACCAGAGAAGAGATGATCCTCTGTTAGAACATTCGACTCAAAGAACACACGACCACAAAGCTGTTTCAGGGAGCGAAAAATATCTGTGACAGGCTTTTCGTGAAGGGACATTCACGAAGGTCCATTTGGCTTGCAAGGGATCTTAAATCTAGGTACAACGAAGGACATGGATAGTGTATGTGGCAACTGCGCAGCACGCAAGGGAAGAATTGATTGTTTAGGCTGATCTAGCATCTCTCTTGGCACCTCAATTGCCTCAGGCCGCTCAACCGACTGCTACCACTAGAGTCTTGACCTCCGTGTTTTCCGCTTCCGGCACAACGCGAACAACATTTGTGACGTCGGTAGCAGCAGTCAGAGCTAATTATTCAAATGTACGGAGCACATTAAAATTTAGTTCTTGGCCAGGTGCACAAGCTACAGGTTCGATTCGATGGAATTTCACCGCCTTGCCGACAGCAGCTTCGAATGTCCCAGGGAGCACAGATGCAGTCACTCAGCCAGGTATACCAAAAACAGTGACTGCGCAGAACGATGCTATCCGGCTGTTTGCTCTGTTCGCGATCTTCGCAGCCATCGTTGCAGTAATTTTGTGGTTAAGCTTGCGACGCTGTAAACGTAGAAGGAATACGTCTCGACAGAGACAAAGAACAAACGCCTTGCGCGGAGATGCTGCGCTGAGTCGTTGGAGAGCCTTGAATCTCTTCAGAGTAAACACTGTCTGTAGCAATTACAGCCAAGACCAACTACCCAAATATGAGGGCAATCCACCACACTACCCGGAAACGACAGAGGTCGGTCAGAACAATCAATCTGATATACCTGAAGACTCTTTTCAGCGAATTGCGGAAGAGTCTGTGCAGCGCGCAGGAAGCTCCTTGCACAGCCCGATCTCCTTTCAGTCTCGCTCAATAAGTACAGAGACTGATCAGTATACTTCTGATAGTGGCTCGCTCGACACCAACTATCTAGACACTGCTGCTGTTGTTGATTCAACTGCTGGAATTAGCAGACATTCGCTCGAAGCCATTACTCGCACTGCCACATTTCGGAATTTGTCTCGCGATACATCGAGTCTCGGATCTTCTCAGTAAATTTCTCTTTTAGGCTTGCGGCCCCTTGATTTCGGGTTTCACCTTCCTTGAGCCGTTTCTAGCATTCGTCTGCTCCAACATCATGCTTGCGTCTTGCAAGCTTTCATAAGCGCTAGCACAAGCAACAACTTCTACTGGAATTCGAGGGTGCTCAGCTTCCCTCTTCTACGGGCTGAATGTAATTGACCTTATATATATGTATACATAGTCTCAATCAGATTCTTCTTTTGACTATATTAATTATCTCACTCAGATCATCAACGACTAATGTTGGATTTTGTTCTTCGATGAGATTGTGATTATCTTTGTTTCTCAATAGAATGCTGTCCATACCAGCTTCTCTGGCACTTACGATATCGTCTGTCCCATCTCCTACCATGATACATTCGGAAGGTCGGATATTCCATGCTTCACATATGTGTTGCAGAGGTCTGGGGGAGGGTTTTGGAGGTGTGAATTCTCGTGTGAGGACAGGTGTGATTGTGTGGGCTTGGAGATGCGTCCTCAGCAGATGCTGAGTAGGCTCATGAAAATTTCGAGTGCAGATGCCACGTTGCAGAGAAGTGGTATCTAAGTATTTCATCAAGGTAGAAAGACCATCTTGTGCTTGCATTTCGGACATTGCAGCTCGCTCGATCTTGCGTATTTTATCGTGAGCAGCTTCTTGTTCGTTCTCCGGAAGCCTTTCAATACTGAGTAGGATGTCTTGAGACTTGTCGATTCCGAGAGCCGCTCTCATCTGTTTGAACATGTAATTTTGTGGTTTAGTCAATGTGCCATCCATGTCGAAGATGATACCTCGCAAAGGTGGTCGGGCCATCCTTTGAAGTGTCTTGGAAATATGACGAGACAGGGTTGATACTTGACTTGGAAATAGCTTGAAGTATGGAGAGCGATATATTGTTCTTGTGGGTCGCTCGTCGTGCGGCCTTCGACAAATTATTCGATAGCACAACCAAAATCCTACAAGGCCTTTGATGACCACGACTACTCCACAGTTTTGTGGCTGTACTGGCGAAGGCGATTGATACGAGACGAGGCATATTACGGAGTTATATTGACTATGTAGAAGTTAATTACTCCCCTACAGTATCAGTGTCTATCGTGTGGTTTGTATCTGGTGGCCATGAGTGACCATGGTCACACAAGTAGTGGAGACGAGGATGGAGACGAGGAGCCAATCCTGAAATATAGTCGTTTCGAAGGCGTCTTGTCAACGATCTTGGCGGAAGATTCGATTAGTTCTTTTGTTTTATGCGATACTACGATTGTCCTTGGCTCTCACAACGGTGTAGTATATGTATTGACTCTGACGGGCAGCGAAATTCGACGATATCGAGCTCATTCTGCTGCTATCGCGTCCGTATCGATAGACAAGCTGGGCACCACAGTCGTTAGTGCTGGTGTAGATGGTCGCATCATCATCTATAACATTGTGAAGAAGGAGACGAGTATGTACGATTTCAAGAGACCTCTCAGAGCTGTCGCCCTGGATCCAGAGTACCACCTTAACGGTAAAGGAAGGATGATATGTGGCGGACTTGCTGGGAAGCTTACGCTCATCGAGAAAGGCTGGGTAGGAAACAAGGAAACTGTGCTGAGCAGTAACTTTGGCCCAATCACTGAAATATCTTGGCACGGCAATCTTGTAGCCTGGTCGAATGATCAAGGAGTACTGGTTTATGATCTGTCAAACATGAGGACAGTTGGGAGCATTGACAGACGCCCAAATGCTCCACGGGCAGATCTCTTCAAATGTAGACTTCTTTGGCAGAACTCAGATACTCTTTTCATTGGCTGGTTTGACCATATCACGAAAGTGTCTATCCAGGAAGGTATTGGGAAGATACTGAACATTGATGTCACATTCGTCATGAAAATTGACAGTGTTGTCTCAGGAATGGCTATGTTTGGGGAGAATTTGCTTATGATGGCATTCCCGGCGGATCTGCAAGAGATCCAAAGCCCGACAGCTAAACGGGGCGAGTCAGCACGGCCAGAGATTCGCATCATCAATCCGCAATTTGAGGAAATTTCTGAGGATGCGCTTGGTCTGAGAAATTACACAGCTCTACAGCCCAACGACTATTCTCTCTTCACTCATTCAATAGACAAATCATTCTTCATCATCAGTCCGAAAGACATCGTTTTGGCGTGCGAGAGAGATGCTAAAGACCATATCCAGTGGTTACTTGAGACGGAGAGATATGAAGCAGCCTTGGCAGCATCTCAGAACCAGGCTGGACTACCAATGGAACTCTCCTATGGCGAGATCGGTAGACAGTACATGAATAATCTGC
This sequence comes from Taphrina sp. SM11, assembly GCA_004000165.1. Lineage (NCBI taxonomy): Eukaryota > Fungi > Ascomycota > Taphrinomycetes > Taphrinales > Taphrinaceae > Taphrina > Taphrina sp. SM11. The sequence continues at coordinate 210,644 of RHDT01000011.1, read as the reverse complement.
AAAAAAACCAGAATTATGAGGAAATCGCGAAAATGGCACAACGGATACTGGTAGAAGATGTTGAAGCTTGGGAAAAGTTGATTCTGTTGTTCATCGAAAAAGATCATCTCGCAATCATTACGCCCTATATTCCTGTGGAGCATCCAACTCTTGGCTCCAAAGTGTACGAAATGTCTCTCAATCAATTCCTGGAAAAGGATTTGGAGATGTTTTTGTATACAGTCGAAAAGTGGCCGACTGAAATTTATAATGTCGACCAAGTCGTTGATGCGACAGAACATAACCTAGTCCGAGACTCCCATAACGTCATGCTTAAAAAAGCTTTAGCAGAGCTATTTCTGAAGACTGATCGACCGAGAGACGCTCTACCGTATTACCTGTCGCTTGGCAAACCTGAGACATTGGAACTGATACAGAACTCGAATCTCTTCGACGCAGTCCAAGATTCTGTCTTGGAATTGGTCTTGCTAGATGTTCAGACTCGTACAGCTGAAAGCACACCGCTCGATTTGTCCAATCAGCAAGCGATCAAAATGTTGGTCGAACACTCTCACTCAATTCCCATGGCCAAAGTCGTGGCTCAGCTGGAGGACCGCCCTGCACTTCTTTATGCATATTTTCGAGCCATGCTCAATCACGATTCTAGTCTGGCAGCCGAGTATAGCGACCTGCAAATCACCTTGTATGCCGAGTACGATCGGGAGAAGCTCATGGAACTGCTTAAGACGACAAACACCTATTCACTAGAGAACGCTGCCAAGATCTGCGAACAGCGCGATTATATTCCAGAACTAGTCTTCATTCTAGGCAAAACAGGCAACAACAAGAAAGCACTGAAGCTCATCATTGAGAAACTCGGAGATGTCAAACAAGCAATCGCTTTTGCTTACTCTCAAGCAGATCCTGAACTTTGGGAAGATCTGATTCGGTATTCACTCGACAAACCAGCCTTCATCAGAGGTCTCCTGGAAAACGCCGGATCTGCAATCGATCCGATTTCCCTCATCAGACGAATCCCGCACGGGCTCGTCATCGAGCGACTCAAGGACTCTCTGACCAAGATTTTCAGTGATTTGGATCTCCAGCTCAGTCTCAGCCAGTGCGGAAGTCAAATTCACAAATCAGACATCTCTGCTCTGGCTTTGCAATTGAGAGCAGGTCAAAGAAGGGGTATAAGCCTCAATTGCGAGAGCGAACGTGACGATGCAGAATTCTACATCTTCTTTGATGGAAGACGGGCCACCAAGAAGGAACTTGGGTTGGATGAAGGCAGGATAGACGTCACTCCTGCCACTCGTATTGGTGGCCGAAGAGCTAAGAGGCAGCTGACGGCAGGCAAAATTACAGACTCGGCAATACACAAGACCAAAATAATGGCATATATAAAGAACAAGGCACTGTGAGCTCGTCAAGGCAAAGTCCTCACTAAACCTCTGCTTGCATATCAGAAATTGATGGCTCGCATAAATGACATGTACAGATTGAGAAGTCTACATACCTCGTTTCTTGGCCTCAGGTTTTCTCCACTGCTGTTCTTCGTACATCAAGGACGCTAGATAGTGCACACTATCCCAGCAAGCCTTCGACATTCTCTGTACTTCGATGGTGGCTTGTGCGACTCTGAGACCTATGACTTGTACTAGTTCTCCCAGAAGTTCTAGATCATTTTTATTGATCATGGCATATTGGCACTCCAAGAATGGTGGCCTTCCTGGAGTGTACATATCACTGTACTTGACTCTCTGCGAGTCGTATTCAATCGAAAACAAGGTGCCATGAAAAATTAGAATTTCAGAAGGGCTTGTGTTAGACACGAATCGGTGCGGCATAGGTTGATTTATCAATGACAGAAGTTCACCTATACGGTATTGTGTCGGTAGGAGCAGCTTGCTGGAAAGTCTGATTGGCGGGCAATATGCTGGCAACTATCACACTCAGCAACTGACCTCATGCATAAACATTTCGTGTGGATACATAAGGATTGGAAGGCACGATGGTTTGTCTGCAATATCTGGCGTGTAAAGGTTCAATAGCGCTCGATGACTGTTCGAAATCACCTACAGTGTCAAGCTCTGGTGTGCTGAGATTCGTAGACACTCCTTTGACAGCTGTTTGCATGAATGGAGGACTTTTCATCTCTTGATGCACTTGAAGCGATGTCGATGGGACACTTGCGAGTGGAGAAGAAGAAGAAGACGACTGGATGTCATATGTGTCATTCTCATGAGACATGATCGGGTCGTTCTCCAACTTGAATATTTTGTTTCTAGCATCAGTCTCAGACCTCTCAAGAGTATGTTTTCTAGGATTTGTGACGTGACTGATTCGTAAAGTACCGTTTCTTGGCTTGGCAGGCGCAAAGTACTTTTCCAATAGACACTGATTCTTCTCGCGTTGGCATGGCTGATTGCTAGTGTCCTTGTCGTAGCGAAACGTAGCCAATCGAGCTGAAGTGTCCATTTTGGCATTGCCATCCATAATCAATCTTGTCGTCTGGCAAAGGCAATGGTTCAAGTTGCCTTCACACAAACCTTTTCATGCAAACGTCTGCTTCGACATTCGATGTTTTAGCCAACCAATTTTGCAAGTCATTAGGCATGATCGATCAGGGAGCCATCCATGATCTGATCAGAAATTGAGATCGGTCCGCCTGGAAAGCCAACTATTGATCGACAAAACAAAAGCTCACGAGTACGCACGTTGAGCAAATATGGTGTGCCAATGCTCAACCTCATTAAAGTCTGCGGAAACAACACACGAGGCAGTGCAAAAGGGGAATAGTGATGAAACGGTATCCAACATGAACAATAACTTAATATACTTGCGAATGCTTGATGCTTGCTGGTCATTCTCAACAAAGGAGAAAAATCAGGTCGCCGGTTTCATGAGTCGTCGTTTTCCTGTAGCAAATTAGCATCGACACGAAAAAGATGTGTAGGGAGGTCATACCAATTTGTGCACTGAATCCAGTCTTGATTGCAGCCACGGACCTCCTAGAATTGCACTGCTCGCAGTCGAGGAAGAAGAGACGGTTTTCTTTGACTAGAACTGTATCTGGACTTTTGCAGGTCTTGCATGTGACATATTCGTTGATATAACGTCGAAGGACAGTTTCAATCTGTTTTTGTTGGAATCGACCTTTGAGGATAAGTCGTCCGGCTCCGTCAATGGAGCCAGACGTTCCAAGCTCAGCATAGATGAATTGTATGACGTGTTCAGCAGTCCGGTGCATTCGCTTCGAAATATCTGCCACATTGGCGAAACAGGTCTTCTTGGACCCCTCACGCTGGACATTCGGCGGCACGATTGTGTATTTTCTCTTCTCGCCTGAATCGGCATCAGGGTTCATAGCTCGGTATTGTGTAAATAGTCGTCCGAGTAGTTCTTTATACGTGTAATCGCGATCTGAATCTATCCACGAATCGCCTCCGGACGCCTTTGGGGTCTCGGACGTCTCAGCATTCTCGTCATCAGCATCAGCTTTAGGCTCAGCTAAAGCATCAAAGTCTGCTGTGTCTACGACCTTCTTCTTCTTCTTTTTCTTTGCTGTGAAATCAAAGACACCGACATCCTCGGGCTTCTCAACAGTTTCAGGTTCCTCTTCGACTTCCGCAGTCTCAGCCTGTTCATCTATCGTCGATTCTTGCAGTGCTGAACCCAGCTGGACGACATCATCGGCATCCCCGGCGTCCTCAAGATTTGCTGCATCGGCGTCGAATTTGTCGAAGCTCACAGCCTTCTTCTTCTTTGACTTTTTCTTCGCAGACGGATCGAATGCGAACTCGTCGACAGCTTTTTCCGTGTCACTCATAATTGTATGGATCGTGAAAGAGCCTCTCAGGTGATGAAGACCACACAGCGTGCTTCTGTGACTCAATGAGAGCGATTCTAAGTGTCCCTGACTCTGAGCTCTCTCTCCTTCTGCCGAGCTGAGGCGGATTTGCTGAGAAGAACCTGCTCGCGCGAGTCACGTGAATGAATTATCTGTCACATTGTCTTTGGCCGATTTGAGCACACTTGTGGGGAAGCGGTCTCTTGCCACTCCGGCTTCTCTGTTGAATGAGGCCATCTTGCAAGCATGGCCATGCCATAGCAAGGTATGCCAGAATGTCGTCCAGGGTTGAGTCCATAGTGGCTACTCTCAATTTTGACAGGAGCTAGGAAGTATCGGGCAGCTCAGTGAGACAGCTCAATCAATATGCGACCATTTCGACCACCCAGCGAATTGTGAACAAGTCTGAATTTGCACTTGTTGAAGCGGGTCATGCCCAAGGCTTCCAAGCCAAAGCGTGCAAAATTCGACTATTCCCTCGACTTTAAGACACTGGACATGCGACAGCACCCAGGGCTATATCGTATTGGGCTTGGCGAGCAAGGTGTATTATCTGTTGAACCATATAAGTCGGAGATACTCCCTCTATGGCGGTTCAAGACTCCAGATATAGCTCGTACGTCATCAATTGCTTTGAGAGACAAGTTTTTCGAGTATCTAGAACAAGACGACTTTATTGGTATGGACATGACTCGGAAGTTCATCCAAATGGGAGTGACGCGATCGAGAAGGTATGCAAACTGGGCTGGAGGCAAGAAATACACAGGTGAAGTGGACAAGCAGGGCAAGAAGATCAAGGTTACCAAAGGGCCCGAGGACGAGGTCAAGGCAGAGTCCGCTCGTATTTTTGGTAAGATCTTGAAGGAAGTGCAGGACAACGAGGAGTACCATCGAATGGCAGAATTGCACCGCCTTACACACGAGGCAGACGACAAGCAGGTCAAAGTCAAAGATCAAGACCAAGATCAAAAACATCATGTAAAGACGGAAGAGTTTTCCGAAGATCTGCAGGTGGCAAGTAGTAATGTAAAGCAAGAGGACGATGAAAACCTGGCTCATTGCAAGTCCGAAAGTCCTTAGAAATACTTCCAGGATCTAAGCATGGTTTTCAACATACACAATATCGTGTTTCTGCTCCTCCTCATTTACATTGAGCTCTGCCATATCCCCATTCGTGTATTCCTTAATCCTGTCTACAGTGATTTTCGAGTCCAGTACGATCAATACCCTGTGTTTGGCACAATACAGCATAAGAGATTCATAGTCCCCAGGTCGCACGTTTTTGTTGTCTGATTTGTGCATAAACCTGCCTTCTCTCTGACCACATGGCCTTTTCGGCTTGTGCGGCAGCCTCGCTCTCCTGACGTTCCTTCTTTGACAATGGTGCGACTAACGAGACAAAAAGAGAGCTGGTGGAAAACTTGCGAGCAATCTCGTTTGCAGACATACCAGATGATCTCAAGTCGCGAATTTCTTGTATTTGTTCAGCATTCAAGATTGGTCTCTTTTTCGGTTTGCTTAAAGGCGGCGGTAGACGTGCAACAGGTTTCGTCGGTTGTGCAAACTGTCTAAGGTGTTCTGGCAGAAATGCAGTCGGGGTAACTAGGGGATTAGGTGATGATGCAGGAGGGTTATAGGCGATTTGTGCCCCGGACTGGTCATCTTGAGCCAATGTGATTCCTAGTGGTATCGAGGGACGCTTAGGCAACCGTTGAAGCCTAGGCTTGACTCTATTGAAGCCTACCAGACGGGAGTCTTTCGGTTTGATTGGCATTGTAGAAGACTAGTCGCAGCTCAAGTGGAACTTTCACTCGAATAGTTCTCAGATTCGATAGTCTCCGATCTTTCCAAAGGTCACGTTTCTACTAGACCAACCCACCTGCGTCAATAAATCATTCAGATGTGCCGCTCAAACCGAGACTCGATCTGAACTTCTTGGATTATCTTCTAATTGAAAGATGGGAGCTCCTCACAAATTTATGTTGGAAAAGTACAATACTACCAGTGGTATGAAGGCTTCGACTGAATCGCTTATGATAGCGTCTGACATGGAGGCTCAATTGTCATGATTCCGTAAATGGTTAAACAGCATTTCAAATTCGACGAGGATGATCACATCCATGTTGAGAGCGAAACGCCCAAAGAAAATCCGTTCCGTATAGGACCTAAGAGTAATGGCATACCCAAAACACCGCCGAGAGTAGACTCAAGTAGCGGAAACTCCACTGCGAAAATCAATGCGAGCAATGGAGTCACAGATCATCCGAAAACAAACGGTCGAAAAAAGGCAGTGGACTTCTTCGATGAATCTGTGGAAGAGCCTAGAACTGTCGAGGAGCAGTCTGTGATTAGGCAACATCGGAAAACTCCTGTCTATATACCTCAAAGTGCTGCAAAGCGTCAAAAGATCTTGGACGATCGTATACAGTTGCCTATATCGAAACATGCCGCCAATCTGAGAGAAAAGGTACACAACAATAGCGTGATAATCCTGCTCGGAGAGACAGGTTCTGGCAAATCTACGCAACTACCACAATTTCTACTGAAAGAGTTCACAGAAGGATGTATAGGCATCACACAGCCACGACGTGTGGCTGCCACGAATCTGGCCAAGCGAGTCTCTGAGGAGATGGACGTTGCACTCGGTGCCGAGGTCGGTTATAGCATCAGATTCGACGATACTTCATCGAAACAGACAAAGATCAAGTTCTTGACGGACGGAATGCTTTTGATCGAATTGCTTCACGATCCGCTTCTGTCTCGCTATTCCATCGTCATTTTGGATGAAGCACATGAGCGCACCTTGCTCACGGATCTACTCTTAGGATTCATGAAATTGCTCCTTAAGAAACGTATAGGTCTCAAAGTAGTGATCATGTCTGCCACTCTGGACGCTCAGCGCTTCAGTTCCTTCTTTGACGATGCGGAAATCATTGAGATTGAGGGAAGAACCTACCCGGTCGAGTTATTCTACTCCAAGGTTGCACAGAGTGATTACCTGGATGCAATCTTACGTGCCATCTTTCAGATCCATATGGGACAGGCTACCGGTGATGTCCTCGTCTTTCTTACCGGGTCAGATGAAATCGAGAACTTGGCTACCCAGATCCGTGAGTATTCCGAACAACTGCCAAAAGACGTGCCCAGAATGCTCGTACTTCCCTTGTATGCCTCATTACCACAGGAGCAGCAAGCACGAGTCTTCCATACCACGCCCAAGAACACTCGTAAGATCATCCTGGCCACAAACATCGCGGAGACATCCATCACAGTGCCCGGCGTACGTTATGTTGTCGATTCCGGTTTACAAAAGGTGAAGGCATTCAATGCCAAAGTCGGCTTCGAATCCCTCGAGATCACCCCGATATCACAAAGCAATGCCAATCAGAGGACTGGTCGAGCTGGTCGTGAAGCTCCAGGAAAGTGTTGGCGAATGTATCAAGAGAGCACATTCAAGACACTCGATAAATCTGCAGAGGCCGAAATCAAAAGGGTAGAGCTGAGTCAGGCCATCCTATCACTGAAAGCACGAGGGGTCAACGATGTCCTCGCATTCGAGTTCATCGAGCCACCTGCTCGAGATTCCATCCTCCGTGCGCTCGAGCACCTCTATTCACTCGGTGCCCTTGATGATCTGGGCAAGATTACGCCTGTCGGCTCTCAAATGTCTACGATCCCATTGACACCAGCCCTAGCTCGTGTCCTCCTCGCGGCACAGAAAGAGGGCTGTGTGCCCGAGATTATAGACATTGTGAGTTGTCTCTCGGTCGACGGAGTCTTCTTGGACAAATCCGACAAGCGTGAGGAAATTGCGGAATCCCGAAAACGTTTCGAGTCCGGAGAAGGTGACCACATCACACTACTCAACGTTCTCAGGGCATATCTCGAAGTCAAAGAATCCGTCGCCAAATGGTGCGACGCAAGTCATCTCGACAAGCGAGCGCTCAAGACTGCCGTCGACATCCGTCGACAGCTCCAACAACATGCCGCTCGAGCCAACATGTCCTTTGAAGCAGACGAGAGACCAATCTCTCCGGCCGAGAACATCCTCAGGGCCTTCCTGACAGGATTCGTCGCCCACACGGCCTTTCTCTCACCGGACGGATCCTATCGGACCACTACAGGCAACGCTGCCGTCTCCATCCACCCTTCCTCCATCCTCTATGGGAAAAAGATCGAGGCCATCGTCTACCATGAATCCATCTTCACCACGAGACTCTGGGTCAGAGGCGTGAGCCGCATCGAAAGTCAATGGGTCAGAGAAGTGGCCCCGAACTGGGCAGGTCGTCGTAGTGCCTAGAATTACTTTTTCCTCGGAAACCTCAGCCTCTATGGATACTAGGCACCCAAAAAGAGTTTGTGGCACGGCCTTCCAAATTGTAGCAAAAGTTTATGCAAACTAGTTGGCACGGCATAGACATCAATAACATAATGCACATTAATTCATTCATCAAAGGAGCACGGCCAAATTTCGGTGTCTTGGTACTATCAGTGTCAGGGACTTCGAGCCTGCAGGAGAATGGAGATGAATTGAATGTAAAGAAACGCGTAGACTAACAGTAAAAACAAGCGAAGAGCACGCAACATAGAATAGAGAAGTGAAAACCAAAAGACTGTCCTACTCGGACTCGGACTCCTCGTCTGACTCAGCTTCTGCCAACCATGTCAAGAATGGTTCGGCAGATTTTCTGATCTTCTTGCTCGTTTCTTTGTCAACGTACTTCTTGCTTGGCTTGCTGCCCCATTTCGCAAGAACTTCCTCCGTGATAAGGTCGTGCTCGTACAAAGACATGAGGATCTTCGAAGTACCAACAATGAGTTCTGGGTGATCCTTGCCAATGACTCGCTCGATGCCGCCAAGAAGGGCCTTCTCGTGCTTCTCGGAAGTGTTCAGTTTCTTGAGAAGAGATGCATGCTTGCCAATCTGTTTCAGAATGTTCTCATCAAACACACATTGCGCAATGACGGCTAGTGTTCGATGTTTTTGGTCAATTCCGAGCTCTTGCGACTTTTTGTAGATCTCGATGTCGCTGGCAGACTTGTTCTCATCGATCCAGTTACCCAAGACGTCATAAGCAGTTTCGCCACCTTCTTCATCATCCTCGTCGTCGTTAAGCAGCATCTTGTCAACTGCACCGTCGAGCTGTGCCATACGAGCCTTGACAGCCTCTGCACTAGTATCAACGGACCATTCGTCAGTCACCTTTGCATTGACGCTTGGCAAAGAGGCTGCTGCTGCCTGGATGCTTCGTGTAAGCTCATCGTCACTGGCCGCTTCCTCCTCCTCAGCTTCCTCGTCACTTTCCTTCTTCGACTTCTTGGTCTTCTTCTTCTTCTCAGGAGGATTCTTGATGATTACGTTGGCAAGTTTGTGTCTAACATCCACTGGAGTGTTCTTTCCGCAAGCCTTACAGTCGCGATTGATGTCGCCACTCTTGGTGATGACGAGCTCAGTCTCTGGATTCTTACAGGCTTTGCACAACACAAACTTCTCAATGAAGCCATCCAGAGTCTCCTGGAGTTTTTGAGCATCATGTGCACCGTTGACAATGTATCTGTCAGTGTCGGCATTCACGATAACTTGGGCTCCAAGTTCGAAACCAAAGTACTTTGTGGTATACAGAGGAGGACGAGCCAGTGCTTTCGCGATGTCAGACATGTTTGGCACGACAGTCTTGATTCCGTTTCCCTTGCCTTCGATCTTTGATTGAAGCTTAGGCATCTTGTATCGGTAGAAGGAGTCCTGAACATCCCTTCTGATGTTGATCATACCTGACATGATGATTCGAGTTTACAGAAATGAGAAGATGAAAAGTGCTTGCACAGAAACAGCGAAGCTGGAACTAAGGAAAAATAATAGTTGCTGATTGAATTCAAGAACAGCTATGCGCCGCTCTAGGTTTTTTTGTATGGTAATTCTTGTGTTTCGTATTGCAAAATAGCATATACCGTTTGCTGTTTCTCGTTGTCGAAAACAGGTTGGCGCTCACTCTTGAGTGTATACTGATATTCTGAGAGGAATTGAATGTCTTAGCACGAAAAAGAACACGATTGAACTAGTCCGAAAGCAGGGATGGTAGGAATGTAGGATAAAGAGTTCGTAAACTGTAACCTGGCAAGCAGCACGCGGAGGAGCAGGCAAAAAGTCAGATTATGAGAGGGTTTTCTGATCGAGATTTCAAGACTGATCAGCAAATGATCAGGTTTGCAAGCTTGTGGCTATCGTTTCACAGCTCTCGTGGCCCGTGCACAGAGGATGTGCCATCTCTACTCGGTAATGCTCTCCCCGCAGGTTTAGCAGTCTCCTATACAGCAGGAGCACATGGAATAGACAGATAGGACGTTTACTAAAACTGACATGCGAATTTAGCTTGTTTGTGATTGACTGATATGAAGAATCCCATCAAGCCGAATTCGCTGTATCTTGTGACAGATTCGGACTTGCTCCATAAATCAGCCACTTCATTGGAGGATCATGTTGAGCAGGCGATCTTGGGAGGGGTTGATATTGTACAGCTCAGGGAAAAGCATGCTGCGACTGGAGACTTTATTGCTCTCGGAAGAAAATTACTCGCAGTCTGTAAGAGACACAATGTCCCCCTCATCATCAATGACAGGGCGGACGTGGCACTGGCAATTGGTGCTGACGGCCTACACATCGGACAGGATGACATGTCTTGTGCAGACGCTCGGAAACTCCTCGGACAAGACAGCATCATCGGTGTCTCTGTGAATAATACTGAGGAAGCACGGCAAGCTGTATCGGATGGAGCAGATTACGTGGGTATTGGTGCAGTCTATGATACAGCTACCAAAGCACTTACAAGTCCCACATTGGGGACCTTAGGTGTCCAAGAGATCTTGCAGTACCTCGCTGGGGTGGAGCGAGACATTGGTACAGTCGCCATCGGTGGTCTCAATGCTTCCAACATCGATCGCGTCATGTGTCTCTCCGGCACTGATGCAAAGACACTGGACGGAGTGGCACTCGTATCTGCAATTATGACCTCGATTGATCCACAGACAACCTCTAGAGGCCTCAAGGGACTTATCTCAACACGTCCTGCCTGTTTACAACCTCAGCTCGATCTACAGTTTGATCACAACTCAATGATGATCGATGGCGTCCTGAAGATCGCCAGCAAGATTCGCATGCAGTCTCCCTTGATACAACAAATGACCAACAATGTCGTCAAGAACTTCTCTGCCAATGTCACGATCGCCATCGGCGCCAGTCCAGTCATGTCTGAAGTCAGAGAGGAAGCCGTCGACCTCGCCCAAGTCAATGGAGCCTTCCTCCTCAACATGGGCATGGTGAGCACCTTTGACACGCCAATCTTTGCCGTTCAGCAAAACAACAGAGTCGGAAGACCATGCGTCCTGGATCCCGTCGGCGCCGGTGGCACGGAATTCAGAAGACGTGCTACGAGGCATTACCTCAATCATGCCTACTTTGATGTCATCAAGGGCAACGAGAGCGAAATTCGTGCAGCCAGTGGTCTCGAATCCTTTCAGCGAGGCGTAGACAATCTCTCGACGAGCGACCTCTCGGAGCGCTGCCATTTGGCACTCGACCTCGCTCGACGTTGCCACAACATTGTCGTCATCAGTGGTGTCGAAGACATCGTCGCCGATGACAAGCACTGCCTCATTGTCCGTTGCGGACACTCCATGCTTGGTCAGATCACCGGCTCAGGGTGCTCTCTAGGCAGTACCATTGCAAGCTGCCTCGCAGTCTCTCCTCATTCAAAATTGCTCGCATGCATTGCTGCAATCACTCTCTATGGTGTAGCTGCCGAGCACGCCGCAAGCAGGCCAGAAGTTCATGGTCCTGGCACATTTGTGCCGGCGTTCCTAGACGCGCTCCACCTCGTCGCGAACGATAAGGTCATACTACGCACAACGCTTGAAAAGAGATCAAATTGGTTGGAGTACATTAGATTTCCTTAGTTCGATATAATCTCACAAATGTGCACTATTCTAGTATCTGGATTAAAATCTGATCGAGTGCCCCATGATTGGCACTGCTATTTCCGTCATAATGCATGAAGTGTGTCATTAATTTCTGTCATTTTTTTCTCGTTATGTTCATTCTGATTTGTGCGCCTCACCTGGGCGTTGGGCAAGTCTATCTGTTGCGTCGAGGAGAGCTTGTCTGTGGGTATGATGGCTGGTGAGGATAGGAGGAAGCGCTATAGGCTCCGTAGCTAGGATTGTGCATACCATAACCCATGTTATAGGGTGGTTGCTGGTGTTGTTGTTGTTGGTGTGGATAACCGTACTGATTGGTTCGCAAGCTCTGCTGGAGCATCGCCTGGTACTGCAAATGCTGTTGCATTTGGTTCGCATTCAATCCGTATGCAGTATTGCCACTAGCCATGCCCATATCGCCAAGAGCGTGCATTGTAGCAGGGTCTAGGCCCAGCGATCGGGGTCCGGCAGAACTTGGATCGTGTGTCGTCCCAAATTGGGAGGTAGAATATTGCGGGCTATAGCCACTTCGAGGTGCTTCATGCGAATTCATCGAATTTAGTCCTCGGGTAGAAAGTCCTACTTCATCCATTAGCCGCTTAAATCCGTTCCCAGGGGCGATCTTGGAGTGCTGAATGACATTCCTTATATTTGCTATGATCTGCTGGCGGATCTCTGCATCGAGATATGGAGTGGTAATGATCTTGAACACGACCGTGGGACCATGTGCTTGATCCTGCAGAATGGCCTGAAGGACTTTGTCATTCTCCGAAAAGAAAAGATTGTCCAAAATCAGGTCACGCGCTTCAGGTTCCTGCCTTTGGTTGATGACCTTGAGGACGGTCAGGGAAGCCAGTTTATGCGTGCACAGATGGACCAAATGTTGCGCGAGCTTCGGAGCGAGTAGACGATGACGATTCGGAAGTGTACATGTGTCTAAGAGCCAGGTCAGCAATAGAGCTCCGTTCGCATTCGTCGCCAATTGAACACTATGGATCGTGATCACAGCTGCCAAGAGTCGTTGCTGTGCCTTTGTAGTATGATGACTTTCTAGACAAGCACGCATTGCGCGTGCACCATACCGTCCTTGAGCAATTTCCCAAGTATGACTTAACATGGCTTGAAAGACAAAATCATTGAATTCCGGCCCGAACTTTAGGCAGCACTGGATCACATAATTGCCAAATTGATCAAGAAACAATGCGGGCGTGCATCGCCTGAGTGCACCTGAAACCCGCGACATCTCCATCGGGGTTGTAGCGGCATCGATGATTTTTTGAGCAGCCCAGGTTCCGTTCTTGTGAACACCAATCTCGGGCAGGTGAGGCGTGATATGGTCCAGCATCTGTAGCTTGACGGATTCGGAGCAAAACTCAAAGAGCTTCTGAACGACTGTGTTGCCTAGATAGTCGGCTGAGAGATCAGCAATCTCCGCCAACATGTCAATCGCTATCTCCTCAATCTCTGCTTGAGTCCAGTCACCGTTGTCGATCCGCTTGCGGATATCGCGTAATTTAGGAGCATCATACTTTCGATTGCCAGAAGGCTCGGGCATGACAGGGACTTCTTCGTAGGAATCTGCGAACTGGGCCGCCTGCTCGATAGTCTTTTGACATGCTTGTCGCTCCTCATCGTTGGCGCTATATTCGGCAACGAGGGCGACTAATTCGTTCTGCATGGCCTCTACCGTTGGAGGCTTCGCATCTTGTAATTCCGAGTGCTGCGTGCCACTTGGAGGGTCGGCATCTAGCACATTATAGGGTTCAGGAGTGACTGCCGTATTGTTGGAGGGGACCTTGGCGAATCCGATCCGGACTGGGCCTGCACCAGGGAATAGCTCTTTGCCATTGAATGCAGTCCGGGCGATGATGGCGCTCTCCAAGAGCTCGAAGTTGACGAAGGCACAGCTCTTATGAGTGAGAACCCTCGCGCTCTCAATCGAGCCAAAGGGCGAAAACATGGCCAACAGTGCAGCGGAAGGTGTCGTAGATGGAATGTTGCCAAGCCATAGAGCCCTGGTCGGCTGGCTCTGGATGTAACCTCCAATGCCAGCCGATCCATCATCATAACGAGGTATGTGTTCGTGACTAATGTGATTGATGCGACCAGACATATCTGAGACGTGGTACTCTTGGTCCGCAGGATAGCCGTCAAGATCTGCGGCCGTGACAGAATTCTCCATATGAGAATGCATGGGCGCAAACTTGTTGGTTCGTGTCGACGGCGGAGAATCAAGAATGCCTGTTGTTCGCGATCTCGGACGCGAAGGAGTGGCAGACATTCTGTATGGGTCATTGTAGCTAAAGTCATGTGAAGTTCCTGAGGGGTCTTGCATGTCTGACGTGTCGTACTCATCGTCGTATCGTTCTTTAGCATTCACCGAATATGATCGTATCCTATTAGCATCTCGACGCAGACCATTGATGTCAGACGAATATGTCAAAACAGAGCCCGGCGTCTGCTGTGTCGTACTGCCCATACTGCTCACGTTCGTGAGCGGTCTGGGAGGTGTCGGTGTCTCGGCAAGACCAAGGTAATCGAGTGTCTTGATTGGAGTCTGATCATCCTCCCTAGAGAAATTGGACTGAGCAGGACTCGATGGCAGATGTTGATTATTGACTCGCTGGGACCATGAGCTGGAAAAGATGGATGGCCCAAATGCTGAAGAATATGCATTCCTGCTCTGAGGCAATGTCAGACTACCAGCACGTAGCCGTGAGGGAGAGTTATTCTGCGAGGCTCTGAGCTCTGGTAGTGCCCCCAGAGTGTCGTTCTCTTTGTTCGGCGTGCTAGAATTCGAGACATAGGGACTGAAGTTGCGTGGAGAATTTGCTGTGATCTTGCTGTCGCTTGAGCCTCCGAAGCTGCTTGGAACTGTTCCTGCTCGAGCTCGCCTATAGGTTCCATCCCCTAGGGCAACGTTTGCCAGATCTGTAAGCACCTTTTGTTCGGGGGAGATCTTAGGTCCTGAAGAGTCTGATGCCGCAATCCTCGATGGGGTGACAGGTTGCTTGATCGTGGACGGAAACCAAGCGGAGGGAACACCACCCTCTTCCCTGATCTCTCTAGCCCTACGAATGTTAGATCTGAGGGACTGATACACTTTGCAATGTGCCGACGAACCTTCTGGAAAATAGCCTTTGGCTCTGATCATCGAAACCACTGTTATCACTCATGACACTCAGAATCCACACGGCCTTCTCGCTGTAGAAGACTTGTGACCAGGGAGGACAAGCAAGACACCAGCTGGCAACCTCAAAAGACCGTCTAGAGTGCTTTCAAGGGTTGAACGCTCTAGTGTATTCGCTGAGGAATGTGATGCACAGGATTGAAGGGGAGGATTCTGCAGGGGACAGGGTGTATGTCTGTGTGTCCAGTATTTTGTGTGAGATACAGTGTGTTTGCATGGGGGAGCATGGCAGCATGAACTCTAAGGCAACTGCAGAGCGGGAGGGAGGGAGGAAGCTGAAGCATGAGCCTGAGCCTGAGCCTGAGCCTGAGCAGGAGCAGCAGCAGCAATGAGCGGGCTCCCGCACAGTGTAGAGGCGCCTCGTCGTAATGAAACCTGCACCGACTGCAGTTGAGACTTGGCGGACAGAAAACATCCCTCGACGAGCAAACAAGTGATCAATCCGATCAACAGATCAGTCAACGCGCAGATCCATCAGTGTATCGATCTGTCTCAAACGCATACACACACCCACATCCTCTCAGTCCCTACCAGGTGATCTGTCTACGAGCAGCGGAGGGACCGTCCGGATCAGCAACGATCGAGTGAGTGCTTAGTGGCGGAGAGGCAGCTGCAGCCCTCCCGTCACGAGCCGCATCTCGATTTGCTTTCCCCTTGAACGCAATGTTCAGCCTGTCAGCCAGCCAGTCGAGCACGGAGTCTTCAATCAGATCTTCCCACCGAGCTTTGACCTCGTGCACTTGACTCTCGTCTGCCGCCCGCTCCCCTGACAACTCGCCCTCAGGTAGTCAGTTGGCTTGTATGGCCGTGCGCGTCCAGCAGCACCCTCACTCGTCCCATCTTGCTCTGTATGTGGTTGTGGCAAGATGAAGAGGCACAGCAATTGTCCCTCCGATTGCAAGAGAAATGAGCATCTGATCAGATTTCCATGCACACCCTGTGTCATTCTCTGATCAGATACAGTGCTTATTCTTCATCCCTGCTTGCGTGATCGGCTCACCCTTCACAAATCTAGCATATCCTACCATTGGACATTGACATCTTCAGTCTGTCCTCCTTCGATGGCTGATCTGTCATTGTAAGCTTGCAGATAAGTGCCAATTGTCGTATTGCGGCCTAGACTAGCTCTGTCGGTTCTGCACTGAGCATATATATCTGCATATTATCCTATTAGTGCTGATAAAGCCTGAAGCTAATCTTCGAATTACTGCGATCTAGACACAATTGAAATGTCTGAGCAGGAGCAGCAGATGGAAGAAGTTGAAACAGATGATTCCAGCGACTCAGAGTCCTCATTTGAGCTGCCAACGGCTCTGGCCACTGGTCGAGAGAAGCGTCAAACTGCAGGAAATCGTTTGCGGGACATGCTGAATGCAGAGATCGAATCTGAAGCCATCTTTGCTGAGGATGCAGACGATGTGGACTTTGGTTCCGACCAGGGTAGGTCAATTCATGGCACTCGTTAACCAAGGTTTAAGCCTAACATGATTAGATCAACAGGATGATCTAGAATCAGAACTGGACAGTTCTGAGGGCGAGGAGATCGCTGAAGCACAGCGAGATGACTCTGGCGAGATAGACTTGCAGAAACAAGAGAAAGAAATGTCACGGGCGAGGAAAGGCCGTGCAATCAAAGCTCAAGCCCATACAAAAGCAATCAATCGTGCTGCAAGTAGACCAATGAAGTCTCAGGTCAAGCGTCCTGTCAAAAGTGCAAAACCATCGAACATCGTCAAACGTCAGAGCTCACGGGCACATGCTCTGGAGATTGCAGGAGCTGTAGAGAGGAGACTCACAGAGGTTGCTGAAAAGAAGGTACTGCCGCTTGGCAATCATATCTCATCTGATCTGATTTGATAGGCCAAAGTCCTCAGGGTACCCAAACTGCAAGAGAGACCTCTCACTCAAGAGGAACGTCTGGCGGAAGCCAAGATCACAGAGCAGAAGAATGTTGAGTCTCTGAATAAAATTGTCAAATATGAGGAGGAACGAAAAGCAAATCAGAAGTTCTTGGCAGCCAGACGCAAGGCCATAGGTCCCGTAATCCGGGCCCTTAGTACATGCCGTCCAAAGAGGAACGTGAGCACCACGAGTGAAGAGACGCTAGTAAGCACTCGTACTGTTCAGCATATCACAGAATCTGCTCTTACGCATCCAATGGATCAATTAGCACGCGATGTGCTCCCCATGCCTACCGCCGATATTCAGCCTAAAGTCGACGCAGACTCAGAGCTTCAAGCAAACAAAGGTAGGCCGTCAGATCTGACTGCCAAGACTTATGTGTCGTTTGAGAACTTTCCGGAAGACACGTTCAACTCTAACTTTAACACGGCAGGTATGCTTTTTGGGCCGGAATGTGCACAGGTCAGTACACCGCCACAGAAACATTTTTGTGCGCTGTCGGGTCTACCAGCCAAATATATAGAGCCAGGCACGGCTTTGCCATATGGTAACCTGCATGCTTACCAAATGCTGCAGCTTCTCAAGACAGGAGAAGTTCCATGGAATCCACAACTCAAAATGTATGTGCCACGGACGTCATTGTGAGAGGTTTACAGCCGGCGAAATTTCAAGGTTTACCAACTGCATGGGAATGGTAATTACACGAGGACAACTGTCAGTTGGTCATCCATCCACTGCCCTGAAGGTCGTTTGCGATAATTCGGCAGGTGAATCGCCAAATCGCACATCGTCTGGTTAACACCCGAAGGCATTGGCAGTGTGGCGTCTCGTGGCGCCCGATAGGGATTTTTGCGGGCAAGGGAAATTATAGAGAGTGGGCACTCGTCCATCATCATTGATAACAAAGAATTTTCGGACCACAGACACTCATTCTCTGGCTGACTGGATCGTGGTCAATCAGGATGCCATCGCTGGAAATGGACTTTTCGAGGAATTACTGTACAGTCTGCGACATTGCACACGAGAAAGGTGGTCTATATTGCTCATCCACATGTAAGAAGAGAGATGCGAAAATTTCAGCTAGCAACACCGCAAAGGCGGTCACGATAAATACCCTTGCCCAAGACCCATCGAGGCCCGGACCAAACTTTTACGCGCATTCCAATCCGTCAACAGGCTCGATTGCTTCCCAAAGTAAGAGCAAATTTGGTAGTACGGAAGATCTTCGCGATAAGGAATCGATAAAGCTCACGCGTCCGACACTCGACCGTCGGCACTCATCTCAGAGACCCCTCCCTCCTATAAAGCGGGGCAGTTACTCCTCGAGTGTACCACGGTCTCGCTCGATCGATCTGGTCACTCCGACCATGACACCATTGACCACTCGTCCTATAGGTACGAACGTCCCGATTACGCGCTGGCGCGAATCTTCCAGATCGTCCTTACTAGTTTGCTGACTATATCTAAGCCGAGAAACCTCAAAAAGTCAGTCCTGGATTCATGTACCCCATACAGCCCGCTGGATCGAGATACAATCATACTACTCAGAACTCGAGTAAAGATGTTCCAGAAAATGAACCCAGACGCATGTTCTTTTTCAGGAAAGTACAGAGCGAAGAATGCGTCACAGATGAGAACCAGAGCGCTGAATGACTAGCAGAAAAGTGATGAATGATTCACATATAAATGAGATTTCCAGCATAGCATAGCATAGCAATCATAGCGCAGCATGACAAGAAGACACATTGTAACATCACAGGAAAGATGACGCTGACGATAGCATTGTGACGGAAAAGTGTCATTTCGAAAGCATATTTCGATTCCCGGCAAGATTCTTTAGTGTTGTAATTCAACAGTTTGTACTTCTGCTGCCTTTGCTTGGCCTACCTTGGTGGGCTCCTGGTCGGGCTTGACTTGCAGGACATTGTCTTGCAGCACAATTTCTGCATCCCGATTCGGCCGTGACCCCCTTCGGAGAATGAACCGATGAATGACGGCAGAGAGAGCGACGACGAGGACAAAGGCACCGACGATGCTTCCACCAATGACATCATAACTGTCTCCTGCCCTGTCGACACCTTGCCAGAAGGGTCCCTGGGCATGGGTGGTGTTGGCGATGAGGGAGAGCATCTGGATTAGTCCGATGGTGAGGGCGACGGCGACAGACATGCCGGTGAGGACGATGGAATAATAGAGTCTGGCGAGGGCGTCGTGCTTGAAGACGTCTGAGGTGTAGGCCATGTACATGCCAGCCCCATCGATCGTGTCGATGAGCATCATGCCGACGGTGAAGAGGATGGGGAAGACCATGATGAGGTAGATGGGCGTGCCTTGACCGCCCTGGAGGGAGGCGATGCCGAGCAGGGCGATCTCTGTACTCGTGTCGAAGCCGAGACCGAAGAGGATGCCGAGTGGGTACATCTTCCACGGTCTATCAATCAGCCTGAACAACCTGGAGGAGAGTCGGAAGAGGAGGCCGTTTGTGACGATGGGTCGTGCGGGTCGACAGTCGACGGTGTGTCGTGTCGTGTCATTGTTGCTGCCCTGGGCTTTGCGCTGCTGTCTCTCATACTCCATTGTGCTTCGCATTGCCCTGATGAGATGATACAGCACATGGCAGTTCGCAAGGCCAATGATCAGGAGGAAGGACATGGAGACACTCGTTCCGACGATGCCTCCGATGGCCTGATACGCATCGAACTTGTCTGCCAGGGCAGCAGAGGTCGCCGCAATCACGACACAGGTCATGATGACCACGGAACTGTGGCCGAGGGAGAAGAAGAGTCCGACACTGACCGGCTTCTGGCCTTCCTCTATGAGTCGCCGCGTCAGGTTATCGATGGCAGATCTAGTAAGTGTCAGGAACGAAACTGCCTGTAAAGCAAAGTCTCTTGTTCAGAAACGAGAGGAGACTCGTGGGGGAAAAGGAGTGTCATACATGTGGTCGGCATCGAGTGCGTGTCGCAGGCCATAGGTATATGCCAACACGGCAGGACCCAGGAGTCTCGGATGCGGTCGCAGCAGGATGAGACAGACGATCCATGCCGTGAGATTTGCAACAATGCTGAAGACTACGGGGACGAGGGCGACATATCGACGAAATAAAGAGACTCGAAAGACAAGCTCAGTGATGCGGAGTTTCCATTGACGACACTGGGTTCCCACGCGACCGATGAGCATGTCATCTACTATTCGCTATCCACGAGGCATTCGGACGACGCAGCAGACTGTGTACTGTTTTGGATGCATCGAGCAAAGCCTTGTGGTTTTGAGAGAAAGACAATTGGCTTTCTGCCACGGTGGTCCACCGATGCATTTTAGCGCCCATGATACGATGAAGATGCAAATTCCTCAGAATGGATTAGTCCATGAGCAGCATGACGGTACAGAGATGCACAATCATTCAATGGATTCATGTATATATATAAAACTATAGATCGTACGTTTGAGGTCTACCGAGTGCAATTGATACATCTCAAATGTCGACAATTTGATATGAGGAACGACGCAGGTGCGACATTGTGGTGTCCATTTCTTTGTATTTAGACATGACGGTCTCTGCATGTCTAGCCCACGAAACAGCAGGAGTCTGGATTGATGCCAAGAGGTGAGGGAGAATGACCAGGAGCGAGGGGAGGGCTACTCAATTCTCGATATTTGTGCGTCACTCAGTCGTGGAATTGCGGGTCGGCCTTGACTACCATCGGTTTGGTGTTTCTCTCCCACTAGACTCTCATTAGTATCCATGAAAAAGAAGGGTGTCGTGGCAGACAGACCTTGGAACCTCCAGGGGCTGTCGGCACGATATATGGATCAGGGTGCTTCTTCAGACGAAGTTCAGCATCCGCCTGTTCCAGAAGGTTATTCAACAGTCTCGGGTTCTGCACATGCTTATTCTCCTCGAAACGACGTCGGATGTCCATGGCCTCGACACGCCATTGGTCTCGCTGGACGGTCCAGTCTCTCGAGAGCTTGAGTGCTCTCTTGTACAGGGAAGCGACCTTGGACCGATTCGAGGCCGTGAAGGGAGCGACGATCGAGGAACTCATGACTCGCACGTACCTCGCTGGAGTGTGCACTCTTCTGTCTGTCGAACTAGCTGTAGCTTATGGAAGAGTGTGCAAGAACTGGTCATTGAGTGTCCAGCTGTTGGCTCTGAATCCCGCTGATGCTCCTCCACTCATTCATTCATTCACTCACTCACGGGCTTCCGAAAGAGGTCGCGCACAAGGGTTGTGTGGGGGGCTCCTCCCTGAACGACTGTTCTGGGAAAACTTTGCCCAACACCGCCGCTGCTGAGGCGAGAGTAGAAAAGTTCTGGACACACATCGACAGATCGTTTCATACAATCATGTCTGAATCCGTCGTTCTCAGAGGTGTAGGTCATCACTCCGCCGTCTGCTGGCAGTCTGCTCATTTCCTGTCCCCTCGAACATTTTCCAGCATGCGTGTTAACGTCGATAATCGGGCGCTACTGCAACACGGTGTGATTGACCTTGTTGTGGTAGCGTCATGCATTGCATGCCAATAGCTCACGATGCGCGAAAACGAGACGGATGGAGAGCTCTGCAGCATTGGCGTCATAGTTGAGTGGAGGCTAATCCGATTAGACACTCGAAGGCCACTCCGGCTGGGTCACATCCCTTGCAACTTCCGCAGAGAACCCCGATCTCCTCGTCTCTGGATCCCGAGACAAGACTCTTCTTGTCTGGCAGATCACCCGAGATGAGGCAAACTACGGTGTTCCACGCAGAGCCTTGAAGGGACACAACGGATTCGTTTCCGACTGTGTCATCTCTTCCGATGGACAGTACGCCCTTTCTGCTTCATGGGATGCTACCCTCCGATTGTGGGACCTCAACACCGGAAACACCACAAAGCGATTTGTCGGACACACTGGAGACGTTCTCTCCGTGTCCTTCTCTGCCGACAACCGTCAAATCGTTTCCGGATCCCGAGACCGAACCATCAAGCTCTGGAACACCCTCGGAGACTGCAAGTTCACCATCCAGGAGGAGGGTCACTCCGAGTGGGTCTCATGTGTGCGATTCTCGCCAAACCCAAGCAACCCTGTCATCGTCTCTGCCGGATGGGACAAAGTAGTCAAGGTATGTAAAATTGCTCGAGTCCGATCGTGTTTCAGGGGCCGTTGAGATTTTCGCTCTCGACCTCTGGGATGATGTGAAAGACGACGTCCTTTCCATGCCTTTCACACGGCAAAGAGAAGGGAGGAGGCGAGCCTGACCGAGACGAGATGGCCTCATTGCATTTTCAAGTGCTTGAGGCAAGGCCTTTTGACACGCGGCAGCATTGCTGTTGTCAAAGTATGGCACATATTTCCCCTCATCTGCAAGTGGCACTGAGAACTCTGTTACCCATCGGAGATCGCCTCAGTCGTCCTTTGTATTATCCCTGTTTCCCCTTCGGAGAGGTTATTCGGATGTCGGCTTGGTTATGTGAAAAACAACATCTCTCTCGCAAGGGCATAGTCGAAAGTGATGTCAGAAATATATTTGCTACTTCAGAAGTCCCCTCACAAGGACTGATGAGATCAAAAATATCACCTTTTGTCTGATTCATCGAATTTCGGCTCCTCCCTTTCCTTCTTGGATCTGCGGACATTTATCTGCCATGAAACAACAGCTGACAATGTAGGTCTGGGAACTTTCCCGATGCAAGCTCCGCACGAACCACCACGGACACACCGGATACATCAACGTCGTCACCGTGTCGCCTGATGGATCCCTCTGTGCATCCGGTGGCAAGGACGGCACCACCATGCTCTGGGACTTGAACGAGTCGAAGCACCTCTACTCGCTCGAGGCAGGTGAAGAGATTCACTCCCTCGTCTTCTCACCAAACAGATACTGGCTCTGTGCCGCTTCTGGCTCGGTCATCAAGATCTTCGATCTCGAGACCAAGCTCATCGTCGAGGAACTCAAGGTTGACTTTATCGGAGTCGGCAAGAAGAGTCAAGAGCCTCAGGTCACATGTCTCTCGTGGTCTGCTGACGGACAGACTTTGTTCTCTGGATACACTGACGGTCTCATCCGAGTATGTCACACTCACCCACGTCGCACAACAAGTATGGAGGCTAATCAGGACAGGTCTGGTCTGTCGTTTAAATGTCTTCTTGTCTACGATAGCGAACCCAAAATACATAGTGAGCATTTCCAAACAAGTTGTCCGTCCCCCTTTCCCTCATCGACCTCACACGATTTACCCTATTTGTGTGACTTGCACTAAACGTGACCGAATACCTTTCGGGGCACATAATCCCTCTCGAGTTGCTCAATCTCTTCTGGCGTGAGCGTGATGTCTAGACTCTCAATGGCTTCCCGCAGTCTCTTCTCGCTGTTGATTCCGATGATGGGGGCCGTGATCTTGGTCCGGCTCCAGGCCATGGCGACTTGACTCATGGTACAGTTGCCGCCCCTCTGCTCGGCAATCCTCTGCACGGTGTCGGTGATTTTCCTGTCGCTGTCGACGGCCGAGGCAGAGTGCAACATCTTGTATAATCTGTCTGATCCGGCTCTCGTGGACTGCGTCGTGGCTTCCGAATGATAGGGTCTTGCGAGGGCGCCTCTGGCGAGGGGTGACCAAGGGATGGTCCCGATTCCGGCAAAGGCGCAGTAGTTGAGCATCTCCCTCTCTTCCTCGCGATAGAGCAGGTTGTGGAAGTTTTGCATGGAGACAAAGGTCGTCCAGCCGTTCCTCTCCGCGACGTGGTTCAGGTGCTGAAACTCCCAGGTGTGCATGGAGGAGGCACCGAGGTAGCGGACCTTGCCAGACTTGACGAGATCGTGCAGGGTTCCCATGATCTCTTCCGCCGTGACTTGCTTGTCGAGTCGGTGGATCTGGAGGACGTCAATGTACTCCGTGCCGAGACGTCTGAGGGAGGCATCGACGGATTCCAAAATGTGTTTGCGCGAGAGGCCCGTTCGATTGATGTAGCGTGCGCCAAAGGACTCCTGGAGCATCTCTGGGTCCTTGCCCATCGTCAGATCCGTCAACTCATCGGCGACGCAGAAGTAACATTTTGTCAAGATGACGACCTGTTCCCGTGGAATCTTGAATTCACGGAGGGCGTTGCCGAGGACGACCTCGCTCTCCCCGTTGCTATAGGTGTCTGCCGTGTCGAACGTGTTGATGCCGGCCTCAAAGGCAGCCTTGATGAGGGTTTTTGAAGGTTCTTCGTCGAGAACCCAGTCTTGCCACTTTGAGGACCCATAGGACATGCATCCGAGAATGAAGGGACTGACTCGAAGTCCGCTCTTGCCTGTGCATAAATGTCAGATCTCACTATGGAGTATCGCGGTAGATCATCCCATACCCAGTCGTCTGTATTCCATCTTCCTTGCGTCTGACATGATTCTCGCTCTGCCTCTTCCTATAAGATTTTCGCTCTGCTTCTCTTCTAAAGCGTATCTGCAGAGAGTTCTAGTAGTTTTGAGTGTGTTTGGGAATGACAAGATCTTTCCACCCCGCAAATGAGGAAGATTTTGACGGGGCAAATTCAGCCGAGACGCTTTTCACTTTGGATTTGCCCAAAAAGAGTCAAAGACACACATCATAGACGAGGGATACTTAGCCTGAATTCTTGTCATTTCTCGAGTGTATATCTACTCAGGGGGGAACATCCTTTCCCTGAATTGATCGATTGCTTGCTTCCTGCACCGGCGCCGGCAAGATGGTCCTCAAGGCGATCGATTATGTATCGTCGCCAGTGTCACTCAAGATCCTCGATCAACTGGTTCTGCCGCACAACATGGTCTACCTACCGATCCGGGACTGTGTGGCTGCTCACGATGCCATCAAGAGTATGAAGGTCAGGGGTGCTCCTGCCATTGCACTCGTTGCCATTCTGGCCCTCGCGGTCGAGTTGGAAGGCTACAAGGGAGATCGAGTCGGCGATTGGATCCACGAGAGACTGGACTACTTGGTGACGAGCAGACCTACTGCTGTGAATCTGCATGATGCCGCACAAAAGCTGAAGAAGATTGTGAGGGAGGCACCGGAGCGATATGTTGCCGGGTCCTACAAATCCGCAGTCGAAAAGATGCTCAGGGAGGACGTCGAGGATAACCTGAGGATCGGTCGTCATGGGGCAGATCACATCCTCGCGGCGGCGGCAGCAGCTGGATCGGAGGACGAGGAAATCTCCGTCCTGACCATCTGCAACACTGGATCCCTGGCCACGGCCGGTTACGGAACCGCCTATTCCGTGCTCTCCAACTTGCATGCCAGCAAGAGACTACGACGTGCCTACTTTTGCGAGACTCGGCCATATAACCAGGGTGCGAGACTGACTTCGACAGAACTGCTCCACGATGGGATTCCATCGACCATGGTCCTCGATTCCTCCATCGCCGCCCTCCTGAGCGGCGGCAAAAAGGGACAACCGGGCTCACAGATCAAGGCAGTCGTCGTCGGCGCCGACCGAGTCGCCAGGAACGGCGATACGGCAAACAAGATTGGGACGTACCAGTTGGCCATCCTCGCTCACCACTTTGGCATCCGCTTCCTCGTCGCTGCACCCTGGACCACCATCGACCTCTCCACACCCTCGGGCACGAGCATCACGATCGAAGAACGACCGGCGGTCGAAGTCCGACAGGTCCACGGTGCCATCGTCGACGAGCACGGCAGACCCGTGCGAGCAGAGGACGGCATCATCGTCCGACGCGGAGTCGTCGAAGTCTGTGGCGAGGGTGTCGACGTCTGGAACCCGGCCTTTGACGTCACCCCTTACCATCTCATCTCTGGCATCGTCACTGAACACGGCGTCTATACCAAGAATCAGCACGGTCAATTCGAACTGCAGGAGGAGGCACAGAAGCTCCAGGGGAGACTGGGTGCCGACAAAGTGTCGACCATGACGACTAGCACGGAAGAGTCGCAATGAAGTCTTTTGGAGCGTGCCCTGTTGTTAGAAATCATTGGCATTACTGTATATATACTTTTCTAAAAAGAAGAGAGCGTAGAATAGCTCGACATTCTTGTCTTGCTAAGGTCAATCAATTGCTAGTTTCTCATCTTGATCGGCCGATCCGACCCGATTCTGTTGTCTCGTGAGTCTCAATTCCTCGATGCCGAGTTCGATGTTTCGGATATGCATTTCGATCGGGATGGTGTCGCCGCTGAGCCCCGGTCTCTGGACCCGTTCGCGTAGGTGCTCAATTTGCAGCATCATCTTGTTGAAGGCGACCGAGGTCTGAGCGACGACTTCCTTGTTGGCGAGTCTGGATCGTTCAAAGTCGTCCAGCGTACTCAAATTCACCCTGAAGAGTTTCTTCAGCTTCTGGTTGCCACCCAGGAGGGACCAGAGGGAACTCAGGACTTCCCCTTGCTCAGTCTGTTGAAACTGCTTTTCGAGACCGACAATCTCGTGGATCAGATGCAAGTCTTCCTCCAAGGCATCCAGACTCTCATATGCCTCCTGATTCGACTCGATGAGTCGTTGGAGGTATTCGGAGACTTCGTCCATGGCATCGACATAGGTTGCCGTCACACTCGTCCTCGTGTCGTACTTGCCAATGAAAGGGATCAGGCCGCCGATTCCAGAGGCCTTTTGCTCGATCCGGTTTAGTGCACCGATGGCCCACTCATTCATGGCAAGACTTGCGTCCAACATGCCCCCGACTCGAACGACAGTCTTCTGGATCGCTCTCGAGGAGTCTCGGGCATGTGTCGAGAAGGAATTCAGGGCCTCGTCCAGAGCACCCTTGCAGCTCAAATCGCTCACCTGCAAGACTGCGCGGAGATCACTCGTTGCGAGTTCTGCTTTCTTCAACCTAGCGTGCCAGATCAGCAAGGAGGTCACTCGTGGTGAGAAAGGGGCACATACTTTAGGGGAAGCGATCCCGAATAGACTGGAACTGCGGCGGCCTGGACAGTCTCCTTTTGAAGCTTGATGAGATCATTGAAATCCAGCTTTGTCTTTGACAATTCACAGAATCCAGGTAGTGCATTGTCGACAATCGGAGCCGCAAATGGAATCGCACACACCCCAGCCCTGACTTGCGACTGAATGGCGCCCGTGATCCGACCTACCGATCGCACGAGCAAAAATCTCGCCAGCGTGAGGGTGAGAAAGAGCGCGAGTGGCCACTTCAACAGACTCAGAATCTTGGTCAAGACATCCAGCGAGTACCACAAGACTCCCTGGCCCAGTCCACCCAGCTGGCTCGCCTTTGACTTCTTCCGACGTCGTCGCACGACGGTGGCAGGGGTAGCGGCGAGGGGCACGGCGGCCCGTGGAGTTCCCTGTTCAGACACAGACATCACAGAGACGTCGTCGTCGTCGTCGACGACGACTCGTTCAGTCAAAACCACCCCCGGCTCTCGATACCCTGTTGTTGTCGACGATGTCGCTGGAATGACTGTAATCTTGCTTGGCATATGTGCTTGGTGTTGTCGCTTGATTCGACCCATTCTTGATCGATGGCGCAATTAAGGATTCGACGAGACTTGCCGAGAGATTGACAGAGAAGAATTCGCCCTGCTTATCAAGCGTTCCCCTGCTCCCTCTCAATTCAAGAGTGAACGACTGATGGTGGAAGAAAGGAAAGAAGGAGATGAGTCGACTTGCGACTCTGACAAGGTGGGAAGCCAAGTGAAGGCAATGAAATGTGGAGGATTCATGCGCCACGATTGCCACAAAAGGTCGTCATCGTCAGCCACAGTCGCAGGGGCTTGGACGCAGAGGGATTGGATGGGGGTAAATTTGGGTGATTGCGGCATGATTTACAGGACTAGCCCGAATCTTGTTTCAACAGATGTCATTTGTGACTGGACCCTTGCTGTCTGTTCGCATGACTGCGAGAGACTCGAGCTAAGAGGTGAATGTCAGACTACTGTTGAAAGTCAGATCTGACGATGAAGAGGTTGCTTAGGCTGAAACCTGACAAGGAGATTTGATCGTCACATCAGCCTATTCCCTTAACCTCATCTTGAGCGTCAAAGCTGAGATTGCGGTCAAGTCTACCGACTGCGCAGATTTTCTCAGTGCAAATTGTTCGCTCAGCAGAACAGCTAATTCGGCCCTTGGCTGGCGAATCATGGTCCCACGTTCAGTCAAGTGCTGTTGAACTTGATGTTTGACGGCAGTGAGCAGGGACGTCTGATAGTCTTTACAATCTTCTGTAAAGTCGACTTCTGCTCGCCAGGAGATGTCACGCAGCTGTGAACCATCATGTGTGACGATTTTGATTCTCCGTGCTTGAAGCATCTTCTCCACCCACAAGATTGATTGTTCGAAGGTGGCAAGAGTGGCCGGAGCATGATGCTGTTCTCCAGCTGACTGGTTTAGACGACTTTCTTCCCTCGACCTGTCAAGCTCGAGGAGCGAGGTTAAAGGCACGACAAGCATGAACTTGTCCACTACCGTGGCCAGCAGGTCGCGCTGATGCAGCAAGGCATCTGCATCAACGACTATGGTTGTATAGCCTTCCACGAGCATTCTTCTGGTGATCTTCGATACTGGACTCAGAACATCTTGCTGATCGGAGCTGCAAGAGAACGTCTTTTGAATCTTGTCATAAGACATGTCGCACGAATCCTGCACCAGAAGATGGGCTAGGTATTCGATGCGTTCTCGGCGTACATCATCATGCTTATCTTGCTCTGCTGCCTCAGTAGATGTTTGTACAGAAAAAAGATTATGATCATCGAGATCGGTCAATAAATCGGTGGGCCACCATTGATCTCGGTCGAAAATTGACCCTCGAATATAGACATCTTCAGGTAAATGATGCGATGTTGTGTTATTGAAATGAAGCGGCATAGTGTCCCTGAATCGTGAGTCCTTGGCTCGAGCAGGATCCGGAAGGTGAGTGTTGATCAATCTCGTTAGTAGTGCCCAAGGCATGCGTGAGCGTAACGCAGTCCAATAACTTTGCTCTTGCGCAAATAGCAGGTAGATCAACCAAACAAACAGGTGCGGAGTGCTTGATGAACACGCAGTACCACCAATCGACGAAAGCATGGCGAGTGAAAAAGCACAGTGATCAACGACGTTCACGAAAGTGTCAGTTTTCGTGCTTTCAAACCGTTCTGGTAGGTTCCTGTCGAATGTGGAGAAGTAGGAGTGGATGGCAGACACATTGACATATGCTGCCATCGTTGTGAACGCCAACGTCGTACTCACATCTTGCATTGCTGTGCACGCAAAGTTCAGGAAATCGCCATCAACTGCAGACGGTTCTTGAAGCAACGCATGACAGAAGCAGAAAGCCTGCTGATTTGCCGCGCTGACTGGAAAGGTCACCTCGGTCATAAAATCAGAACGCGTCTGAGTCATAAGTTCTGTAACAAAGTCCTGTGCTTCTGAGACGTTTTCCTTACTGGTACTGGCTTTTTGAAGTGCAAAGATTTTCCAAAAGCTTCTGTCCTTAGGCAATCCCTTGGCCCATTCGAACCAGTACTGTCCACGTTCCGGCTTCAAATGAACAGCCTGCTGATACCAATCCCGAACTATGTGTGCCCATAGAAACTCCATGGCAGAATCAGTCTCCTTGAGATCTATGAAGGCTGTAGCGAGGCGAGCCAGATGTTCAGTCCACGAGATGCTCCATCCAGGCACACAATCCAAAAGTGATGTTAGTGCACTATAAGTGTGGTATAGGAACGAGCTTGTCGATTCCATTAACTCAGCATTTGCCCTCGTAAGGTCTGGCTTCACGAGATGCTTCAGAATTGGTTCTACGCCAATCGACCATAAACGTTCATGAATTTCGTAGTCAACAGACAATCTTTTGAGACTCTTAGACGCGGGGGGATGTGTCGTGAGAATCAAGAAATCATAGTGGAGATCAAATAGCTTGCGGTGCTGTTCCAGAAGTGCAAGCGCGAGCTTCAATTTCATCACAGCTTCCAACTCGCCAAAGAATGAGCCGATTGTGCTCGAGGACTGCACTTCGAGCTCCGTGATATCAGCATACAAGCGTCGAGCTCTAGCGATGGACGTTGCCTGATCGTTGGAACCAGACTTCAATTCTTTCGGCTGTGCAGTAGGGGTTGGTATCTCGTCATTCTGTTTTTGCATGAGGACGACTCTGGTATCTGTCCTTTGAGTTGCAGCCTCTCTGACACAGACCGTCTCTTTCCATCGTCTGTAAGCTGCGACATCAGCAGCTCCAGGATTCCGCAGTGTGTCAGCTTGTGCGGGTGGACTACTGCCAACGTGTCCGGCAATGCCTGAACTGTTCGGAGCTTTGCAAGCCGGTGCGTGTTTGACACCTGACACTCTCTTACCTTTTTGACCGACATGACCTCCGCCATTGTTTCCACTTCGCTTAAGCAAAGGAACTTTGTCCTTCTTGGGGTCAAACAGTTTCCTTTGTTGCTTTGGGCTTCCACGTGAATAGCTGTTGCCATCAACCACCATCTCTGGGACCCTTCGTCCTGCATCTAAAGTGAAGGAGCCTGAGCTGTCCATAGCACGAGTGATGCTGCTCATTTGTGCCACATTTGTGCCATCAGAAATTAAAGATTCCGCTGTCGCTTCGTGTCCTGATTGAAGACTGGCAAAAGAGCTCTCAAGCAAGGCTACTGCCTGATCTGCATCTTCCTCGACCGTTGTACTACCATGATTTACTGCGGCATTCTTCGGTTTCGCAGAGAACTGTTTCAAGCCATTTTCGCGGGAATCTCTCTGGGTCAGACGGCGCTGTGCAAATTTCCTCTGCGACCTGCCAAGAGTGTTCGGCTGAAGCGTATGAGGTCTGCCATCCGGATATGTCTGCAACATGTCGGAGGTATATGTTCGGGAGGATATTGGCTATCTCTCAGCTGTCTAGCAGGGTTGCTTACAACATAGTATTGTATTTGGAGCGTGGACGGAACGACTGTTCACATGAGGTTCCTGCACTGAGAAACTGTTATGTCCCTGCAATACCTTGTGTCGATCCAGGCCTTTCTTGACCATACGCCTGGATGTTAGAAAGTGTCAATGGGCGCACCAGAACATGTCCATCTTTCGAGTCGCAGGCAGACAGGACTAGATGATTTGCAGATGTACGCTATCCAAGCTGCCGCTGCGTCACTGCCTACTGTTCATCTCTCTTGGCCAAAGATTGCATGGTCTCCTGCACAGAACAGCATGTAGATTCCTGCTACTCAATCCCTGGCGTCTCATCCGTCCTTGCAGTGTGAAACCCCGCGATGATCCCCGTGCGAGCATCACGTGATTGCTTCTGAGAAGAGACGGATGGAAACGAGCCACTCACGTGATCGCAGCGGGCGGGAGCAAATTTCGCCACCATTTTGGGGCGACTGCGGGCGCTTTCGTCGCTTTCCCTCCGTCCTTCAACCCTCTGTTGATGTCGAGCAGTACAGGCCAGAGGGAATTGACACTCGTTGCAAAATCTTCCCTTCCAAACACATACCCCCTCCCCACTTCACTACAGGAATTCAGGACCTTGCACTTGTCTTCTGCCATCCAGCGCTCGGGCTTCCGACCTGTTGAGCTCTTTGTTGAGACTTGCTCGTCGAAACTCGATACCCCAATCCACGAGAGAGGACTCGTTCTAGGCACGTCTCGTGTGCAATGGGTATTCCACTGTACCGCGAGGTAGCAATGGTCGCGCCAAGTCCTGCTATCAAGCTACCTGCGGTTTGTCCATATGCAGCAGAGTCGCATGGCTTGCGGCACCATCACCATCATCATGCCGGCAGCGCCCAGGCTCAGTCTCAGTCGCCGGCGAGGATAACACCCGAAGACACTTCTGGGGATACACCATCCATGGTCGTCTCCCGCGCATGGCGAAATCTTCCTCGACAGCATCTCACACGCGACAGAACGACGGAGCGCGCAACCGAAAGCCACGAGCGTAGCACTGCCGCGAGCAATAGACTGACTCAGAGGATCGTTCGAAGTCCCCCAGGTACGCGCGAGCATGAGGACGAGATGGTCGCAGCGGACATTGTCGAGCTGTACTTCCAGGAAATGGCGCGTTTGCGCTCGAGTCAAATGCAGCAGCAATTCCAGATACAATTGCAGCAGCGACAACAGCAACACCAGCCGCAAGCAGACTTGGCTGATGAAAGTGCTCAAAGTCCTTCGGATGCAGCAAGAGCCCGTGAAGTGCTGTCTGAGCTCGTTCGTCGTGGCCAGACTGCATTGACTGCCCCAACCTCGCAGCCCTCCGCCAGTGGTCTTGCAAGCATACACGAATCACTCTTGCGACAGCAACAACGTCGGGCGCTTCGAGGCGACTACGCTAGCGTTTCCCCTACTTCGTCTCTTGCTAGAACTATGCCTGATCAGGATGTGACAATGGAGGCAGAGGAGGAAGAGGACGAGGAGGAAGAGATGCCACCCTTCCCTCTGTGAACAAGCTGTCTTTCAGCCTCGCCGAGGAGTATATGCAAGAGTCCACCTCTCGAAGACTAGTGTTCGCTCGAAAGCTGGTGTTCACTTGGTCGTGTCGATTAGCCATCGGGAATTGTTATAGTAGATAGAATTAGGCTGGTCGTCGTACCAGATATGTAGCAAAACTGTATATTGTGTTCATGTGTTTGCTACCAGTTCTACCACCGGATTCGTTCCATCTTCCACTGCCCGCAGAGTGGGGCTCTTTTCATTCAGATTGCTCGGTATCTCCGCAAATCAGTCAAGTACAGGATGCCAGGCTCAAGAACAGAATCGAACCGTGATTCGTCTGGAGATGAAGCAGAAGGTCCTTGATATCGACCTCATGACCTCACGAACGATATTCCATGGGCAATCGTATGCGTGAACGGATCTTGAGGCATGAGTAAGCTCGGCGCACATTTGAGCGAGTTGACCACAAGATTGCAATCTGCGAAACCATCGGTCACCATCAATCGAAACCTAGACAGAGCACATGCACGATTGACACAGGCAGCACGAAGCAGTCGGAGGCAGAATCGCTTACGAGACGTGACGGAGTCCTCGTTGCGAAATTTGGCCACCTCATTGGGACTAGAATGCTGGTCTGATGAGCCTAGCAATGGACTGCGCATTCTCTCCATAACGGGCCAGATCATCGTCGTCGATGTTGCTTTCGACGTTCTGAGGGACGAAGTCAAGTCGTGCACTCTTGTGCTTGCCAGTGAGGATGGTCTCCAGGACGAGATTGTCGTGGATGGACGTGATACTATGTTTGAGAACCTGCGGACTGGTCGACTGGATCTCTTTACCCGGAATCTGGCCAAGTTGGCACTTCTCGACCGTCAATCCAATCCTGCCATTGGACTCAGCATGTTCCAGGTCCACGATCTCATACGGGAAGCGCTCAACAAGAAATTGACTGGCAAGCCTGGTTATCAATCCCCGCCAATACCCGTTGCATCCCACCTCAGTCTCCCCTTGGTCTATTGGTCAAGGAGGACAGTATTTCCACATAGCATCATCAAGGTCGAGGCTCCACAGAATTCATGTTTGCAATATATCGCAAACATTGAGATTGAAGAACAACCAGTGTCTGCTCGTCCGGAATTGATCAACATAGAGAACTTCTCCATGGAAGAGGTGATGAAGAAGCCGGTGCTTCGCTATCCCAAGGCATGGATTGATTCGTCGAATACTTGGTTACCGATGAAGCACTTGATGACTGCACGATACAAGGAAGATGTGAGGTATGTGCTGGCACTGGAACCACCCGTCACCATTACGCACTCCGCATTGACGAAGCTTACTCGCGGATCGACCTCCACAGTAGAGACCGATACAACTTCGAAATGGAGTCAGAGGTACAGGAGGATACAAACACCATCTGGACCACAGGATGCATTCGCGACCTTTGAGATGACCGAGGAGCTTGTAGTTCTGCGCCGCATAGCCTTTACCCATCCCAAAGAGGTAGAGCACATTCTCTCTGTCTTGGGTCAATTTGCATCGTGCGAGGAGCTGTTGAAGAGCTTTGGATCCACAGAGTCAATACCGGATGCGACTCAGCCCGACATTCATGCGACGCATTGGCAGCTGAAGTTGTCTCTCTTGGAGGACGCCGAGACAAAGATTGACAATCGACAGACCATTTCCATCACGATCAGCAACGGCAAATTTTCCGAGCCAATGGCGAGCATCGAGATTCGTCCAGATGGCTCAATGCACTGCACGCATCAAACAAATACCAGTTTCTTCACGAAGGCACTGAACAAAGTTGGAGACATTCCAATCAGTCTGATTGCGACAGCGTCACAGTCTCCGATTAGGTAAATGCCTTTAGTTTTTTTCGGTCTCCATTCCCCTGCTGTTGAGGACTCGGGATAGACAAGACGTTTGAGAATGATTGACTGACTTTTGAGTGATGCAAATTCTGGACAAAAAGTGACATTGAACGGACCAGGAAAAACTGAGGATGAAGTGGACTGTGCTGATGAACGAATGGACTTTCGATGGGATCCGACCGATCCAGAGTCTCGTAAGCTTTCTGGTCTCGAAGCACGACAGGGGTTCAACTATACTGTGCCAGTAGATGTAAGCATATTGGAAAAGCGTACAAAATGACTGCTTTCTCGTTCTATCCGTCTCTTCTGTCTCAAGACGACGAACACGGAGGATCCTGATTTGCAAGCGAGTCGAGCTTCGTCGCAATATGGTCTCGAATTGCAGTGATCTTGTATGGTCTTTCTTGTTGGCAGAGTAAGCTAACTGGAATTAGAGCAGTATCGAGATGGCCTCGACGAGTCAGATTGATCCTCTGTCGCCTGGGTATCTCGCCCTTCTGGGCCAGACTCTTCGGTCTGCCCATTCCTCTCATGACGCGAGGGATCAGCATGCACAAGTGTAGCAAGAAGAAAGAAGTTTGGGAATGCAAAAGTACGACGACAGACTGCAGATTTTCAAAATTTATATTGAATTTTTCTGGTGGTTGCAAGGATCGGGGGCACTAGGACAATCTACTAGCATATAATACATGCTGTATTGGGATGCGAAAATGCGACATGACACACACAATGCTTTCGAGTTCCCCCCATTTGTTTTATTCTCTTTCGCAACTGATTCTTCTTCTTGATGGGCAATTTTGGAATGCTAGAGGGTGACGGGAAGCGCGGCTCCGTCTCCTCTCGGATCGCTTCCTCCACTGAGGACGGTGAGTCCGGCTTCCGAATGACTTCGAATGACTTGTCCACGCCCAAACATGCCTCGCTTGAAGTGTTGCAAGACTTCGACGTCGTGGCCCATCTCCCTGAGTCGCTGGACGACTGATTCGGGAATGCCGTCTTCGAGATAGACTTTGGCTTCAATGTTGCCGTCGACGTCCGGAAGGGCTGCGCCGACGCAGATTCGCGGGGCGTCGAGGGCGGATTGAGGGGTGAGGGAGTGGTGGATGAGGTTGCAGAGGACCTGGACGTGTCCCTGGGGTTGCATGAAGGCGCCCATGACGCCATAACAGGCCCAGAGGGAGTCGTCTGACTGTCTCGTGACCATGGCCGGGATGATGGTGTGGTAGGGTCGCTTGCGTGGTGCGATACAGTTCGGGTGGCCCTCCTTCAGCGTGAAATTGCAGCCGCGGTTCTGCAGGGTGAAGCCGCAGTCTTGGGGAACCGCGGCCGTGCCAAAGCCGGCATAGTTGGAGATGATGAAGGAGCAGGCGTTGCCCTCTGAATCGACTGTCGAAAAGTAGACCGTGTCGGAGCTGTTTTCAGGCGAGCCATGACGCACGTCCGCCCGACAGGTCGTCGGATCAAAGGTCGCGGCGCGTGACCGGAGGTAGGTCTCGTCCAAGAGAGCCTCGGGTCTCGTCTCCATCTGCTCGAGATCGGTGACAAAGTAGCGAGCGTCTGCAAACGCGAGTCGGAGACATTCGATGATGACGTGCAGGTATTCTGCCGAATTGTGTTCCATCTCACTCAAGTTTGGAATCTTGCCATCTTTCTGCAGAATGTCGAGGAGCCGGAGTGCGATGAGGGCCACGATTCCCTGGCCGTTTGGTGGGTGTTCCCAGACCTTGAGATCTGCATAGTCGATGCAGATTGGCTCACACGGTGTCGAGGTATGCTCTGCGAGATCTTGTAATGTCATGACCCCGCCCTTGTCCCTCACGAGCTTCACGATGGCCTCTGCGATCCGTCCTTTGTAGAATCCATCCCGGCCCTCCCTCGAGATTGTCCGAAAGGTCTTTGCCAGCGTCGGATTCTTCATGATTT
The DNA here is from genome assembly GCA_004000165.1 of Taphrina sp. SM11. Taxonomy (NCBI): domain Eukaryota; kingdom Fungi; phylum Ascomycota; class Taphrinomycetes; order Taphrinales; family Taphrinaceae; genus Taphrina; species Taphrina sp. SM11. The sequence goes on along the minus strand of RHDT01000011.1, from coordinate 174,630 downwards.
CTCCCGACCTGGGGGCCCTGCCCGGGTTCGTCTTTGACAGAATCTCATTCGCGTTCGGAGACGCTCGTCTGATGAGATTCTCCGAGGCTTGCCATTGGTAGGCCGAGATCTCGGAGACTGGGAACCCCTTTTCAGCGAGCTCGATGGCGGGAGTCAAGATTTGTTCCATGCTGAGCTTACCGGATCCAAAGGCCTCGATCGTGTCGAACCATCCGGCGGCGGCACCGGGCACGGTGGCCGCATTGATATTTTCATACGGAATCTCTGGGCCGTCGACGCCGAGGGATCTCAACTTGTCGAGGGTGAGAGCTGCCGGTGCCCGTCCCGATCCATTCATGGCCTTGATCTGCTTCGTCTTGGCGTTGTAGTAGAGACAGAAGAGATCGCCTCCGATGCCCGTCGAGGAAGGCTCCGTGACATTCAACGCTGCGGCAATGGCCACTGCGGCATCTGCCGCATTTCCACCCTGAGTCAGAATCTTGTATCCTGCCTCGTTTGCGAGAGGCTGGGTCGAGGAGACCATGGCCGAGGCCGAGTGCACGACAGACCGACGAGACGCAAAGTGGACGAATCTCGGGTCGGAGGAAGCATAGATGTTTTCAATGTTTGGTCGACTGGATTTGCCAAGAGGGGAAGTCTTGACTTCTTCGAATCCTTGATACATCTCGAGACACTGTCGGAAATGCAAGCAATAAGAGAATGGAAGCAAGCAGAGTACTTTTGTGTGCAGAAAGAAATCAAAAAAGCAGAGTCGGGAAGATGGTGCACAGGGATGACCCGGAGGGAATGACATTACCCCATCGGAACTTCTCACTGCTCGAGAGACGCCATGGAAATGCCGTATCTCGCTGAGTGGATGAGATGGCAACCACCGACACCACAAAAAGAGGCGTCCGTTCTGTTTCCAAAGTTGCCTTGAGCGGAGGGTGGCGCCAGTAGAACGAACGATTGGCAAGAGCCGGGGGAGGCCAAACAGAAGGAGACGAGCAATTCGAAGGGGGAAAGAGTGGGGCAAGAACTTCTTCTCATTTCCGCCAGTTCCACTCGATTGCCGTGGAGATCGCGGCGCTTGACATGCTCTTATGCTTCGAATGAGTCCCTCTTGACGAGACGCAGCCATGACACTTCAGGGCAAGCACGAATGCAAACTCTCCTTCAATTGCAGTCGTCTAAGATCGTTCTGTGATTTTTGTCGTTTGTGAATATCTAGAGCATGACGTGGTATGGCAACTACAAAACAGCAATAAAAAAAGTCCGCATGTCATAGCATGGCAAAATAAGACTGAGCGAAATAACCCGAGAGTGGAGCATTCCACAATCTCATCAATTCCCGTCCATGGGCCGCAATCACCATGCAGAAATCACTATCTGTTCAACACTGCAATCGCATAGATATATTGTGGAATGACTGGCAATTGAACCTCTAGTTATGCTATGCTTGCTTCTGAGCATGGTCCAATCCCTGGACTGACATTGACTCAGTGTCAGAATCTGTTCGAAACCCAGCGCTAAAACGCCGAGACCCATGCGCTTATGCTATCAAAAACCAATTGAGAAAATTTGCCTGTGATGCTATCGTCGCCCTCCGCCCCGATATGCCTTGCCCCCTCTCGTAGGCGGACGTCTATTCTGGTTTTGTAATCTTTGTGCTGCGGGTACAGGTTGTCTTTTTTGTGCACCTCCTCCTCCTCTAAATTGGCTCGAGGTCTCCTTGCCAGGACCTCGGGAGGGCAAGCCTCGAGGATATCTTTCAGAGGTGATGATGGGTGCCTTGCTTTGTTGTGGTCGTGCATAAGGATCGAATCTCTTCTCATGACGTGAGCGTCTCGGTCCCGAGGAGGTCGAAGGGGCAGGATAGCCATAACCCTCGGCGTTGCCACTCTCGAATGAGTTCCTGTTTGATTCATGCTTGTGTGGATTCCGAGACTTCATGGCACGTTGTCGAGCGAACCAGTCTTCATCGAGTTCTTCTTCATCCAACCGTTGGTGTCGTGCACTCTCCCTGCGTTCTTGGGAGTGTCTTTGAGATCTACTCCGACGAGACTCAGGTTCATTGGCTTGGCAGAAGGCCGACTGCTCGATGACTCTTGTACGCCTTGGTCTAGGACAGTCGTCACCATAATGACCCATGTCTGCACAGTTGTAACACCATGCATCGACGTCCCAGTCTCCTTCAGCATCAAAGGCGGGTGATGGCAAGTAAAGTCGCCAGATCTGAGGACAAGAGCGGTCCAGATGTGCGCGTGAGCCACAAGCTCTGCAATATGAGCCCTGCTGTCTTTGAGGCTCGGGACATTTGGAGGCTTGGTGTCCCAGACGTGAACAGTTATAACATCTCTGTGTCATGGGACATCTCATGGTATCGTGATCATCCAAAGCACCACAGGAACGACACAACTGATGTGGACAGTCCTTGCGCTTGTGGCCACTCTGCTTGCAGTTGTGGCAGAGTTGTGCTCCAGAGCCAGTGCTCACATCACCAGAGCCAAAATAACGACCCTTGCTAATCTCGTCCCAGTCATCTTGATCATCTTCGTCCTCGTCCTCGTTCTTATCGTCCTCATGATCCTCCTCCTCAATCTCGTTCGATTGATCACCAGGAAGGGTACCAGTCTCAGCTGTAGTTATCGCCGGCAGTGGATCGGGAGGCGGCCCATCTGCATTTTCTCTCGGATCGTCCTCCGAAGCTGCTCTGGGATGCTCAACCTCCGCATCACTCTTCATGACCTCTACTGTAGATGATACATCTATGGGATCTGCGACTGCATTCGCAATCTGTGCCAAAGGAGGCACATTGTCCTCCAGTAGATTGAACGACATTATATTGTCGCAAGGGAACTCGCCCCGCTAGGTCGATACGCGGCCAAGACCCAAAGGATATGCAGCCGTGAAAGAATGTGTTCTCTTTGGCCTGAGTAATGCTTTAGCAAGTCGCATAGATGATCCCTTACCCAGCAAGTTGACGCCATCGACTCTGTCCCTTGTCATCTGAAACTTTTCTGGGAGCTCTTCGTGCGAGAAGCACCTTCCCTGAGCGAGGAAAGTGGTGAAGCACGGGTGAAGGATAAATTCGCTGCCTCGCTTGCACAACGCAGCACAGCCGACAAATTGTCCACCACAGCCGCTGCTACGTATGCTCCAGTGCTCCAGAAGTGAGATCGACCTTCGAGTTCACACCTTTTCACCCTACTTGCTACAAGTCTTCCAGCAAACGGGATCCGACTCTCGAGGATAAGCTACTCATCCTCTTGGGCAGGCTGCAATGGCAAATTTACAAGTTGTTGATGGCACGAGAACGCTGAAGTCCCCTGGAGAGTCTGCGTGAGTCTTGTCTAAGGATCTGATGTCATTTCAAAACTGATTGTTTTCAGCAATCGACGACGAAGCTCATCACTCGTGCAGGTAGATTGAGTGCCCGATCTTGGGAATATCAGACTAATTTGGCAGATTATCGAACCATCTACCGCCGATGAACTGGCCGATCAAGGTGCCGAAAACAACCACAACAGCGATTGGGTCCAAGGTAAAGGCGCTTGGTCGATTCACATAGTCCTCATTCTGCTTGCAAAGATCTTCTATAACACACTACCCGGTGTATCCCAAGAATTGGGCTGGACACTGACGAATTTGTCGTACATGGCAGGATCGTTCCTCATGTTTCATTGGGTGAAGGGCATCCCATTTGATTTCAACTCTGGAGCATTCGATCAACTGAACATGTGGGAGCAAATGGACAACGGAGCACAGTATACACCTGCCAAGAAATTCTTGACGGCCGTCCCCATAGTACTGTTCTTGTTGAGTACGCACTATACCAACTACGATATAAAAATGTTCGGAGTCAATCTCCTTGCTCTCATCATAGTGCTCGTGCCGAAATTACCGATAGTAAGCAGCAGTCCAGGGCTGCAAAAGCACACGACTAACTCGATAGGCCCATCGTACAAGGATCTTCGGAATCAACAAGTTCGATTTCGATGTCGTCGAACCCGAGAACTGATCGATCTGTCACACGTTTACATCTCCAAGAATTCTACTAGTTGGTAGCCGCGAAATTATTTCTTCATTGCCGTCAGGCAGTCGTGTCTAGCTCTCTCATCGAGCACTCCGTGGGATCGTCACGGAACAGGATTCGCGATGGTCTGTGAATTACAAGGGCACTTGAGCTTATGTCGGATGGTTCTGAGCTTTTCTTAGATAGCTAATTGGACACATTCATGCATTCCTGCAAAAGCACAAGTGTCAGTCGAGATCATTGATCACTCCTGCAGACTTTGGAGCCTGTAAACAGCCACTATAAAAGTTGTTGACAGACCGATTGAAACATGCACTATATCTATCCACTCGGGAATTGCCTGAGCAAACACTGTTGAAAGAAGACTGACGTGGGCAAGGCACATCTGCACTTCTCTCTCATGAAGCTGCAGGAGCACAATCAGCAGAGCATTACCAAGTCTGCTGCCCACACAGATCGCGCATTGTGACTTTGAAAGCGCTACCTGTATATTGATTTGCCCGTCCAGTACACATCTCAGAAATGTCTGTGTATCATTGATATCGCACCAAATCGGCCAGTGCTGTCGATGATTTTATCACCCGCAGGGAACGATCGAAATGAAGAGGTGGATGGTCACCTCGTAGGTCCCGCTGAGATTGTCCTCCCGCTATCAGATTTGAGCAACCTTGATGACCTGGGAGAGCCCATGTCTCAGGAGGGTCCTCTGAGAACAAAAGCCAGGCCTCAGTCAGATCGAGATGTCAGCCCTTATCTGCAGCCCACAGACTTCTTGTCCGGCTGGTCTCCCAATCTCATCAGGCGAGTTATAGCATATTTGGCAAGATCGGCATATTCTTCGAATAGATCCAGAACGTCCAACGATAATCGGCTAGATGGAGGTACTTTCGATGATGTTCTCAGGGGCACAACCAAACAGTTTGCAGCATTAGCTACGGCCACTTTTACTTTGTCTTTGACTCGCATCGCAGATTCCTCCAATGCTAAAGAATTGCTTCTCTGTAGCCTGTTATTCTACTTTTCGGCTTTTGCTCTAGCTTGCAACTCAGTCTTCTGGACAAGTATTCTCTGGGATCCATACGTCGAGACATGTTACAGCTATGTCTCAATCTGGTTGTGGCTTTCCTACATCAACGCAGCATATTCGCTCATTACACTGGGAGCTTGGGCAACTTTCAAATTGCCTGCAGATTTGGTCTCGGTCTGGGTCATTCATCTCCTGGACTATTCCACCGCCATCTTTTTCTTCCTTGCTAATGCCCACACAGCTTGTCGAGCAATCAGTGGCATGCAACAACAGCCATCAGTCAACACAGTCGCGTTTTATCTCTCAATGTGTGTCATTGGCTGGCTTTTGAACATTGCCTTCCTGCACCACTACATTGCTTTACTGCATTGAACCACTTAAGTTGCGCAATTTTGTCACTACGGTACGTGTGTACAATTCAGGTCTTATTTATGTCGACCTAGCTTCTGTCACGGGTGCCGCTCAATCCGATGCAGCTCTGTAGACTTGCTCAACTTTCCCGAAACTTGTGAGTAAGGCTCGATGAGGCGCAGGGAGAGATCAGCGAGAGGTGAATGCGGCTTAGTTGGCATGTGCCTTTCATGTGAAGGATCTGTGCCTCAGGGCTGGAGAACGGGCATGTGCTTCTCCCACGTTCGCGGAGCGCTCTGATCATTTTGGCGCTCCTGTCTGACGTCCCGCGCTTGGAGCAGCGGACATCATATCCTTCAGTTTTAGCTCCTAGAGGTAGCACACCAGAACTATCTAGCCTGGTAGGGCGAAGTAGTTCAGATCTCTAAAGTTCTCTTTACTGGAAGTGTGCGCACGGACAACTTTGCATAGTACACCTGAGTCGATCAAATAATTCATCCTGGAGCAGTTGCAAACGCGTTTCGCTTGTCGGCCGGATTAGATCTTCTTCATTCTGTGAGATTCTGGAGAATGTCTGGTTCACCGCCACCGCCGGGTTCGATACTCAAGCAGGACTCCATGCCATATGAAGTGCACAAGAATCGACACCTCCTTGCGACGGACGTCCCGGACGATGCCCCTAAGATGGTAGTCCGTTGGCACTATGCAGTAGACGTGCCCAAGAGACGACTTTATGAGAAACCTGGGGTCAAGGCTAAGGCTCCGACCAACTTTGTAGCTTTCAGTGCGAGAGACAGCAAGAGCCTCGAGGACGTCTGGAACAGCGCAAGACCCGATGAACCCTTGTCGAAAGTGCCTGTGAACGAAGATCATCTCTTCGAGGCAGATGTGGAAGAACGAGAACTTGGGCCTATATACTGGCGTGGACCAGTGTACGAAATCAGACGGGGTTCCTGGCATTTCGCCGAAGGTGGAGTTCTCAAGCCTTGTGAGGAGAATCTCGCAACACAAGTGGAGGAAGGATATCTGAAAGTCAAACCATTCAGGGACTCGGACAGCACTGCTTCTGGAACGGCTACACCAGTATCGAATCGAGCCGAAGATCTGCCCACGTCATCGCGATACAAGCTGCCTGATGTTTCCAAGGACTCCCGACTGCTAGCCACGCCAGACGGTCCGAATAAGGAGGACTTGGCACGGCGCAAATCGCTCACGGATAAATCCTCGAGTACATCCGCCACACCAGATGTGAAAGCAGAGTCGAAACGCAACGCGCATAGGGATCACATGCGGCCTCTTTTTGGGGCATATGCTGGTAGATACGTGCTTTATACTGGTAAGACAACGGCCTGGCTGTTATCCGATGACCTCTATGGAAAGATTTCTTCCTCGTTCTTACAATCCATCACGAGGGGAGTGCATATGGGAGGACAGAAACTGAGGAGAGGATATGCAGATCCAGAACCTGCACCTGTGGAGACTGATAGGTCTGCTGAGGCCACAGACCAGGTCACCCCTGAAGACGACACGCTATCGAATGTTTCACCATCCGTGGAAAGTGTTGCACCCTCCGTCTCCGTGAGTAAGGCTGCAAAAGAGGCCGATGCAGGCACAGGTACCGCGCCAGCGAACCAGACTTCGACAGAGGCCGAATTTGACCTGACGGGAACGGACAATCCAGACCGCAAGATTGAGCATCTCATACTCTGCTGTCATGGCATAGGTCAAAAGCTGGGTGAACGCATGGAATCTGTCAATTTCGTGCACGATGTCAATGTTCTCCGGCGCAACTTCAAAAAGACTTTCATGCATAGCCGCGACTTACAGACTCTAAGCAGCGAGAGAACTAATTGTGGCATCCAGGTGTTGCCGGTAGAATGGCGTCAGAACATTCAATTCGGAATGTCGAAGGACTATGAGGAATCAGTTTCGCAGAAGAGTGAGAAAGATCTATCGAATGCATTGGAGGATGAGGACAACGAGCATGCTACACTGGAGGATATCACAATCGAGGGTGTTCAGACCATTCGAAATCTTGTGAGTGATGTACTTCTCGACATCCTGCTATATTACCAACCGGCTTATCGAGAGAAAATTGTGAGAGCTGTGTCTCGTGAAATGAACAGGTAAGGAAGTTTTCGCTATCTAGCATCCAAGAACTAAAAGGTGGCAGGGTGTATGCTTTGTTCAAAAAGAATCATCCTTCCTTCAATGGACGAGTTTCTATATTGGGTCATTCCCTCGGATCAGCCATAGCTTTCGACATATTATGTAGGCAGCCCACAGATCCTGGTGAAGGGAGTATACCAAAGGAAGTCAAGCTCGACGTGAACCTTGCACTAAACTTTTCAGTCGAGAATTTTTATGCTGTAGGGTCTCCAATTGGCTTATTTCAGATGCTGCGAGGTAAAAACATTGCTGCACGGTCTCAACTAACTTCAACTCACATTCCTTTCTCGCCATTGGGAAATCAAGCTGATCCTTTCGATCAAACTCCAATCTCATTTCCAAAACTTCAGAACTTTTACAACATCTTTCATCCATCGGATCCGGTGAGTTATCGTGTAGAGCCACTCGTCAGCAAGCACGCAGCCAAGTTGAAACCATATCCTATGACATACACAAAAGCTGGTTTCCGTCAGCAGCTTGTTGGTTTGAGCAGTATTCCTCAAAGAGCATACGAAGGTGCGTCTTCATACTGGAGCGCGCTCCGAAGCTCCATTACAAATAGCATAGTCTCGCGCTCACTTGGGTACGGAGACCTTTCGTCACCTGCAGGGAGCAGTAGGGCTGAAATTGAAAATGAAAAGCAGAAAATTGCCAATGAGATAAACAAGCAGCACGAGGAGACACTTTTCGCCGGTTTTGAGAAAGCCTGGGGCTCCAATCATTCGAAGAAGACTGAAGGAGAGCAGAAATTACGAGCACTCAACCGAGCTGGTCGAATAGATTATGCTATTCAGGAAGACATGTTTGGTTCTTCTTACATGTCTGCCATATCGGCACATCTTGCCTACTGGTCTGATCCAGATCTATCATACTTCATCCTCAGCTATATTCTACTACATAGCACGCCAGCTGAGAGTGAGACGGCCGGCCAAGAAGCAAGCTCAAGGATGAAACCGACGAGACTTACCACGGATCTGTAACACTTCGAGATTGCGCTACAACATGAAATTGCTCGCTTTGTGTTTCAGATGTTCTTCCGTGCTTGGCGGCTTCTACAGTCGTCGAAGCTCCGCAGGTCTTGGTCACATCTCGCTATTGTCAACTTTCTCCTCCTGCCAAAATCAAACCAAGTGTATTACATCGGCATGTCGACATCTATCAAATAAGAAAAATTACACGTGGTCGAAGTAATGGTATGAGTATTCAGAGATCTTGTGTGCTGGAAGTTTTGATGCTATGGGGTGTGATCATGTCAATATGCACCATCTGTGCAACGACTGCCACGCCTTCCCGCTCTGAAGCATATATTGATCCCTCGATTTTCGGTGGCAAGATTCAGATGTACTACACCATGACCCATGCTCCTGCACCGGAACCAATCAATGTAATACTCATTGGTCAGGATGGCAATGGAGGCACGCTACGGATCTCGGACGAGCATCTACATCAATGGGCTCAGGCAATGGGATATGAGACAGACTGCATGGGGCTTCACAAGGGCAACTATTTCTACGCCAAGATAGATTCGTTTGGTGAAAAGGTGCAGCAATATCAATTTCGACAGGTGGTTGGCCCTCGTCTGTTTGGTTCTTGTGTGGAAACACTGACTGGCGGAAACCATTTTCGTGCCTTTCGCCAGAACGATACAGGTGCGTGGTTCCTCGGAGCTAGTGTTGAGGAAAACATCTTCACACATCATACACTAGTAGTAGACGGTTATGATAGAGGACGTAGTCAGCTAGTCAAAAGCGCTCAAGCTGGTTCGACAAGAGATGGGTGTTGGTGGCAACCAGCTGTTGTGACCATAGACTCTACTTTTCAGGATGGTCTGAGGGACGAGATTCTGAATCATGGTATCACAAGTGACGGCAATGTTGCAGTGATTCACTATACTAGTCCCTTGTGTCGTAGATCTATGAGGTAATACAACATCAGAGTTGACGTGCTTCAAAGTAGCTTTGGTCAGCCAGAGTCCAGAACTCACTCAGATAGAGAGACAAGTCTATGATGATAGAGTGAAGCGGAGCTCCATACTTTATAATCTTGCAAACTGCTAGACAGTATATTGGCACTAATTTATGAACAAAGAATATCAAGCTGTCACCGCGGATCTAGATGTCAATCTCTACGGACAAGTAATGAGCAGAGGCGTGTGAGTCGATTTTTATACAGGTCGTTCGGCTTTGTCAAAGTCATGCATTGATATAATTTGTTCACATGCTCCATGCAAAGCATTATTTTGAGTAAAGTGGTTTAGAGCACATCTATCGTCACTAGCTATGTGTGGTCGATTTGCTCAAGGTTTTGCAATCAGGGCTGTTGCAGAGCAATTGGAAAGAGGAGAATTGGGAATAGATGATGTTCGTGAATTAGACAACCACTATCCGTCCTTCAATGTTGCACCGACCACGTACCAAGCCGTCTATCGTCGAGATCGATCTGATGACCACACAATGTCAGGGACGAATGGACAAACAGCGGAGACAATGACTCGGGAACTGGGTGGAACTGCTTCAACGCCAGACACAGGTGCATCCGAGGCAAATCTTGATCAGGCATCGACTGGTGCCACACGCCATGTCCTGCAGGGTATGAAATGGGGTCTGATTCCATTCTGGACGAAACGTGCTCCGGAGACTGCGTCCCAGCTCAAAACCATCAATTGTCGCGATGACTCCTTGCTAGAGAACCGCGGCATGTGGAACTCCATGAAAGGGAGAAAACGTTGTATCGTTCCGGTCCAGGGATATTATGAATGGCAAAAGAAGGGTCCGAAAGAGAAGATTCCACACTTTACGAAACGGAAGGATGGTCAGATGATGATGCTCGCCGGACTTTATGATTGCGTTCAATACGATGGGAGTACAGAAAAGCTATGGACATTTACAATCATCACAACAGCTGCGAAATCTGAATTGTCCTGGCTTCACGATCGCATGCCGCTGATATTGGAACCAGGTACCGAGGAAATTCGTCATTGGTTGGACGATGATACATGGAGTCCCGAACTAGTCAAGCTTTTGCAACCATATCGTGGTGACCTTGAGTGCTATCCCGTCAAAAGGGAAGTCGGCAAGGTGGGCAACAATTCACCTGATTTCATCATTCCCCTGGACTCGAAGGAGAACAAATCCAACATTGCCAATTTCTTTCACAAGCAGGAAGGGACGGCTTCGTCCCCAGCTAGTGGCTCACCAGTCAAATCTGAGCACAAAGAGATCGAGATTGATGCTAGCGAACGAGCTGTCGATAATCACTTGACAGAGAACAATGCACCAATGCAGGATCTAAAAAAAGCCGAAAATGCGTCAAAGAGCTCAGGATCGGAGAAGCCAAACCCATCAGAGGTACTGTCGGAGGCGGACCTACCATTCAAATTCATTCCGTCCCATCTCGAGACACGTCCACTCGAGACCATCGATGTCTTCACGGCCTCTATAGATGCCAAGTCGACTGCAAAGGCCATTCAACTTATCAACACAAGACTCAAGTCGCCTTCCGAAGACCTGTCCTACCTCAAACGCATCAGAAGTTCGAGAAAGCCACGGGAAAAGTCTGCCAAGAGAATCAAATTGGAGGAAGGTGCAAGCTCGACAGACTCGGTGACAATGGAGATTCTTCTATGCTCATGTGCAACACAATCAGAAGACGATCTGAAGCGGCTCCTGAGTGAGCACGATCTAGATCTCCAGCCCACGGTCACCAGAGTGTCCAAATTTCCACCTCTGACAGCTCGTCAGTTTTCTGACTGGAGTCTCCTCTGGCCTCTCTCCTGGCGTGTCCCGGCTCAGCGTCGAGTCAGAATGGCGCGTGCGGAATTCGATGAGTGCGAAAAGGTGATGGAGTCCATGCTAGATTCAGCTGCTTTGATGGCACAGTCTCCTGATCTTCCCATCAGTGCGGTGGCATGGGATCCCATACAGAAATGCGAGGTGGCAAGGTCCTCCGATCTCAGGAATACCTCTGGCCACCCACTGAAACACGCCATCATGGAACTTGTCGCGGCGGTCGCTGCCCACGAGGTGATTCGGCGGCTAGAGGATCCTGAGTCTCCTGCTCGATATCTCTGTTCGGATCTATACGTCTTTGTCTCTCACGAACCATGTTCCATGTGTTGCATGGCACTCTTGCATTCCCGTGTAGCAAAAGTGTTCTATGCAATGCCGATGGCAAAAACGGGCGGATTTGAGAGCAACTATGGCATTCACTGGCGAAGTGAATTGAACCATCGATTCAGTGTCTATGGAGGCTGGAAGCGCGAACGAGCGCGATACGTCGAGGAGGAGATCCATGTGTAGGCAATGATTCCCCGAGGGGGTCCAGTCGGCATCGTTTGTTATTTTTCTCACCCTGCCACTCTGTCCTCTCCTTTCAATTCTTGCCTTCCATGATCGCTGATCTGCGATAGGTCAGAGGGTGCTGTGCTGCCGGAAGCAGAGACCATCACGGACACTTCTGTCGTCGATGACATCGAAGCCGAACTATATCAAACCCATCCACCTCGTGCATACAATGTCCCACACGACTCTGATGCATCAGACTCTGACGTTGCACCGGAGCAAGACGATCCGAGCGACATCAATTCAGCCGTCGAGGCTCGGAGGATGATCAAAGACGAATCCGATCCGGAAGGAAGAGAAGACGATCGTAAGCAGGGGTCTGTTTCCAACACGGAAACTATCAGCACGAGTCATGCGAGAAGTCAAATTCGGCGGCCGAGGCCGAGAATGATCAAAAAGGTACCAAAGATGACGGACTTTTTCACGAAACGAAATGGATGATCAGGAAGAGGAACTGAGGTGAAACATATATGTCATGATTCTTGTCTATAGCCTATGGAAAATATATGCACAAACCCTCAGGCCCTGCTAAGAACTACTCGAATGTGAGGGATGACGAGATTGCTGCTCAGATAGAAATCTCAAGATGTGCAAGAGAAAAAAACCTACGCTGAAACGATATTCTGAAACGTCCTTTTTATTGCTGGATGGTCATCTCAATCACGAGTCCAAGCAATATTGTCACATGTCCTGGTCACTTGCTGACCTCCAAGCCAGACATTTCTCCGGTCAATGAAAGTGACCTGCTGGATCTCGTCGGGGTGATTGGAGGACGTTTGCACTGCCACTGAATTTTCCATACTGATAGGTATTCACATGATTCTTGGCCTCGAGCAACTGTTCCCGCGAAAACTCTCGGGGCTGACTGGTGGACATTTTGGGACCCAGGAACCGGGCTTGGAGGTTGCCTTGCTGGACTGCGTATCGGGAAAAGGTATGGATGGATTGGACGACCTGGAAGACATTCTTGCGCTCAAACAGGTCGATCGTCTGAAACAAATCATGCTGGGGGATCTTCAGCGTCGCATGACTGAACTGCAAGAAAGCCGCAATGTTTTCCATCTGGATGAATGGCATCTGACTCCTCTTGAACCGCACGGCATTCGGACTCACCCTGTTTGCCAATTCACAGAGAATCGTACCGTCCTTGAGCGTGTCGCAGAGATCGCCGCCCGCGGTCGGAGGGGAGATTGGACGACCCAAGATTTCAGAGATCCAGTCCCAGGCTTCACGTTGCATGGACTCGAACCGGTCGTCGTATTTCGCCTTTTCCTTTGCTTTCAAGTCTCGATCGAAAGACATGAGTTTGGTCGAAGAGGGATGCAACGGGATTTGGAAAGTGTCCAGAAAGACGTTTTGGTCAGAAATGAATGACTTGTGGAACCCAGATGACTAGAGATGAGCAGTTTCAAGCAGAGCGACACGCCCCACTTCTTCTGTTGCCTTTTGTCTCTTGGGAGATCCGAGCGTTGTCTTGTTTGATTGTCAATTGAATGGAGGATCCACCAGCCCAGAAGAAAGGCTCCCCCTCACGTGGAAGGGCAAATGTGTGGAGAAGCTCGAAACTGAAAAGAATTGATTCAAACTCCGCAAAATGACATTCTGACTTTTTGCCACTCTTCCCAATGAGATGAAAATTGGCCAAAAGTCAATTCCTTCGTAGCAAGAGCACCATCCTGCCGAAAATGCCGCAGGAAAGACCGCTGAATATGAAGCTGCTATGGCCTTGCACACTCAGACTATCCGTCTTTTCCGCCATCTTGTTCTGTGCAGTCACTGGTGTCGGTGTCTCTTCGCAACTCGCCACAAACAAGTCGCCAGTGTCAGCACATGTGCCTCTCAGCAGCAAAAGCAATAGCAAGCAGGAGCAGAATGAATAGGGCTCAATTCTAGTAATTGGCGATGAATAGTGAAAGGCGATGAATCTTGGAATGTGAGGTCTGTATTGAGACAAGCAGCGAGTCATCTTTCGCCACTATATATGCTAAATGCAAAATCGCCGCCGCTGAATTGGAAATTGGAATGCTAAAGGATTGTCGAAGAGCACCGTCCGTCGTCAGAGACCGAGAGGATTGAGACCTTCTGTCTGCCAGTCCATACGACCCAGTTCATCCAGGCCTTCAATGCTCTCGAGAATTGTCCCGCCTCCCAGACAAATGTCGCCAGAATAGACGGCCAGGTGCTGGCCAGGTGTCACACTTCTTTGTGCCTCTTGGAAGAATACGCCTACGTTACCGCCACCGTAATGATGGACGATACATGGAATCGGCTCCTGTCGATGTCTCAGCTGTACTGACAATTTATCGGGCGAACCAGGATAGTCTGTCCATATCCAATCGGTGCTTACTGCCCCTCTCTTGTATAGACGTGAATTATCCCAACCTTTGACTAGTTCGACAGTACCCTGCGTGATGTTCTTGGCTGATACGAACCATTTACCTTGTGTGCTAGCAGACCCTTGGGGAAGCTGTAATCCACTCCGTTCGCCGATCGTGGAAGCCCAGAAGCCGCGATTGTCTTGACCAAGTGTCTCTCCCTCCTGATTGACATACCTGACCGGACCAGGAGAGAGATAGGATGATAGGAAATCACGAAAGTGCCTTGTCTCAGGTGATACGAAGCAGAGCCCCTGCGAGTCTTCCTTGGCAGCATTGTGTAAGTGCATACTTTCTGCTAATTGGCGCACTTCTGGCTTCGTATAGGTGCCAAGTGGAAAGTAACAGCAATCAAGAGCGGCCTGCTCAATGGTCGAGAGGAAATATGTCTGGTCTTTGTTGGGATCTTTCGAGCGCATAAGATGTGTCTTTGATGTTCTCGGATCGCATACTGCGCGGGCATAATGACCAGTCGCGAGCCACCATCTCTGCTGGTTATTGACTTTTGGAGCATAATCCTTCCGGATGACATCCAAGAGTGCGCCAAACTTGATTTCCCGATTACAGGCAATATCGGGGTTTGGTGTATTCCCTCTTTCATATTGCAGTAATGCAGGCTCAAACACACGGATCCAATATTCCTTCGATAGATCAACCCTCGTGACTGGAATCTCGAGCTGAGCTGCAACTTTCTGGACATCCTTCCAGTCCTTGTCGGACGAACAACCTCCGGGTGATTTGGAATCATTCACCCAATTGCGCATGAAGATACCTTCGACATCGTGACCCTCTTGCTTGAGGAGTGCAGCAGAGACAGAGCTGTCGACTCCTCCAGACATGGCAACATAGATCTTGTCACTTAGTCGAGGTGCCTGAATCTCGGCCTTGAAGGGTAAGTTGTATTGCCAGAGGCGCCGTGTGGTCGAAAGACATCTGGCAAAGGTCGCTTGTGGCTTGTGTAGAATTTGGTAACTAGACTTCCTGAACAATAGCGAAACTGTTTGCATGAACACAGCCAGGGAACGATGCAGCACACAGTCGATTGACCGACTCGCGTCTTCATATATCGACATACGGCTCGTCCTACTCTACATTTCAATTCGAGAATTTGGCACACGTGCCCGACCAAATTCCTGATTTTCCTATCAGATCTGACAAGCTTTGGGATGCACCACGTAGTCTTGGTCATGGAAGGTAACATTGCCTAGGCGCTGTGCTGCTTGACTCTTCTAGTCGCGACTTGAGCCCGAGCAAATGTAGGGCAGAACTCAAGGTTTTCTGCCTCCGTCTGCTAAGTAAACAGATAAAAAAACACAGAGTCGAATTCTCATAGTCCAATATTAGGAGCCAAAGTTCAGAGGTGTAATTTGGCAAACGATATGATTGAGATCATGGAAGGCCCGTAACCAGGACTCGAAAAGCTGCTCTTCCACGTCAATCAGAGTCAATAGGCGTGCAGGCTAGAGCCTCTCTCGGCGCCTACTCTGGAAAATTGCGGGTAACGGCATGACCGTGACGATCAGTGGCGCATACGGTCAGGAAATGACGCGTATAACATCCGTTCTCGCGTGTGAGACATTAATACCTTGGTGATATCTCATACAACGCAACATACATGCAGGTGAGTTGATAAGCTATTAGGAGGCTGGTACAGGTATGATCTGGTGCATAGGATAGCTTGCTGGTGGTCAAAGTAAATCTACGACTTTGATAGCTGAGATGTGCAACAATCACCAAACTTTTGCACGGTCCTGTCGTCCCCAGGTGTCAGGAGATTTCATAGCAATCTAGATTCAATGCAGGGACGTGACCTGCGGCAAGATGATGGAGAAAACGTCGACAGCTGTCTCCATAGATCTTCAAGCGGGCCCTCGAGAACCACAAGACGTCAATCAGCCACATCCGTCTGCGTGGCTCCTTAAGGAGTTTCAGCGATTCAGGGTGTGTTTAGCGAATGACTGCCGGGCACATCTTCTTCCGAGACCGATGACCTGCCTCGATACCTCTGATAGCAGTTGAGATACCTGAGCGAAGCCAGCACAGGGCAAAGTATACAATTGGGATGCTATCATGCTCTGCAATTGCCATGAGGTAGAGCTATACTACTTCCAATAGTGCTACCCGGAACTTGCTCTGTGATCTGCGCACGCACGTTGACAGACCATCTGAAACTGGCTAAGGCTCGCCTATATGTGCATTCATGTGGAGAATCGAGACCGACATTTGACACCTTTCTGCTGAGTGAATGTTCCGAGTGATCCTTATGACAAGTGGCTACCAGATCTAAAAACTGAAGAATGTGCGGAGAGAATCACGAAAGAAGAAATCCACAATCTTGCACTTTAAACTACAAACTTGCATGCAAACGATCGTGTGCCAGGACAACATCTCATACAAGACTTTATGCTGCAACTTTTGCCCGACAGGAGGAGCGATAGCATGCTGCGTCCTTGGTCGGTGGAGCTGGGAGGGCACGATCGTCCTAGGCAGAATCAGGGATCTTCTGTTTATTTGTCGCTGAGAGAGAGAGTGAGAATGTGAAGGCCGGTGCCGTTGAGCACGAGCCTGGACCAGGGTTGAGGCGGCCAGGCGGGAATCGATCGCATCAGATCAGAGTTCAGAAGCCCTGACTCGAAGGGGGACCCGCAAGCCTGAAGAAGAGCTGAGAACGCGCGAGCGAGTGCGAGAGTGAGAGGCGGAGGGAGTTGGAAGGCGTGCAGTCGAGTCAGCAGCTGCCCAGGCGGTTCAACGGTTTTGCGACATGTCCCGATGGGAATGACTGCGTGGCTGATGGAAAATGTGAGAATGACGTTTTGCCTTCCACTTGCGATCATTTCTCAGCAATGGCCCGTTTGGCCCGATCACTTCCATAAAGAGTCTCTCATTCCTCACTTCGACATCCTTCTCCTAATCCTATACCAAGCACAACAGGGACTCTTCACGTTCACAACCAAGACTACCAGTTCTAAAATCAACGACAATGGTTTCCAAGTACGATAGACCAACGCTTGCTGGGCATGGCCTTCACTGGCCTCTCTTGGCTCTTCAATTCCTCTGCGGAGTCTTCATCCTCTCCTTCGCCTCGGCCGTTGTCGCTCAGCACAATGGCAACACGGCCTCTGCCATCAACTACGAGGTCTTCCTCGGAATCATCATCCTTCTCTGGGTCTTTGCAGTCGCAGGTGCACCATACCTCCCAGTCCTCGGACAGGAGATGATCAGATTGCCAATTGACGGAGTTCTCATGCTCTTGACCCTCGCCGGTGGAATCGCCCTCGCGACCAGACTCAGAGTACACTCTTGCAGAAACGATGACTACGTCAACCAGCCGCTCTTTGATGGATCCGCAAACCAGTGTCGATTGCTCCAGGCTACCTGTGCATTCACCTGGTTCTCATTCGCCGGATTCTTGGTCACCTTCATCACTGCCGCAATCTCATTCGCCACCGGTGCACCAGCTACCCAGCGAGGATCGAGAAAGCCAAGAACTGCTCCAGCTACCGTTTAAGCGCTACGCAAACAGCAAGTGGACAAGTGACAATATAGCATACGACTATGACCTATTTGACAATTGAATGGTGAGCACGCCCTCTACTGGCGTCATTCGATGGCATAATATGTAATGTAATATAAAAGCTCATAATATTAATTCCCTATCATCCTCCATCAATCAAATCCGTGTCTATGTATCCTTATGCTTGAGACGGGTGTCGCAATCTTGCCGTGAGAGAATACATGCTCGGAAAAAGTGTATACTTCTCCTGTTTATTGCAATACGCATCCTAAGAATGCACGACCCTATCTTCTAGTGTATGAGTGATTGAGGATATCAGATCAAGGCCCAATATCTGATCCGACTTCTGCTGCGTGAGAATCCAGAGGAGAGGCACTTCTCAGATTCTGCCTCGAGACTCGTATTCCCATGCTTTATCGATAGATAGAATGTGGCTTGAAACTTTGGTTTCGGGGGGAGATTCAAGTGTCAGGAACACAACCGCATTATTTTATATGACCGGAAATCTCCTCTTGCTTCAGGTAGTAGAAATCCTTCATCGTGATCAGTCATGACGGAAGAGGTGTCCAAGAAGAGGTCTAGGCCTGTAGAGGACGAAGAGCTCGAGATTGATGTCAATGCTCAGGAACCGTTGTCGAAAAGGGCCGCTCGACGGTTGAGGAAGGGCCGATCGTTGAAGCAGGCGCCGTCATCTCAGAAACCGCTGCCCAGGGAATTCGAAGATGACTCTTCCGATGGTGATGACGATGGAGCTGGAGATGCAGAGGACGACGAGAGAGATGACGTAGAATCGGATGCCGTCTCCGACGATGCAGAGATTGACAAAGACACAGTTGGAGTGGAGAAGAAGAAGAAGGAGAAGAAGGAGAAGAAATCGACCTTGGAGGAAAAGGCAAAGAGAAAGAAATCAAAGACGACGACGACGAATGAAGACTCGGAACCCAAAAAGGGAACAAATGGAATCTGGATCGGCAATCTATCCTTTCGCACGACAGAGTCCGATCTGACGACCTTCTTCACGACCCTGAGACCTCTGGGCAAAGGCAAAAAAGCGAGCGACTTTGCCGTCATCACGGCGGCCGACGTCGTCCGAATCAGTCTGCCTCAGGGCGACAAGCGGGGCCAAAACAAGGGATTCGCCTATATCGACTTTCGTCTGCCGGAACAGCAAGAGACCGCCATCGCCCTCTCGGAACGCATCCTCCAGTCTCGCAACGTCCTCATCAAGCCCGCCGACAACT
The DNA here is from genome assembly GCA_004000165.1 of Taphrina sp. SM11. NCBI lineage: Eukaryota > Fungi > Ascomycota > Taphrinomycetes > Taphrinales > Taphrinaceae > Taphrina > Taphrina sp. SM11. The sequence goes on along the minus strand of RHDT01000011.1, from coordinate 155,598 downwards.
TTGACGGCCGGCCGAAACCCACCACAGCTGAGAGCGACACGACCGCCGCCAAGATGACCAAGATTCTCTATGTCGGAAACCTGAGCTTCGACATCACCTCGGCAGACCTCGACACCTACCTAGGCTCCCAAGCCGCCGGCCTGAAAAAAGTCCGCATGGCGACCTTTGAGGATTCCGGAAAGTGCAAGGGCTTTGCCTTTTGCGATTTCGAGACGCCGGAACAAGTCAAGAAGATTCTCGACAACAGGAAACTCTGGACCATGAATGGCAGGAAACTCAAGATGGAGTTTGGCCAAGACCGATCACTCCGTCGGAAACCACCCACCACCACCAATAATGGATTCCTGCCTGGTGTGGGCAGAATGGGCACGGAGGCGAGCAAGGTCGATCCGAGATCCATCAAGCCTGGGCAGGCACTCATGAATGCGCCGAGGGCAAGTCATGCCATTGTCGCCAGCAAGGGAACAAAACAGGCCTTTGATTAGAAAAAAAAAGTCCTTGCTATGTAAATGTACATCAACTGTATAGTCCTCCTTTTTCTCCATGCTCTTGACGCACCTGCTCCTTCAGGCCCATGATTCATTCTAATTTCTACCGACCGAATCGCTTCTTCTCTTTGGCAGGTGGCATTGTCGCAACTGAATGCCTTAGTCGTAGATTTCAATCGGTTGCACTCTATCGATCGTATACAACCAATTGTTTTTCAAGTCTTCCTCTAGCAACCATTCTGTAGGCCAAGTAACGAGGTGACCCCTGATTCCGCACAACATCTTCTCCATCTCTGGGATCGTGGGAAGTTCGATATCTGCCGTAGCCTTGTGTCGAGACTGATGAGTATTCGTATGATTCTGCGAACCAGAAGTGCCCGCTCGAGTCCGATTCATGCTCTGACTGGCTGAACGACTGTGGGAACCTGTCACATGGAGACTGTCCTCGTGATATTTTTCCTTGGAATTGTAGAATTCATCAGAGCCCGTCTTCTCCTGGTTGAGCTCGTCTGACCCTTTCTCATTCTGACCATTCAATGTAGCGGAATCGGAAGAGTCGTCAGCTTCCGGTGTACCTGTTTGATGATTGTGCAACGCCTCTCCTGTAGCTCGATCTGCAGTGTTTGTGCCTCCACGATGGAACTTTGATGTCGGTGCACCGGCAGGGCCACCTCCAGGTGCGCTCTTCGATAGGTCTTGTTGATCACGATGTCCACCTTGCATTTGAGCCAGATCTTCAGAATATTTTTCCCATCTATGATAGTCCTTCCAAGTACGCACTTGATCATCAGGTTGACATCGGAACACCTCCCGAAAGATGTCTGTATTGCTGATCGCCAATTGACACCAGGTCTTGATGTAGAACTCATCGCACAGAGGATCTGCGAATCCGAATGGATCAACCTTGGCGATGGTCTCTCCAGTAAGAGGATTAGTGAAGGGCTCTTCGTGTGTCTCCTCAAAGGCCTTACTTTCACCCTCCTCAGCATGCGTTCGTGAGGTGAATGGACCAGCATTGCCCGCGCCGAGATGGATCAATGGGGTAGTGTCTCTTCCTCTCTCCAGGTGGAGCTCTTCATACATGTCATCTAACTTTTCTTGCGCAGCTCGAATACGCTGTTCAGATGCAGTGTATTCTTTACCTTCGCTGTTGATGGTATCCTTGTGCATTTTCAAGCTGAAACCAACATCAGGATCACGCTTTGCATGTTCCATTTCTTCTGCGAAATTGGTAGTCCGCTGCATAGTACGAGGTATACCATGTGCAATAGGATTGGCTGTGGTAGAGACTTTCGAGCGTCCAAAATCTTTTGGAATGTTCAGCTGTTCTAACTCAGTGAACCATTTCTCAGATACTGTTCCATGAACATTTTTGTTGTCGAGATCCCTATTATATGACTTGCCCTTGTGTATGAATTCGTCGTTAGCTTCGATCAATGTCCAATTCTTGTCTTTATGTTCTGTCGCACTCTCGGCCAACTTGGAACCCATAGCACTCTTGCTATGCAGCTTACCAGATCCACCGATGCTGCCTTCGTGCTGCTCAGGATCCCAGATCTTCACCATCTCGTCGTACTTGCAAGCCTTTGCTAGGCCGTCCATGTGGAACTCCATCTGCTCGCACTCATCCACATTGACACCAAGGTGTTCACGCATCAATCGAATCCTCAAGGTGTGCGCAAATCGACCAACCTCAAAGGGCTCCCCTCCCATGGTTGACTCCAGCATATCCGTGTCTCTTATGACAGCGGCCACTTCGGAGTCTCGATTGCCTCGTTGTGATCGCTCATTGATATTTGCCGAACCAATGATGGCGATTCGGTCGTCAACAATCATACACTAATCAAATTAGTTTCTATAATTCGCGTGGTGTGATTATTAATACCTTTGCGTGAATATAAACCATTTCAGAAACCAATATATGGGGGTTTTTGCCAATCTTACCCCAGCCTCGAAGGCCAAAGAAATTTATATAATGCAATGGATCAATCCCAGCAGTACGAAGACGTCCAAAGATTGATTTCGGGCCTCTCGAGATGGAATTGAATTGGCATTTCATGATATACCTTAAAGCAGAACCCTCATTGTTGTCCACGCTACCCGGGAACCCGGGCATCATTGGTACAACTATTATGGCTTTCCAAAGATCTTTGTTCTTGTGGGCACGTATGATGCGCTCGACTAGTGCATCACCGATGCCATTCACTATTTGAGTGCCTTCCACTTCTGTACTCGTGATGAAAAATTGATTCTCGATGTAGACGAAATGCTCACTCTCACGAATCAGACCACAATAGGCACTGTGAATGCTGCTCTCAGTCTCGTCCAGGCCGAGAGACCAACTGCCCGAGGACCGGAGAATTTGCAATTCGCAAGTTCCCGTAAGACCATGTTTCTCTAGATCTTCAGGGAGATAGTCGGGAGGTGGCAGAAGCATCGGCACTGGACGCTTCGGAGGCTTTGTACGAATGAGATAATTCCATCGCTGTATGAAGTGTCGAGCAACATCTCTCGCCGGTTGTCCAAGTATGCACATGGAAATATCGTGCCATGCCATTCTTGGAATCCGAGAACGATCATAAAGCTCAGCGTACGGCTTGTCTAGGGTGTGGAAGTCCAGCACTCGGGGATTCGAGTAATCCTTACCTGGCCAGACTTCTGGATCATCCGGCATAGAGTCGAGATCTTGTGGAGATTTGTGCATCGTATCTGGCCCTTCGTGTTCCTGTGACACTTCTTCGCGACCTGATGGCTTGTCATCAACCAATACATGCTCTGGAGTGTCCCAACGACCAAAGCATAAGTCCAGTCCTCCGACAAACGCAATCTCGTTGTCAATAGAGAGAATCTTTTCATGATGTGCCCAGAAAAAGGTAATCTGCTTTAGATGTCCGGGAGATCTCTGGACCATGATATTTGGGTGCAAACCCATGAGTGCATATTTCGTATAAGTCGAATCAATCGGAACTGTGGTGCCCACATTTTGGTACACAATCACGAAGATCTTCACTCCTTCCTGTGCTTTTCGTTGCAGCAGACGGTCGAGACGCCATTTTTCTGATAGAGCTGGCGGCCTGCGCATATAGAGCTCGGGACTTAACCACCAATCGTGAATATAGATCACGTCTTTTGCATTGTAGATTGCCCTGCTGACATTCCAAAAGTAATCCCTGCCATCAACCAGCCACTGCGCAGCGACGTTTGTTCGGACCGGTGCGAAACTTCCAAATCTATGCTTCTTGGACCACGGTGTAGCTTCACTCATCTGCTGGATGTTCTTGACAAACTGTTCAAGCTGCCTCTCGTTCTTGGCGACAAGACTGATCTTACGTTCCGTGTTCTTCATCTTGAACTGATGATGCTGCGGGTGCTGATGGCTAGTATTCTTGTCCTTGGCACGGCTAAGAGAGATGTCTTGCATGAAGTGTCTTCGTGATATTTCGAATCCATGATCAAGATAGAAAACATCATATATCTCTGTGGCTCCTGGATCTGCAATGGCGGCGATATATGACTCCCTGACCAGGAACCATCTCGGCTGGTGCCGTCGTTTGACTTCGAAAGGATTGCAGGTCATGCCTCTTGTAGCTCCCTTCACACTCCTGACTGCTAGATAGCCTTCTTTGCCCGAAACCTTCTCATCCCGAGCCAATCTGATTCCGAGCGTGCTGATTTCCAAGAATTTACACAGACGATTGCACTCCTCTCTGAAGGTCAGTAAAATTAAGCACTTGCGAAGCCAATCGCCAATTTTCTCTCCTGCAATTTCGGAATACTGCTGTGCTCTGTTGAGCATAGGGGTAGCACCCCCTATGGAGCCGGCCAAGGCACCTATCCCAGCAGCTAGCCCGGGACCAACCTCTTTAGCCAGCTTTGAACTACGGTCGCCGCGTTCATTGAGTTTCCTCGCGCCTCGAAAATACGGGAGTGCCTCAGAAGGAAATTCTGGCAGCTTGGATGAGTTTCCAATTCTGAACTTGCGTCGGATCCCTAGTGCAAGATTTAGGCGCCAGAAGTCCTCCAAATCACGAGTGATTGTCCATTCCTTGGCGGAGATGCCACTACCATACTTCAGATCGATGGAGAACTGCGTGTGAAGGCGAGCCTCGGAAGTGTCGGGCAAGGGTTTGATGGTGAAGTCGAGAAGATTGAAAAGAACTGGAAGACGATGAGTCTTTCCTTTATCATCCCTCAGAAATGCAGAGGCTACGAGATTTGCGGCAAGAGAACCAGTCATCAGATAGGTCGTGATGTCTTTGGACATTTCCTTATTCTTCTGACCTTTCGGTGTCTTTTTAAACTGTACTCTGTTCTTGAGACGATCCCACCGCTCCCGAGTACGTGAAGTGGTACCATGAGTATTGGTCGTGTCAGCTCTGCGGCCAGTCGGTCTCCGGGCAAGGTCACCGAGACCTCCTTGGTTTCTTCCGCTTTCTGATTTACTGATGACCTCTTCTGTCTTCGACCGATTCATTTGTGTACGTGGGAGCACAGGGGAACTAGGTTGCTCTTTTCGGTCTTCTGCACTGGAATTGTATGCACTACTGCCTGTGCCATTCGGTTTCTCGCCGACATTATTTGTGTACTTGCTTTCAGGACCGGCCAAGTCGAACGGATCAGGATGGACACCGGAGCCGTGCAGTGGTGCCGTCTGCATGTCACCAGGGATGCGGTCCTGTTTCAGCTTGTCTAGAAAACTGAACTTGAGTCCCGCAATTTCTTTCGGACGTTTTGAAGTGAGATTGTTCCCGTTTGAGGTAGACATACTAGATAAGTCTTGCACAGTACTATGGCCTGATTCCAGCCGACCGTTTGAAACAAGTGGGGGTGCGAGAGCATCAGTTTCGTCTATAAGTTTTGATGGAGATTGCTCATTCGGCTTCGCTGGGGAGGTCATCTCACGGCCGGTGTCAAGCTCTCCCTGCAAGCCGGTCGATTCCTGTGATGGTGGCACAGGCCTACCCTGCGTATCGTGCATATCTGACTCCTTAGACGGTTCAGTTGGGCTAGTCGAGCACCGTGAACAACTCAGACTGAGCTCAATACGCTATGCTAGAATGGGAATACATCGGGCGCAGCCTACTATAGCAGTAAACAAGCGACCTTCTTTAGTGTCAGCAATTCTGCGGACTGATAGCTCCTAGTGCTCCAGCCTGTCTCACAGTGATTGCGGAAGTGTAATGCGCAAAATTGTGGATCAGCCGAAATGACGAATGAGGAGGGAGTTCCAGCAAGGTTTTGCGGCGCATTCAGATTGCAGCGGGTCCCCAAAGTGTATTGATCAAGACTAGTGATCAAGACGATGGCAATGTGCCCGCTTCGACTACCACTACCACTACCACTGCCACTGAACCAAGTGTCCTATTCGCACTCGAATATCACTCTTCTGCTTCTTCTCAGTATGCATCTAGCACAGTACCTACTTGCAACTCCTCAGCCATGGACAAAACTATGTGAGCAATAGCATTGTCCATAGCACTGATCCCCACACTCTTGTAGATAGTCATTGGTCTCTTTCCTGTACTCGGAATCGCTCTGCACGGAGGAAGGATGTGCTTGGCCTGAGAAAATTCTGGCTGCTCTAGCGTGCCAAGCTCGCAGATATCCTCAGCATTCAGCCCAGCGCTGACTGCGTCCATCAAGTCTCCAGCTTCGCGTAGACAATCTGATTTCGAGTCAACCAGAATTCGTTCTGCTTGGAGAATTGTTTCGGCATCGAGCTCTCTCATGCTTGGCTTGTAACTTCCTATGAGAGTGATGTGAATTCTGCGGGAACTGTGCATCCTCAGAGCTGACAGGGAGATCAAAGCTTCCGTACTAGGCGTACAGCAGCACATGATGTCCACTTCCTCAAGCTTGACTTGCCCTGCATCTTCGAAGCCTTGGAGGGAGATCTCTGGGTAATCTAGTTGTAATGCCTCCATGAACTCTACGTATCTCTTGTTTCGGTGCCGTACCACGACAATGACGCGAGATAGAGATGATATACTGTCCAGATGTAATTTGACATGCTCAAATGCTTGGTCTCCTGATCCAAAGACCATGAGCACTCGAGGCTGCCAAGTCGGCTCATCGAGCTTCATGATCATCAGACTTGATAGGACCGATCCGGCAGCCGTCCGAATCGCAGTCAGCTTCGAGGCATTCATCAAACACTTGATCTTTCCCGTCTCCTCATGAAGCACAACGACAGATGCTGGCAAACCTCCATCGCTCTTCCTTGACGGAACCGAGACAATCTTTTCCACTGTTCCAAGACTGCTCGTCGATGGCATGTGTAGACTAGTGTAATTTGCATGATATGTGGTAAGCCTTGCGGGACAGTCATATTGACCATGTGAGAAACCGCTCAGTGAAGTCCACACTGCTTGGAGGACTTGTGAGATGGAGAGCTGAGATGTCACTCGATTGACATCATCGGCAGTGAGAATCCTCAAGGACGTCATCTTCGATAGAATCGGCGACGCCGTCTGTAGTAGGGCAACGAACGCTCGTGAAACAGTTCATGGGTATGTGTTTCAAAATGACTCAGAAATCAGGAATTGATGGAGAATTAATGGCAGAAGAAAATTCAAGAGGCATCTCTGCACCAGCAAGACACAGCTGAAGTGGAGTCGTTTCTCGAACCAGTCCATTCACAGCATATGGCAGAAGCGATCACCAAAGAAGGCTCAGTCAGAACAAACCAGCCCGCGAGATACATAATGTCGGCGAGTGCTTGGACTGACAGCATCGGGATTGGAGGAAATCGAATCGATGATAGCCTGACTATCTATCTAATTCCAAATTCATCGTGCCTGCGGGAAGGATAGTAACAGGCAAGGGGCACTGTTGAAATGAACTACAGAATAATTTACTCGTAAAGAGTCTCAAACATTTTGCCAACTACACGGTATGGATCTAGCAATGATTAGCATCGATGTCCTGCAAGTGAGAAATTGGAATGACATACCCATGGAAGCAGATGGTCTGCGGTCTTCGAAGTAGCCGCAACCCTCCCGGTCGACACTTCTTGGTATACGGACTGAACAACCTCGGTTAGCAACACCGTAGTCAAATTTGTCGATAGATCCAGTTTCATGACGTCCAGTAAGTCGCTTGATGTTGTCGTCTCCATAACATTTGATGTGCTCGACATGTCTCTTGCTGAGCTTCTCGATGGCAGAATAGATGTGCTTGATTCCTCCATCAGCTCTCATCTCTTTCGATGAGACATTTGTGTGAGCTCCTGCACCGTTCCAGTCACCATCAAGAGGTTTGGCAGCGAATGAAACGACGATACCGAACTCTTCGGCAATCCTGACGAGCAAGAATCGTGCGAACCACATTTGGTCCCCTGCATCAATACCAGTGGCTGGTCCAACCTGGAATTCCCACTGCGAAGGCATAACTTCTGCATTGATGCCAGAGATTGGCACCTCGCAGTACAGACATGCCTTGTAGTGAGCCTCAATCAGATCTCGGGCGAGGACCTTTCCAGTTCCTACACCGCAGTAATATGGGCCTTGCGGAGCAGGGAATCCGCCGACGGGCCATCCGTATGGTCGATTTTGCTCGTCCATGAGGGTATACTCCTGCTCAATACCAAACCAAGTCTCGTGCTGCTCGTGCTTCTTCGAGAGTTTGGAGGCTTCGTGTCTGTAGTTGAATTTGTTTGGCGTGCCGTCTGCTTGCCAGCACTCTGCCATGACGATGATGTTGTCTCCTCCACGGAAAGGATCTTTCCAGAATTTGACAGGTCGCAGGAAGACGTCAGAGTTATCACCCTGGGCCTGTCCAGTCGAAGATCCGTCAAAGTTCCATTCTCGCAATTCAGAGACGCTCTTCGGTCGTTCGTCGAGTGTCTGTAAAGATCAGACTGGTGCTAGAGTGAAGCAGAACATGAATTGACTTACCATGGTCTTCGATCTGAGATTCGACTCAGCATCGATCCAGATATACTCTGCCATGACCTTGCCACATTGATCGAGGTTGAGGTATTTCATCAGACTAGAGATCATATTAGTCTTTCGAATCGATGCTCTGGGTGCCCAGATCATCGAGTGGTGATCAGACTAGGCACCAGTGATTGAACATACTTCGCCGTATATGTGAGACGACCTGGAAGATCTTGCGAAGAGGCAGCCATGTCTGAGATGGTTCAAGGTAGTTACAAAGTCAAGAGAAGTTGGTCAAGGAGATATCTCTGTAGCAAGAACAAGTATAATAGGACGAGTCGTTGTGCTGAGACGGGGAGGGGACGGGTAGAGGATTGCTGACCCTGGCGACCTCTCGTTGGTTCGCGGAGAGAGTCGTCGGATTTGCGGGAAGATAAGGAAATGCGGACCCCGATGGGGTTTAGATTGAACAGTTCAGCCTCGCTCCAGCCTTTCCCAACTTCTTCGCATCTGAGCATCTGACTCGCTCCCCTGGCCTGATGCAGGTAAATTTGGATTCCTCGCCCGTTCGACAGGTCAGCAGCGGCGGCTACATATCAGGGCGACAAGACAGCCATGCGGCCACTCCGATCGTCCACCGCACTAATTCTTGCCTGATGGAAGGACAGTGGGCCAAGCTGATTGAGCAGCTGACCCATTGGACAGGCTCTTGCGAGCACGGCCGGCTGTTCTCCTTTCGTGCAGTGAGCGAATCGTGCAAGCATTGGACATTTTGTTTGGATTCTTGTGGCACACAGGGATGTGCAGCACTTGGCCTCGCTACCTGCTCCAGCTTTATGATGTCTGAACTGGCCGCTGCTCTGAGGCTGTAGCTATAGTGCCTCAGCACGAATTAAAACTCCCCACAGATGCGTGCTTATAAGCGAACAAGTCGCTCCTGAATTACCCGCATATCGCGAGTTCTGGCCCGATTCTGGCTAATTGGCCAGGTGGGAGGCCTCTCGCTTTCACTTCAACCCCCCGGCCCGGCCTCCCCTATCAGCAGAAAGCATGTGCACAAGTAGCAAGAATTTCCTTCCCCGCATACCATGATGGTACAAGTTTATCCGCAGAGACTTGAACACTTGCGAGGCAGAGACCGGTGATGACAGCGTGCTCATAGATGCTGTCCTCGTGGCTGATCCATCATATGTACGTATCACAAGAGAAGATGGATGAAGAACAGATAGCGAAGATTGACTGTGCCCGTCCCAGTCTTCACATCACCTTGCATTCATCCGTGGGCCCTATCCTTCCGATGTCTTGCTCTCTGATCAAGACATTGCCCGTGACAACGGTGCTGAGATAACTCATCACCAACTCCTCCTTCGACAGCATCTGCTCGAGACTTGCTGGGGATGGCTTGATCGCTCTTTGCATAAGCTCATCCACCACACCACAAACTATGCCACAACCTCCAAGACCCCCAACGCCATCGAGTTGGCTCAAGTCTAGTGTTATAGGGATAAGAATGTCAGCTGTATCTACACCAAGGAGCGCCCCCTTTTCGAAAGAATCGACAAGTTTTTCCGTAAGCAGCATACTCGCATTCGTTTCCGGAGCCTGTGTCAGACTGAAAAACTTTGGTAGATCTGCAGAGAGGAAAAGTTTGGTGATTTGCATGACGTGATGTGCTATAGGAGCCTTCGTGCCTACCATCAGCAACTTTGTTCCTCTCGACAGCGTCACTGGAATCTTGCCCTGACGTAGAAATTGAAGGGTATTAGTGTTGTTGCTATGCAGAGTCTCGTCATCCGAGCTACTGAATGATCGATGTATGGCACGAGAGGTGGATTCGTCCTTACCCACATCGTCATCAAAATCGAAATCTGTCGGGGATGGAGATCGATTGAAGAATTTGGAATTGCTCGACACTGCAGGGCTGCTCATTGAACCTGTGGAGGACATGAACGATTGATCCAAATCACCAAAATAAAAGCCTTTATCTAGCAAAACCTTGCGCACTTTCTTCATCTCTTGCGATGCGACCAAGACATAATCGCTAAAATACGTCGTGATGAAGAGAATAGAGACTCCTGCCTTTGCCAGAGGCTGTGTAAGTTCCAGCAAACGTGATCCATCCGTCATGCCCTCCCCGTCGATTTGCATACACACGTAGTCTTGTTCCTCCAAAGTTGCTCCTGTGTCCGACTTCATGTTTTGAATTATTGGTATGAACAACTCCTTCGCGACTGACTCTGGACATATGACCGATAAAGATGTCGGCGTCAGAGATATGTTGAAGAAATCCGGGGGATGATGAATCATGAACAGGATGCCATGGACAAAATGTGGGAATATATCGAGAGGAATGTTGACGAGAGACAACAAGGAGTCCAAGAACACGATGGAAGTCATGCCTGTATACACAATCGCCTCGTCACGCTACGCACCTTGGAAGAATATTGTGTACGGTAGCGTTCACTGGAGTTGATAGGTTGCAATATCAGTCACCAAGGACTAGAGGTAGATGCTCTATTGCCAACAGTGGCAACATCATGCTTGAAGTGACAAGAATATCTCTGTTGGTTGCATGTCAACTGTGGGAGCGACTACGGATTGTCAAGGTCGCAATGTTCCAACCCAAATTCTGACTCACATTCATGGAGAGCAGTACTGACAATTATGTTTACAATCTGTGTGAGTTCAAGCCACCAAGGGAGTTCAAAGTCTTATCAGTTCGCTCAAATAGGACTTCCGGCTCCGAAGTTTGGCAGTTCTAGACCACAATCAATGGCGATGCTAAATTGGGGCCGGCTCTTCTGGGACAGACAAGTGGGGACTTGGTACGAGCGACTAAAAATGGGTCCTTGAAACTGACTTCGCTAAGCCTACGCTCTCGATCCTTGCGGAATGCAGTACAAACAAGATTCTGCTATGCCAATACTCGTGCTCCATTGATTGCGCAAGTTCTTTCCAGATCATGGGCAACTTTCAAGCTGCTATAGACTGGTTCATTACTTTTACATCCTCTCCATACCCTTCATCTTTGGAACTGTCGTCATGTGTAGCATGAGATCTGCTGCAGTCGTGGGAAGCTCTTTTCTGCAATTCTAGCTGGATACCTTCCCCGTGATGACCCTCGATGACGCCGCGTCGACGCAAAGCTTTCTCCTCAGGGCTGAGTTTATGCCTGTGCAGCTCGAACGACTGTGGTCGTCCCAAGCTGAATTGACCCGAAGCGCCATTAGTCTCATAAGTTGCAAGCAGAGCTTGATCACTATGCTCGAGCGGAGGAGCCAGATCAGCTTGAGGATCTTGGAAAGTCGACTCGATCATGGAGCCATCACTTAAACTAGACAGCGGTAGGAGACCGTGCTTCGCAGGTCTGCTGAAGGAGGATTGACGCGATGGCTCACTTTCTTCTGGCAAGCAGTCCAGAGATGTAGCAAGACCTGAGTCGTGTCCATCCGGTTCGACTTCCTCTGCAACGGGTTCCGAGGTTAAACTGATAATGGAGTCTCGGCGCACCCGTTGAGTCCCTTGCAACTCATCTAGGCTGGCACGTCGAGCTTCTTGAATCTCGTCTGCCTCTTGTAAGCGATCACGACTAGCTCCCAATCTTCTCTTCGTCTCCATCGTCAACGCAGTGGCTCGAGACGAGGTCTGAGATAGCTTGGCTTGACTGCTTTCAAGCATGGGCACGATAGCCTCTTCGGCCTCGTCATGTGGTTGCAGGGCTGCCAGGGTCATGTCTGGCTCTCGAGTCTCCGATGTTATCTTTTCCCTGTCTAGTTCGTGCATTGCGGCCTCTAAATTTACAGCACTAGGGGTCCTCTCAAGACGTGCTTTCTCAAGTTCGGAAGGGCTTTTCGTCATGCCCGACACAAAATCACGGAATCTGTTTGCATATCTTTGTGGTGGTACTGCACTTATTTGACTCTTGATCTCGTCTGATCGTCCAAAGCCTTTCCAAAGATTCTCAAGTCTTTTGCGCGGACCGTAATTTGTCAGTAAGTCAATTATACCCAAAAAATAAATCGAATCTCCAGGCGTGCCGTCGGTATTTTGTGATCGAATTCCACCTTCGAATTGGTAGAAGATGTTGTGCTGCATGCCAACACTCTGTTGTTGTGTCATGGCAGGCTCGCCTGACAAAATGGCCTGCAAAGGCGCTACAAAGGTTTGGCCAAATGGCCGATCCGATGTAGCTGTACCCTGATTCGAGGCGATGTGATTTGTTCCCACTGGTTGCGAGTTGTTCAAGGGAGGAAGACTTAGTTGGGATAGTGTTATAGGTCCCTCTCGAGGAGTCACCATTCGACGTAAGTCGCGATGACGATAATTCTGGCCAGACACCGACGGTGTACGAACAAGTGTCGTCGGTGAACTCGGAGTAGACTGAACTGCCCGGTCCGGAATTTCATTATTCATGTTTAATATTGGTGAAACAACTTCTTTCATATTGTGCACACCCATCAATAATGAATAATCCATTATCTTTAGATGAGCCAAGAGCTCGACATCACGCTGCACCTGATCCAAGAATGCCTTCTTCATGCTAGGAGACAATTTCAAGGACTGTTTCGAGTTCAGCCAATTGAGATCTTTGAGAGTACCGCGCGGGTTGCCTTTTTTGTCATCCTCGGTGGTGATTCGGCCGACGGTAGAGCCCTTGACATCATACGTAGAGTGAATATCCATATGAGGTGGGAACAGGTTATTCATGACGACAAAATGAATCTTTTTTCCAAAGCTTGTCTTGACACGATGCAGTCCATAAAACTGGGAGATTAACGTGTTTGGGTACTCTTTCGCGTGTTTGTGATAATCTGGCAGAACTTTACGAAGAAATCTGTGCTCTGCATGATGTAGTGTTTTGATGATGAATCTATAGTCACGCGAAAAATAGAAAAATGAACCTGACTTACCAGGAGAACCAAGCTCGCTAAGTATATACTTCCCAGTCAAGGAGACGAGATAGTCTGCAGCGTCGATCTGGAAAATCTTGCGGAGATCTCGAAATATCCAGGGGGCATAATCTTTGAACTTGAAATCATATCGGGCTGAGGGGGTCAGCTCATTCCCCTGGAGATCGAAGGCAAGCTTGTGTTTCGCAGAGAAGTCCAGAGCAGTTAGAGCGCGATCAATCTTGGCATTACACCGAGATGTCTGACTGGTTAGTCAAGCTCACATCAATGTATGAAGAACTCACGGCAACTCGGATTCCAGTAAGCATATTGTACGCAGTGACCCAATTCGTATGTCCTTCGCTTACACGGGTCCCGACAAGCACAGTATCTTCATCCTCGACACGCTTCTTCCTGGATAAACGACGCTGTCGGATAGTCTCAGCCCATCTAGCAGCATCTTCGTCTGCAGGTACTTCATCCACGAGTTGGTCGCTGTTCAGACTTCGCGTTTGTCTACGAGCATTCGAGGATGATCCAATTGAATTGCTGCGCCGGGTTGCTAATGCTGCCATACGATTAGACCGCTGCGTCGTCCCTCCGGGCACATTGGACAGTTGTTCCATAGACTGCCCAATGTCGCCGGTCCTTGCGCACCGATTTTATAGCAATCGTGATGCGAAGCCGAGACAGTATGGATTGCGACGGGTAGCTCGGAGTCGTCCAGAATATGAAGCTCGAGCTGCCTCCGTTTGTCGATTGGAGTGAGACATGATGGTGAGTGAGAACGAGAGAACTCCTCCCCAATGCAAGCCCTGCAATTCGGCACGCTAGAGTACGGCCGGCGTAGATTCAGCACTACTCATTTCGGTGCGCGTGCAAATTGGATTGTTGCTTGAGCACATGCTCAGTGCAAAATTCCGATCCACTTCGGGCCATGCTATTGACTGAACGAGCTTAACAGGAGTGCTTGCTACTTTATGGTTGGAAAGTGGTCCGGCTCGGTGATGGGCCTGACAATCGCAAAATTAAGGATTTCTGAGTTCATGAATAGTCTATGATTTCGAGAAACTGTTGATATGTGGTGGCACAAATTTCTCACAGACGAGCGATCAGAATTCCAACAATTAGGTGAAAGCTGGCGTGCTGCTAAAGTAGAGAACTTTGCACAAAAGGTATCAGGAGCCAAAGTCTGTCAACCAGCTGAGAACAGCCTGAAGCTCTCGTACAACCTACATCATGTGTAGTTCACCACCCTCTTTCAAGCATGAATAACGCGCTATCATAGGGCGAGCATGACCTTCTCCAATTCTCGGGCTAAACCTTAGCATTGAACGTCACTCTTTCCGACTATACTGTTACGAAAGGCCTAATTAATGCATGTACAGCGAACAAAGGATCTCTGATTCTGTAGTCTTGGCAGAGGAAGAACAGGTATTTGACTCCACATATATAGGTAAATTCAAGGGGTCTGATGATGGACGGGAGGCGCATTGAAGAGAAGAAGCTGCCTAGTGTGTGCCTGTTAATGCATTCTTGCCAGAAGTAACGTGCTGATTCAGGGCACGTTCCAATACAGTGCTAACGCCTACGAGGCGCTGTCCATGGGACTTCAGCCTGCACTGATCGAACATATGTGCAGCAGACAAAAGGTAAGTAAATACAGGTAATCACGAGGAGATGCCCGCAACTCAGTCGATTTCTATATGTTGCAGAATGACGAGCGCTAAACTGCGGCTCGTATTAAATGAATCTGGAGCAATATACAATATACCCGAACTCTTTATGGTGCCTCGCCTTGTACGTCATACCTCGTTTAAATTTACCTGATCCGAAGAAAACATCATAGAAGTGCTTCTGCTTCAGACCTGTACTGAACAAGGTCTGGAAAGGAAACACGTCGAGTTGCACGACTGTCGTGAAGCAGATCATACATTCCCAGCTGTTCTTCATCTGCTTCTCCTGACATTATCGGGTTTTCCGTCAGAGTGAGGAAGATTGAATAAATCAGCAATGTGTAGGAGTCAGACTTGGAGCTATGTACGTCATGAATGCCTCAAAAGCATGAAGGTCTAGTAATTCATGCGAGAATGCGTGACTAGAGATTCTATTCAACATACGAGCTCGCCATTAACCAATGTCGGTAAGTGATCCCGAGACAGTGCTCTCCACTTTTTCTCATATCGTTTCCGAGAAAAGCTAAGATTAAGCAAAATACCATTAGCGTGTTACCACATTGCACTCAGAAGCATAAATTAACATGATTATACCACAAATGTAATTAGTTCACAATGTATCTCAAGTTCTTGGGGCTCAGCGTGTGGCAAGCACAATTTGTTGACCTCGACTCATACCGCACGTTCCCACAGAAAAGAAAGTGAAAAGGAAGTACTGTTTTGGTGGCTTCACACACGATTAGAACGGATGTCTACCAGAATGCTGCTTCTTGTCCACTCGTATGCCAAAGGGGGAATCAACAGGTATGTCCATGGTCAGACTAGGACATCTGTCAAACTATGGTCTAGATGTGAGCCACGATCGCTCAAAGCGATCTGTTGATGTGTAGAAAACTTGATTTTGATTGGACGGGCCGCTCGTTGGCGTATAATTTTGAGACCATTCTTGGAGGTAAATTTACTGCTGTCATAGCAAGGCCTGGCACACCCATGCACTCTACTGCTCTGAGAGTCTCGAAAAGTGCGTCTCCACAGTCTGACAGAGATTGGGCTCCAGTACATCACACTACGACATGGTCAATGGGGCGAATCCATTGGAGGAGCTATCAGATAGTGGGCTCATCGTTATATTTACCATGTTTGCAAAAAGCGTGCAGCATTGCGTGGAACGGAAGGGCGGCCATGGGTGACACGAGCTAGGATAGCAGCGGATCTTCTTGGAGGCAGATGGCATGGAGAATATCTAAGTAGCTTGATCTGGCAAGCCATGGCGCTGATGGCGCCGTCCTAGCGGAGTGGGCTTGGAAGATCAAGTCCTCAACTTAAGAGGAAAGAGCAGTCTTCCCCGTGAATCATCGGAGTGCTCATCCGCATCAAACGACCCCAGTCTGCCACAGTTCTCCGCGTGTGATCCGGAGGCGCTGCGCCAAGCACATTCTACGTGTTTTGCCTCAAGAACGTTTGCTTTTTCAACACGTTGTGGAGAACTGATGTCGTTTTATTACGGCATCCTACGCCCCATGCGAACGTGGTCATCGTTCAGTCACATAGCACGATTCCCTGAGTTCTTCCCATTCGTGTTCGTTGGGTATAAAAGACTTGTCCGTCCGCCGTCCTGTTCCGTAGATTCCTTACACATACCAAAATGAGAACCGCATTCATTACCTCAGTGTTCGCTGCGCTTGCCTCGGCTTCGCCTATCGAGAAGCGTCAGACTCCTGATATCGATGCCGTCATTCTCAACTATGCTCTTACCCTAGAGCATCTTGAGGACGTTTTCTACCACCAAGCTCTCGCAAAATTCAGTCAGGCTGATTTCACTAATGCAGGGTACCCAGCTTCCATCTATGCCAACTTGCAGGAGATTGCCAAGGACGAGGCCACCCACGTCAGTTTCTTGACCTCCGCTCTGACCGCCGCCGGAGCCTCTCCAGTTGCTGCATGTCAATACAGCTTCCCATACACTTCCGTAGGCAGTTTCCTTACTCTCTCGAAGATGCTCGAAGGAGTCGGTATTTCTGCCTACCTTGGCGCTGCTCAGAACATTACCAACCCTGCATACCTCACGGCAGCTGGTTCTATCTTGACTGTTGAGTCGAGACATGACGCCTATGTGCGATCGCAGCTCGCATTGTCACCATTCCCTGGACCATTCGATACCCCTCTAGGCTTCAACGAGGTGTACTCACTTGCTTCACTATTCATCACTTCTTGCCCCTCAACGAACGTTGCTCTGCCGGTCAAGGCTTTCCCTCAGTTGACCTTCACAACGTCTACTCAGGCCAAGTCAGGTACAACCGGTACTTTCTCGACAAAGGCGACCGGTCTTCCATCGGGTAGTCTGTACATCGCTTTCCTATCTGGCCCACTCGCTCCAGTCTTCGTTCCAGCTACCGTTTCAGGCTCAACTGTCACTGCTGCTATCCCAGGTTCCATGCTCGATGGTCAAGTCTACGCCATCCTTACCCAGCAGGGAAGTGGCTCGGTACTCGTCGAGTCCGCGATCGTTTCTGGCCCAGCTATTGTTGAGGTTGCCCTACCAGGCGCGACAATCATCTCTTCCGCCTAAGCTCATTGCCAATGTGGTTGGCAGAATTTCGATTCTGTCCTTTTCGCAAGAAATTCCTAGCACCAACAAGTAGTAATTTCAAAATAATGTAATACATCAGGAAAACAATTACTTGAAGTCTCGCCCTTGATGGTCACATGTGTGTATCTCCTTCACAAGTATTTTCCACTGAAGGGCACGACAGCATATACTTGGACTGTTCTACACTGCTCTTGTCGAGGTCTTTGTCGTCTGGGCCATAATAATGAACTCCTTTGACCTGGTTGTTCGGACGATCAAGTGATTGCAATGTGGTATTTGCGGAGTCTCCGCACATTCGATGTGGCACCTGCCACTTTCCATGTTTACTATGTGTTTGAGTGCTTGAATCACATCGACATCTCAGCGTCTGTTCAGCAAACTTGATTTTACAGCATGACGATCCTCTGATTTTCAGATATACGACATCGATCGCGTCTGCAAGCTCATAGTGTTGTCTGGAATTTCGTGCGAATCTCTCAAGTCGCAAGTGTAGGAGAACGATCCCCCGCTAGAACCATACCATTGTCTGGGGAAGTCGTCCTGAGGGTTACTGATGGAGCTCAAATTGGAACAGCTTTCAGTACATTCGAGGGACCTTGCATGCAGATATGTTGTAGTCAAAGCTGGAGAAACCTTATCTTATTCTATCAAGCCACAACGCAATAGCATCTTCTATGGCATATACAGACAAGCTAAGGGACGCAAGCCTGATTTAGGGGGTAACAGAATAAGTAAATCTAATCTGACTCTGCCGGCTTCTCTCAGCTTTGAAGAGAGACTGAAGCAAGCTCAATTGGAGCCAGTCGTCGAAAGGAAGAAACTGGTAGGAGGTAAAGTATTCAAAGGTTCTCTGGCAGTCCAGCACGAAGGCATGTATGCGCTGGTCTTTGATAATACCTTCTCGAAGCAGAAGAGCAAGCTAGTAACTTTCATCTTACAGATTCACCCCTGCGATGAGACACCTGAAAAATCTACACAGGATCTTGTTGATGACGAAGATGTTGTGCCACAAGTCATCGAGGATAATCTGACCGGCGCCTTGATGAAGCGCCGCAGAAAAAGATTACAGGGCTGGGCCAGGCGCTGGTTCGTCTTGGATTTCGAATCAAACACACTTAACTACTACTTCAATCAGAATTCAACAGTCTTACGAGGAGCCATACCTTTGAAAATTGCTGTTTTCAGTGCCAACAAAGAAAACCTTGAGATCAATATCGACAGTGGTGCTGAAGTTTGGAATCTGAAAGCACAATCTGAGGGCTCCTTCGTCATGTGGTGTCAAGCTCTAGCACAAGCAGGAGATTCTAAGCATGACGGGCGAACACATTTAGCTCCACGATTTGTACAAAAGCCTGCAGATCTAAGCCCGATATCTGATAAGCCAGCTATTGAAACTTCACAAAAGCAAATTTGGTCGCGTCTTTGGGCTGTCTACAACCAGCTAGATGTAGTACACGCTGCCTTTCGAGACACCATACTCAAAGAGAGCTCGTCACTAGTGGAGATCAGTGAAGAGAGGCAAAGGAGACAGACCAGTCCGAGCCGGTCCGGTAACCAAGATAATTTGCGCCCTGATTCCGTGCATTCCACAACACCAAGGAAGAATGCTTGGTATCGTAAAAGACCTAGCGAACTTTCCCAGATTGCTCCATCCACGGAAGAGCTCTTCAAACAGGCCAAGGCAGATACACATCGTCGAGGGACACTGTTCTCTCTTGAGGAGCAGATGTGTCAAGGCTTGCGCACTTTTGAAGCAATTCTGAAAGAGCAAGACTTGATAAGCCGGTCAGGGGCCAACAAGAAGCAAGTTGTCAATCTATTTGACGATGAGGCACGGCGCTCCTCCATGGATTCAGTACGTACTGTCGATGAGGTCTGGGTTGATGCCATGTCAGACATGGAGGAGAAGGGTTTCCTGGTAGCTCACCATGATTCAGACTTAGACTCCCATGAACTCGAAGAGGATGACGAAGACGATGTAGGCATGCACAATGACGACTCCAGTGATGCTGACTCGTTCTTGGAATATCCAAGACCAACGCAGGAGGAGAAGATGCTGTTCTCATCAATATCTAGCGGTGACCCTGCGATAGATTTCAATCTGGCCTTATCGCCTCTCGATGGTTTAACAGGAGCTAAAGTGCAGCGACGACAGGAAGTTCCTCCAATTCTTGATCAGCCTCCTTCGGCACTCAAGTTGATGACTTCTAAAGTCGGCAGTGATGTTAGTAGCATGAGTGCTCCTGCCGCCACCAACGAACCTTTGGGTGTCTTGCAGCGTGCTGCAGAAGAGCTAGAGTATTCGAACTTACTTGATGCCGCTGTCTCGGCGACCCAAGAGGATGGACAGAGAATTCTCCTGCTTGCTGTATTTGCCATCTCGTCGCTCTCGTCAGTGAGACATAAGGAAAGGGCCAAGAGGAAGCCCTTCAATCCGATGTTGGGCGAAACATTCGAGCTTGTGCGTGAAGACAAGCAATTTCGATTCATTTCCGAAAAGGTCCAGCATAGACCACTCGTAGGTGTTGCCTCGCATGCAGAGAGTCACCAATGGGTCTACCATCAATATCAAGCAACGTCACAGAAGTTCTATGGCAAATCTATGCTGCTGACAACCGAAGGCATCACCACCGTCATGCTCCGAACCGGCGACGTCTTCATCTGGGAGAAGCCAGAAATGTACCTGAAGAATATAACCTGGGGCGAGAAATTCATTGAGCCTTCTGGCGAAATGGTGATCAAAAACACAACTACAGGAGAGGTAGGAGATCCCGCAAAGAAGTCGGCAATAACGTGCTGATGGCTCATTTAGTTTGCAATTGTGAAATTCGTGCCTAGCAAAGGCTGGGGCTCAAGCCGTAGCGAGGAGGTGACGATAGAGGCATATGACAAGCTGAACAGGAAATATAGTGATGTGGTGACCGGGACCTGGACACAGAGCTTGAGTATCGGCACAAAGGTGATCTGGGAAGCAGGCCATCTCGTGTCCGATCCAGCAAACCACTGTGGCATGACACGTTTTGCCGCACAACTCAACCAAATCACCAACCTCGAAGAAGTTTGGATCCCGTTGACGGACTCCCGGCTCCGACCAGATCTACGCGCCCGTGAACAAGGTCGGCTCGAGGACGCCGAGAGACACAAAGTCAGGGTCGAAGAGGCACAACGACGCCGGCGGACGGACCTCGAGGAGTCTGGGAAATCATATGAACCGTTGTTCTTCCGGATTTCGCCAGATGGCAAGTTTTGGGACATCAAGACTGGACAGGAGAATTATTGGACTCATCGAGAGTCCCGCTTCCAAAGCTGCCCGGTCCCCGATATCTTTGAACTCTCGGAGAATTCACAACAGTAGGGTCATGGAGCATGCAAGGGATTGCGATAGACACAATGGCCCACAGGGTCGAGATGAGATATATTTATCGGCCATATGAGACTTTTTCCTTTTGACACTTACTTTTTGGTGATTCTCACTGTTGTCATGTGACGTTGTTGCTCCTGACCTTTATTAAGAAAGAAATTGAAGCATTTGATTGATGGGATTTAGAGGAATAAGAGAGCGGAAAATAACGGGAGAAAAAAGACATTCGATATATGCTGAAGGCTATGATAAAAAATTGTTTTACTTCTCCATGCGCCAGATGACATGGAATAGGAGATGGTGAGACAACATAAAAGAATTCCGGTCTCTCTTGCGCCAGAAAAAGACGGTTGAAGAGCAGACTTTTAGATGGAAATGTTGCTACTACAGAGAACATCTCTGAAGTGAGCAAGAGTGTTAATTTTGAGGTAAAACAGCAGTGGTAGACATTCTCCTGCTGCCAAAGAAATAAGCATGCGACCATTTTGGAAGGTGCTTCCATGTACGCCACTTTTCAATCTGTTTGCGACTGTGGGCTCTTTCGCCAGAAAGCAAGCTTGTCGAAAAATCGCGAGAAACCTTTGAAGATGCCACCAAAGAGTGACTGGAAGATGTAGAAGAAGAAATTTTGCTTGGCACGAATCGATTTGTTAGACTTACCCGTGCCCGGACGAGAGACCTCCTCGGAAGCTGGAATAGATTGTGCAGCAATCCGGCTCTCGCCTTGAGGCGACAATTCGAGCACGGCATCCGCTGGTTTCGAGGAAGAAGCTGCAGAAGTTGCGTCATTCTCGGTGGCATTGAAGGAGCCTTGTACCTCTGCTTCAACTGGATTGACTTCGACTGCGACAGGTATTTGTGCGTCTTCAGCAGCTGGTTCTGACGTTTCCGCGATGTCTTTCGAGGTGGTTGAGGGTTCAGTAGACTCGTCTTGAGCGACAACAGAAGCTGACTCAAACTTTGGAGCGGGAGTATTTGCAACGGGTAAAGTGTCCTCTGCTGCAGGCTCCGATCTTTCTAGATCATCGAAAGTCGATTGCTCCGATTGACCTGCGGAAGTGACTTGCTCGTAAATCTTCTCAGACGTGTTCGAGATGCCCTCGGCAATGCCGTTGACGGATTCAGAAACTGCGTTAGCGGCATCGGCTGCCTTGCCCTGCGTAGCCGAAGCAAGACTCTTAGCGCTCTCGACAAATTCAGTTGCTGCTTCATTTGTGGAAGAAGTGATTTGTGCCAGTGTCGAGCTTGACCTAGAGTGTTGAATCTTTTGGAATACTCCAGGTTCGAGGCCGAGTCTATGGATAGTCTGTTCATCCTTGCATTCGTTCAAGCTCGAGAGCTTGTTCCACCAATCAAACAGGAAGGTCTCGCAAATCAGCTTGAACCAAGGTGTATAGTTTAGTTCTGCAGACTTGAACATCTCCCTCAGTTCCGATTGACTGACCCATTTGTAGTCGCGCACCTCGTTAGGGTTAATTTCCAGGAAAGGATCGGATTTTAGGAATAGTATGTAATCTATTTCGTGTTCACCCCATTGACCATCAGAAGGTGCGAGATAGTGAATGCGCGTGAGGAAAGTCATTTGATCTATGGGAGCATTCTGCGCTGGTATGCCAAGCTCTTGTTTCACCTTGCGCTGTGCAGCTCTTTTGACGCCCATGATTGAGCCTGGGAGATCGTCTGCAACCTCGCCTGTGACATGAAGTGGATGGGAACAGCACGTATTTGTCCACATGTCTGGGAATGTGATCTTCTCAGTCGCCCGTTGCTGAAGGAGCAATTTGTCTTCGGAGTTGAAGATGAATAATGAGAATGCTCTGTGGAGAAGACCTTCCATGATGTTGCTCATCAGGTGCGCATCCTTCTTGGATGCAGATCCTACAGGGGAGTCATCTCGATCAAGCAGGATGCAGACCTCCTCCATCAGTCGGATTTGTTCGGGATCGTAGTCTTCTTTCGAGAGGTCGATCGTCTCCAAATTCTCCTTTTTGTTGTCATGCTCCTTCGTATTCTCAAGGCCTTCTGGGGATGCCGCACTCTTCGCCGCATCGACAACAGTGTCGATTGCATTCTCAATGTTTCCTTGCACAGGTTTCACCGCATTTGCGAGCTTTTCAGGAACCTCGGGGATCTTGGGTTTGGCACTTTCCACAGTTGATGAAGCAGAGTCCTCCATACTCTTCAGCGATTCAGCGACTACTTCTTTGACACTTCGGGAACCATTTGCCACTTGATCTGTGAAGATTTCCTTGGTGCTCCGAACATTCTCAACAGTCGCATCTGATTCAGCCTGTGAAGATTGCATCGGAGAGTCTAGTGCAGGACGGTCTAATGTACTTTTGATTCGGTCGGATGTGTCTTGTGACTTGCTTCCGCTCGAGGAAAGTTGAGACGTCGTAGCCGTGGAAGCTACAGCGTCGGAGATCGTGCTACCATTCGGTGTTTGTGAGACCTCATTGGGTCGATTCTGGGCCGCAGCATGCTTCGCCATCTCGGCGTAAGAAGTCGCATGGTTCGTCTCGGGCTTTGAATCTTGCGAGGTTGAGGGAACATCTTCGCTTCTAACTCCAGTTGCAGGCACTGCTTGGCTTACGGGAGCTTTGTTGGGTAGGTGTGGTTTCTTGAAAGTTTCTTCCTTGATCGGGGGTGATGCCGGTTTCTTGAGCGCTGCTGCATAGCCAGATGCATGGGGAACATGGTGCGTCGGCTGTGCAAATTGTGGTTTAAACTCATGAGCCGCAGGATTCAGCTCCTCGTGGTGAAGATTACTGCCAGACCTTGCCCTGGAAGATGCCACGGAATTGCTTCTGGAGTGGGATCTGTTGTGTCGAGATTGTGAGCGTTGACGATTCGATGCTCGTGACGCCGGCTGAGAAGACTTTGGAGGATTTGAGGCAGGTACAAAAGGCTGCGCAATAGGATTGAAGACTGGTGCCGCAGGATTAAGGTGACTGTCATTGTGGGACGCCGCCGACCGGCTTTTCCTCTCGTCTGCATCGACTAAGCCCGGCCCACTCGACGAAGTTGAGGCGGGTTCGGCGTCGTAAGCGTTGTTAGCTACTTGCTCATTAATGACCTCGGTGCCTATGTCTTTTGGTATCTGGGCTGACTCTGGAGTTGGCAGATGATCTGTTCGGTCCTTAGCGATTGGGTCTGGTGAGAGTGCTTGATCGAGGACATTGGATAGGGAGGCACCCGTCACCTGAATCTTGTGATTGAGGACGCCATTTTCGTCAGGAGTGGTCGTCTGACCATCTTGCAGGACCCAATCACCATTGTTCAGGACGAATTTGTACGTGTAGGTCTCACTAGCACCATTCTTGGAGGTGATTTCCCGTTCGTATACTGTACCGTCGTCTGATAACTTCATTGCCTCTGGTTGCCATCCATTAAAAGATCCTGATTTCTGGTCAGCAATACACAGGAAATGCTTCCAAGAAAATTGTTACCAGCCACAGACACGAGAGAGCCATCTTCAGGTACGGGAAAGCGAATTACGGCACTCATGCCGTCACGAAGTGAGAGCCTTATCCGACTTGGAGGATGAAAGAGTTATGATGAGAAGAGGGGTGATGATCATCTATGCTCCAAAAGTACGATATTTTGGTCAAGCCGCTGAGATGCAGAGGAGGAGCCCATTCCAAAGTTCGGCTGATCAGTCCATGGGGAAGCAGCCCATTTCATTGTTCGTCTGCGGCAGGTCTCGCATGCGAATGCCGAGTCTTCTCCAGAGTCGCCCATGACAACCATCATGTCGGCCAGAAAAGGGATTTCTATGAATTTCTGCATGCCTGGATCTGCTCAAGGATGGCGTCTCGGTGAAATCCTAATTCCATGTCCGAGGCCTAGAAAGAATTGTACATGATGAAACATTGCAGGTCGACACAGCTCAAATGAGTGATGCCAGTCTCCATTGGAAGAGGTGACGGAATTCGCAGGATTGCTGCCGGTAGTCTTCAACTAGAACAAGTACACCGGAATGATCATAAGAGCCAGACAATTTTTACCTATGACACTAGACAGCACTAATTGAATACCTCCTCTCACTCTTCTGTCATCAAGAAGCGAGACTGTTTTCATCATTCACTCTACAGTCGTGAGATCGAAATTTAGAAAGAAAAAAAAATGATAGTGGAAAGGATGCGGTTCAAAGTGATTAACTTTTAGTATTGCTATCTATGTTTACATGAGTTGGTCGTTCATTTCGTTTCGTCTGAGTGGTCGTTGGAGCATCAGAGTGCATGATATTGGGCGAATATGGTGTGAGAATGAATGCGGAATTCCACCAAGATGTTACTTTGTGGTGCTGTGTCCGGCTCCGTGGGTACCGATGGCCGAGGTGTGCTCGTGGTTTCCGCTCGTGTGGGAGCCGGTCATGGTAGCTGGCTCACCAGGTCGGACCTCTCGGGCGACGGTCTCACCTCCCTGGAGGGAGCCTCCCTTCTGCATGAACTGGTCCATGGTCAAGGTTGGCTCGACAGTGGCCTCGTGCACGACTGGTTTCTCGTGGATGACCTCGTGGACAGGGACGGTGGTGTGGATGACCTCCTGCTGGAGAACCTCTCTCTGGATGACTGGCTGGATGGTCTCGTGGACGTGGTGGTGTGTGACATCCTGTCCCACGGCAGCGACGGTGGCAGTCTGCTTCTGTGTTGGGAGGACGGTCTGTGTGTTCTGGTAGGCATTCTGTTGTGCGGCGAGGGCCTTCTTGGCACCTTCACCCATCTCGTGGGTCTTTTCACGGTGCTCGACGGCGAGGACGTTGTGCTGGTGGACCTCTGGGTTCACGACTCGGTCGGCGACCGGCTGGACTCGCTGCTGGTGGTGGTGCACATGGTGCTCTCGGTCCTCAACAATCTGGGTCTCCTCTCGCACGTTCTTCTGGAGGGTCTCCTGGACGACGGCTGGGGCGACAGTCTCGTGAGTCTGCGTGGTTCCGACTCTGTTCTCTCCGAGGATCTCTCGTGCGGCAGCTGGGATGTTGTGTGATGTGGAAGACATGTTTGGAAATCTCTCGAGTTCTTTTTGATGGATGGATGGAATACACCACGAGAGGAGGGAGCCGGCCTCTTATACGCGAAGGACGAGCGTCCCACCACGCCAGAGGGAGAGGGGCAGGGATGTCCATGCGTTGGTAAGGACTTCGAGGGCATTCCTCAGCCATCTAGGTCATTGCACCAGAACGTCATCGGGAGTGGAGGAGGTACGAGGCTGGTGGGCCGCCTTCGCAGGATCTTCCCCCAGCAGCTCATCCACTCACTTCCTCTGCCTGGGAATGGAAGGAAGGCAGGCAGGCAGGTGACACGCGCTGATTGGCTGAGGCAAGATTCGCATCCCTCGCAGCCTCAGAGGCGCATGCCGCCAATCACTCACATCCACTTACGCAGCCCCCGCCCCGTCAAACACGGCGAATGGGCCTGGATGGATGGTTGGTTGAATGGATGGATGGAGGTTTGATGGATGCCCCCTCTGACGTCGCCCCTTCTTTCCTCCCTCTCCCCCTCTCGATCGATGGAAGGCCAGTTTGGGCCGTGGGAGAAAAGTCTGTCTTCTTGGCGAAATGCAGCTGCTCGTGATGACGACAATGCTCGACGCCTTGCCCTCACAGGACGCAGCGGCGGCGCTCTCGGCGTCCTTCACTCTGTCTGTCTCACACACCGGGGGTCCTTGTCGGTGCTCACTCTTGCCAAACTCGGTGCCTGGCATCGTCGGAGGAAGGCTGCCGTGCGGACACCTGCTGCAGCACAACTACATAACCGGCCAGTCCTACATAACAGCTCGTGCCACGCAAACGGCTTCCACCAGGCATTCAATCTTCCATTAAAAACAAAATATGGGTCTCCTCG
The DNA here is from genome assembly GCA_004000165.1 of Taphrina sp. SM11. Taxonomy (NCBI): domain Eukaryota; kingdom Fungi; phylum Ascomycota; class Taphrinomycetes; order Taphrinales; family Taphrinaceae; genus Taphrina; species Taphrina sp. SM11. The sequence goes on along the minus strand of RHDT01000011.1, from coordinate 128,871 downwards.
ACAAGCTCAAGGGTCACAAGAAGGTGAGTTTCCTCATTCCACACGCAAGTCCTGGCCTGCGACTCTTTGGCTGACCACTTTCTAGGAAGAGAGTTTCGATGACGTAGCTGAGAAAAAGTCGAAACGGTCCTCGTCTCTTGGTCGAAAGTCGGTCGAAAAGTCGCGAAACTCGCGGAACGAGCCTGTGCCAGAGCTACCAGGCACGGTGGTCGAGAATGGAAGGAAGCAGGATCTCGCTGTCTATCCCGTCGAAGGCACAAAGGTCGTCGGGGAAGGCGGCGGTAGCAGTGCAGCTGCTCCTTCTGGGCAGATCCCTCATTCAAAGGCCTCCGACAACCTCTCGACGGCGGCCATCAAGAACGGCACGGTCGGTAGCACGACTGTCGATGGTCTCTCGGGTCAGATGGAGCGCACGAACCTCGAGTCGACCTCTGGTGGATTGGCGGGTCACGCATACGAACCAGGCACCTTCAAGCGAGAAAACCTGTCCTCGACACCATTCAACCACGATGAGTTCTTCAGGCAGTTTGGCGACGGAAACGGAACGACGACCTACGAGTCAAAGACCCAGGCTGCCGTCGTCCAGGAGACGGTGAAGCCTTCCCTGTTGGAACAGGTCCACCCGGTCTTCCACCGAGAGCACCACGTCATCCATCACCAGACGAGGATTCAGCCTGTGCTCGAGCAGGTCCTCCTCCCACCGAAACACTATGTCGTGATTGACGGCCAGAAACACGAAATCTTGCCCGAGGCCGTCATGAACCATGTCGTCAAATCTCGTGATTGGATCCCCATGTCCGGCGTCAAGCCCAAGGTCGTCGTGCACCAGTATGTCGACAATGAGCCCCTCGTGGGCCCTCTCACTGGCGTCGGTGCCTCGCTCATAAACAGGGACGTCATGCTCGAACACCAGCGCATGATCAACCAGAGCTACGAACAAAAGGCCGTCGGACAGAGTGTCGGCATTCCCACGGGAACCATCACCAAGGTCAACTACCTCCCCAACCAGGTTCCTGTCTCGACTGAGCCGGGTCACGGGTCAGCAACCTTGGCAGAGTCCAGCATCAGTGGCCTCACGAGCTCAAAGTCCCTTCGCCAGTCGGCCGGGTCGACAAGTGGCCACCACCACAGCAACCACTCTTCCACGGCTGCCTATCCCGTCGGCAACACACCGGGAAATGCGACTCTGGCAGAGACTGCCATTGGCGCAAACGCCCACCTGGTACAAGGTTCAGGCAGCCCCACGACGACGAGGCACGAGACTGGGCATCACATGCCCCTCGACGCGGCCATCGAGCGCACCTCAGAGAGACTCTCGGACCAACGTGCCACCAAGCACTGAGCTACGTGCAGCCTTCATCTCAAAAGTCAATCAGACTGAGCATACATCTGAATGCCATGTCAGACTGACGAGATGTTTGCGGGAATTTCAAAATTCAAAAATCAAGTCCATCATTGTCTTGACACTGTACACTTAGGATGAAAATGTTGTAATGACGGTAGTGTGCATATGGTTCGACTCTATAGTTTTGATACATCATTAATATTATGCCATACTTAATCTTTTCATCATCATGACTTAATCTTTTCATCATCATGACAATCACTCATCGATATAACATGACAACAGTGATGAGAGAATTCACAGGCCGTATGCGATACTCATGGCACCGTAGAGATCACTCACGAGTTGTGCTCCTCCTCCAGTACCAGCTCCCGCGGCCACTGCAATGGGCGTAAAGTGTTCGATGGTCGGATGTGCCTTTCGATAAAACTCGTGTCGAGTGGCATCCAAGAGTGCCCGGTTGCGTCGGCTCCCCTCCTGAATCTCAGTCGTCTCTTTGACGAGTGCTTCGAAATCCTTGTACCCTTGCCGTGCCGTGTGCGGATTGAAGGCGGCAAAGTCCTGAAAGGTATGCACCGTGAGCCCACCACTCAGAATCAGGATGCCTTCGTGTCTCAGGGGATCGAGGGCCCGACCCAGTCTCAGGTTCTGCTCGAGTGAGACGAATTGGGAGACCTCAATCACGGGGATCTCGAGCGACTCGCCAAACATGTGTCGAAAGGGAACGAAGCAGCCGTGATCGAGACCCCGTCGGTTCTTGACCAACTCACTCTCAATCCCAGCTTCGTTGAGACATGCCTGCACCCGTCTCGACACTTGCGCGTCCGTCTTGGTCCGCATCTTGAGGTGGTACATGGCCTCGGGAAACCCATGGTAGTCATAGTACAAGTTCTCACTCTGCCAGACCTCGTCATTGTCTGCAATTTGGATACCAGCAGCAGCAGTCGTCTCCCAGTGGGCCGAGAAGATGACGATGGCTCGCGGTCGATAAGTCTCCGTCAGGAACCGACCAAAGGACTGCAGGAACTTGGCCTGTGGCCCGTCGAATCCACCCTCGAAGCCCTCGCCCATCGGTAATCTGTCCCCTGCTTCTTTCAGGAGGGCGGGTGAGCCATGGGCAAAGAAGAACGCCGGGATCGGCGTGCCCTCGATGTATGGCGGTAGTTGGGAGAGCATGTCTGGTCCTCTCTTCAGGGCGGAAGTCATTCTGTGATGGTCTTGCCTGCTCTCCTCCCCTATTTAGCTCAAGTGGTGCCTCTCCGAGTTTGATGCACTCAGTCGATACGTCTCCGACACAAGCGAATGATCCTTGGAACAATCGACGGAACGATCTCGGGGACGGCGAGTCAAGGGAGATGCAAGAGAATGGATGAGAAATCACTCTTTGTATGAAGGATTCCGGCAGATGTGGAGGAGGTTCAACCGCCACGGAAGCTCACTAAGCGACCACCTTTTGTCCGGCATTTATTTCTTTCTTGCCAAGTTTGAAGGAACTAGGCCAAGTGCAGCTGACAAAACATTGCAACTGTCGTGTTTCTACACAGAGCACAGACCCTCAATCCCGAATGGCCCCTCGTCAATGCCCATACACAGCTTGTGGCTGCTTGACACTGAAGAGTCTTGGACCTCTTTCCTCCTCTCGTGATTTTGAAAAATGTGCCGCTGACTGGCAGATGCTGGGGGGCTCCACGAATCCCATCTACTCAAACCCCGCAAGCACTCGCTGATCTCCCGCGTGAGGAATGGAAGGATGCATGGCAGTGACTCACCTCCGGTACGACTTTTTGCGCTTTGCCTGTTTTACTTGTTCATCTGGCTGGAGACGAGGCTACTTGTGCATTTGGCTGGAGACTCGTCGAACGTCAATAATTTGAATCTGCATGACTTCCTTTCACACACATTTCCCTCATGTCCGCTATCCGATTGTCGGAGCACCGATGGCGAATGTGTCCGGTTCTGCCCTTGCCATTGCCGTGTCTCGGGCCGGTGGCCTGGGCCTGATTGGCGGTGGGTACTCCGTGGCAAAGTTGAGGGAGGATGTACTGGCATGTGTCGAGGCACGGAAGGAGTCGCCAGAGCTGCAGGTCGGTGTGGGCATCATCACCTTCACCATCAAGAACCAAGCAGAGGTCCTCGATCTCCTTCGACAGGTTCGGCAATCTGACATCCTGAACTGTTTCTGGCTCTTTGGAGGACGGGAGGAAGAATGGATCAAGCCCTTGAAATCAGAGTTTCCACACCTCAAGGTGATTGTCCAAGTCCACACGGTCGAACATGCACAGAGAATGGTCTGTGAAGGGGCAGACGTGATTGTGGCCCAGGGTTCCGATGCAGGCGGCCACGGCGGGGCGGAATGTTCCTCGATCCTCTCCTTGGTGCCAGAACTGGTGCGGTCGTTGCCAGAGACACCGATCTGGGCAGCCGGAGGAATCGTCAACGGTCAGGGAATCCATGTCGCCCTATCACTCGGTGCCTCGGCTGCAGTCCTCGGGACCCGATTCATGCTCTCACAAGAATCTCTGCTTGCAGAGGCAGGCAAACAATTGGCCGTCGGGGTCAGGGACGGAGGCCGCACCACCATCCAGACCCGCGTCTATGATGAGATGAGAGGTACGACAGATTGGCCAATGGCCTATACCGGACGCGCCATCCGCAACAAGACGATCGAGGAAAGCCTCGAGGGCCGAGACCAGGCCCAACTCAAAGCTGCTTATTCCACCGCTGCAGGAACGGGAGACTTTTCCCGAGTCGTCTGTTGGGCAGGCACGGCCGTCGGACTCGTCGACGGGATCCTCCCCACGCATGAGATCGTGAAGCGACTCGTCACGGAATACAACGAGGCTGTCGATCGTGCTCCGCGTGCATGGCAATGACAAGGGAACATGGAGGAGATGGCAATAATCAAAAATGATGATATGGAGGATATGGCAATTGAAATGATGACGGCAGATTGTATATTTTTCATATGGAGAAATTTCTGACGAGGGTATGGAGTTCATGCTGTTGAATGGTCTGTAACGCGAGGCATTCCTTTGACGCCTGCTCATCCCGACTCCACTCCTCCACACGATTGACAAATCTCTTTGCATTCTGCTTGGCCTCCCGCATCGATCCACCGCCATAGAGTTCCATGAGCATCGGACTCGTCAACCGATCGATCCACCAACGACTATTCCAGAAATCCCCCTCCCGACGATGTAGAATTGCATGCATCAGGTCGAACTCTGCTTCTCCATCTCTCGCCTGTGCCAGATCGTGACATTTGTCAATGTCGTCATTGAGCAGGTACAGAGCAGCCTGCAATCTCGCATCTGTCGTGCTTGAAATCAAAGGCTGTAGATCAGGGTAGGAATACTCTTGCGGCTTTGGTAAGAGTGGAATCGACTTTGCTTCGCGTGTCAAGAGTGTGTCGACTACCGAGCGGATCGTCGAGGTCGTACTGCCGGTCCTTGACATGCAGAGTTTCTTTCGCGTCGCACTTCTACGCCCTAGACTAGAATCAATGGATTGTGATTGAAATGTCTAGACAAGGGGAGTAGTAACTTTGTCTATATTATCTCGCCACTGACGTAAGAGTGGCGGCCGACTGGCGCACATTTGGCAATTATTGAGCTTGTATACGCGAGATCTCTATTTGAATGGTCCAGGGAAAACCCGTCATGAGCAATCGGTTGCTCATAAATAGCTGCTGTGCTGTACAGCATGATCTGAAGCCGCGAGCTCTCCAGACAGTGATAGATTATATGCCAACCTAAGAGTATCTCTTGGTGTACTTTTTAGTGTGACCTGGTTCAGAAATGAAAATTGAGAGTAACAGGAGACAAGAGACAGGCATGTTACAATTTCATTCTCTTCTTATTGCATAAGAATAAGACTTTCATCATTGCTTGGGTTGTAACGTCTGAATTGATGATACCTTCGGACCCTCATCGAAGAGGACCTCACTCATCCTCCGTTGAGTGAGGGGTGTCGGTACTCGTGCCCCCTGGAGACAACCTCGACCCAGTCAATGTCGAAGTCTTGGGCGACCTGTTGCCAAATTCCAATGGGAGGAGGGGTACAAGAGACAAAGTGTGATTCCAGACCGAGCGGAAAAGTCATCGTGGCACAATGAAGCGCTATCCCTTCTTCTGATGCTTGTGCATAGACGTCATGCTTTGTCGCTTCTTCCCTCGATTTCGTCGGATCGTGGGGATACCTCCGGTCAAAGACCACGGGAGCATTCAGTTCCTCTGCGGCGTGTATCCGTAGTTGATGATTCCTACCCTCACGCGGCTGCAGCCAACAGACGAAGAGGATGCCTTTCAGGGTCGGCAGTCGAGCGAGGACATGCCATTGCGTGCTCCGGTCCTCCGACGCGATTTCCCCATCATTGCAGATCTCAAGGATGGAGGAAGCATGAGGGAGCTTGCACAACAGGGCAAGATATCCTTTCGATACCATGCGTTTCCGGAAATTCTTGGAGAGCTGTCGTGTTCCGTAGACCGAGGTTCCATAAAGAACACAACCTGTGACCAATGCATCCAGTCGATGCACTCCCTTTGGTGGATGGAAGGGATGTTGAAGTCTCTCCGTGTCAAAGAGTTCCGGCGAGATCCGTCTGAGCAAATTTGACAGGGACGACGGATTCTGTAGTTCGTCCTGACATATCGTGAAGGGTGGCTTTGAGACCGCAATGTAGTGTTTCGTCGATTGGATGACTCGGCAATACTGCTGCGTCATACATGTTACCACATGTCGTCCTCTGTCCATGGCAACACAACCTTTCTCCTTGCACCAGAGGATTCGTGTTTTACACGGGTCAAATACTGGTCAACAAAGTGGTCGAGCACAAGACGGATGCGAAGGAAGAGGGATCGAGAACGATGCGATAAATTTGCTACGTCTAAAGTTCAGCTACGCTATTGCGGACATTGACAACATTTTTTGAATTTACCATCAGAATGTGCTCTTCGACTGTTAAAGGTGGTGAGGCCAGTTCGATCCAGTCAGCGACCCTACGAGAGGATAGGACAGATGATTAGTCCGTCGACTGACGATTATAAACCCTTCGTCACTTGATATATTAGTTGTGACGAACAAAGAGCTGAGAGTAGAAGCAGAATTTATACTGAGCTTGTCTGCATCCACGTGCATCGTGCCAACTCTCTTGCCGGCATCGGCGATGAACGGTGCTTCCTAACTCAGACGACCTGCTGCAACGCCCCCGCCTGTACCAATTCCTCCTCCCAAGGAAAGTCTCGCATCTCGTTCTTCTGAAGGCATCCGGGGAAATATCGACCCTGGACCAATCCTTGTTCTTATAACCCCCGTGTCGTCTAGAGCTGCAAGCTAGAGAGATGTCAAAGATCAGGATCCTGTGTGCGACCAAAAGAGTACTCGACTATGCTCTCAAGCCAAGGGTCAACAAGACCCAGACCGGTCTCGATCTCGCAGGTCAGAAACAGTCGATGAACCCGTTCTGCGAGATTGGCATCGAGGAGGCGATCCAGATTCGAGAGAAGCACAAGGATAGGGTCGAAGATGTGCTGGCCGTCAGTGCGGGACCTGCCAAGGCCCAGGACACGCTCAGGACTGCCATGGCCATGGGAGCCGACCGGGGAACCCTGATTGAGATACCGGAGGGCGAGGCTCTCGAGCCCCTGACCGTGGCAAAGTTACTCAAAGCCGTCGCCGAGAAGGAGCGATCCAACATTGTCTTTCTCGGAAAACAGAGCATAGATGACGACTGCAACCAGACCGGTCAGATGCTCGCTGGACTCCTGGGCTGGTCACAGGCCACCTGTGCCTCAGAGGTCAAGATTGACGGGGACAAAGTCACCGTCACCCGAGAGGTCGACGGCGGCACAGAGACCCTCGAAGCCTCCCTGCCAATCGTCATCACCACCGATCTCCGTCTCAATCAGCCCAGGTTCGCTTCCCTGCCAAACATCATGAAGGCAAAGAAGAAACCACTGGAGAAGAAGAAGATTGCCGATTTCGGACTCGAGATTGCCTCCCGATTCAAGACCATCAAAGTCGTCGAACCACCAGTCAGACAAGGTGGGGACAAGGTCGAGAATGTCGACGCCATGATTGCCAAGCTGAAGGAACTCAAGGTTCTCTAAAAACCCGGGTTTGATTCGGTACTTGACAGTCACAATGATGGAAATGGGAAAATGACACAAACAGGCGTTCGAGCAAGTAGAACGTGAAGGGTCGTCACCTGCATTAATAGAAAATTCTGTTGGTAGAGGGCAAGATGCATACGTTTATCCAAAACAAGACCAGTCTCAGCAAGAGCCAAAGAGTCCACTAGATCCCTGATCTGAATGGGCTGTTCTAAAGACGGCGAACACAAGGACAATGTGATGGCAAACAGAATTCACCAAGAGTTCTGACAATTCAGTAGAGCTTCATACATAGCAATATAAAACAACATTCTCAACACTATCATTTCCAATCACATCGCAAAAAAAGACAATCTCCATTCGACATACCCGTAGCCTCTCTCATCGTTCCGTTGCACTCGCTCGGCGCATCTCATGTCCATCTTTCGCCTGGCCTGGTCTCCCTGACCTCATCTAGCCTATATCACTCCTCATCAGAAGACATCTCGTTATTTAAGATGTCGTAATCATCATCATCCGAGAGAACAACCTCGACCTCGGAATGCCACTCCTCGCCATGTTGCGTACCAGCGACTGAGGCAGAGTCCTCACTAAAAGGACCAGAAGGTTTCAATTCGGTCGAAGCCGATGGAAAGATCATGGCAGAGTGTGTACTGTTTGTGACTGATTCTGCTTCGGTAGCGACGACTCGAGAGTGAGTGACGTCAATTGGAGTCATATCGTTGTGTGTATTGTCTGATGCATCTTCCGTTGCATCTTTCAATTGCTTTCCAACATTCGATGTCATGCTTTGGGCAGATTCCAAGATGTCAATGTCGACCCAAAGCTTCTCTCCGAACCGTTTCTTATCAGGCGTCATAAGCCTAAAGTAGGAAATGGTATTGTGCTTCTCAGTGGAAGGAGTCCTCAGTGACTGGGAGATGACGATATTTTGACCAGGTTGTAGCGGATATGTGATTGTCCAAGCTTGATCAGAAATCGACTTTGGACCACTTAAATCACTACCACCGACGAAGATGATCCCTACGCCCGGCGGCCATGCTACTGTACCATTGTTCTGAACTAGCCATTGCTTAACAAAGGAAGAATTTGGCGCTATCATGGATCCGTCGGGTATGCTGATGTCCTCTACGAATTTGGCAGACAACACTGTATCTTCTGTTAGATTAGACACAGCATCTACATTATCAGGCAGGGTGATCTTGTCGCCAGGAAGTTCTGTACCAAGCAAGACTTCTTCTGCCTGTAACGGAACCAAGAGCTGGCTGTTTACAGGCCTACTCGCCTTGATGGGGGATGTTTCAGCAGCTTCATCGGACGCAATGTCCGCAGGAATGATCTGCAGAGGATGTGCAGAGTTGTGAAGGTGTTGACAGCTTTCGCATGCATCATAATCTGGACAAGAGAGGCAACTATAACGCTTGCCGGTCAATGGATTCTGCTTGCACTCATTGCAATAGAAACCTTGGTGCTTGCCTTTAACAAGCTGCTTCGGCGCAGGCCCGAGTTTCAACCTTGGCGCGACGATATTGTTGACGAAGTGGTTGTAACGGACAAAGATGTGATTTGCTGCGTGGGACACAGTATTGTAGCAGTTCTCGCAGAAATCGAAGTCTTCGCAAGTGGCGCACATATATCTGGAGCCACAGATCATCTTGTTACAGTGATCGCACACGACTGTGAGATGTTTCACTGAACGGGCCGTGTTCTCTACTTTGGCAATTGCTTCACGAACGCGTGCACCTATATTTGCGAATGCATCCTTGTACTCTGCAGAAGAGGAAGCTGTAATTAAGTCATCGAAGAGAGGACTCTTGTAATCAGCAGCCATGTCTAGCTTTTTCGGGAACAAGTTAGAGGCCTCCCTTGAATGTGCTGCACCGAGCTGGGTTGGCAGAGGCATTGGTGCTATCGCTGGCCCTGTCTCGCCAATGCAGATGGAGATACCCGCGGTCGACTGCTTCAATTTAATCATTGGATGTGTTCTGTTATGCTGATTGCCCGGATGCACTTCGCACCCAGAGCACAAATCAAAGTCATTACAGACAGTACATTTGTAACGGTCTCCAGCAATCGGGTGTTTCGATCTTTTACAGAGTATACCATCACAAAACACCCCTGCATGGATCTCTTTGCTATGCTTAGTCAATGCCGGCACAAGAGCAGACTCACTCATCAGCACAAATTGATGCGATGCGTGGTCTTCCCGTCTCCTAGGCCAACAGAGGTCACACAGATCGAAGTCTGGACATTGCAAACACTTCCAGCGCTTGCCAATGATGTGCTGATCGCAAACATCACACAAGGCATTGTGCTTGAAATCCCCGGTCTTTTGCTTCAACGAATTTTTCGTGTTTTGAAATTTGTTAGACTTTATGGCGTCCAGCTGAGTGACTAATTGAGTCATTCTTGCTTCAATCATTTCTCGCACCTCAGATCTTGTGATGCAACACTCTGAAGTGGCGCAACACGATTTGCTTGCATTAACCGGAATATCTTGGCCATGACACTCATGGCCCAGCTCGGTTGGCGTGTCACAAGACAAAGCAGAAATGTCCATTCTGTTAGGCAGAGAGGTTGCCGAAGAGCTCCCGGCTTCTAGGAAAGCTTGTAATGACTGGGAGTCGAGCACACTGGGCAAATCCGAGTTCATCTGTGTTACTGAGCTGGCTTGATCCGACTCAAGAGTCTTTGAAGCACGTTCAGACAACCTGAGTCGAGCACGACGTGCCTTGAGCGTCTGGTCTCGGTGAGCGCCTGTCAAGTTGACATACTCTTTGCTACCCGGAAGGCGTATCTCGATAAGGGTTCCAGGAGATCCAAGGTCCCAAGTAGCCTGAGACGTCTTGCTCGATACGCGTCGTAGCTTTTCATGAATCTGTTCGGTAATTTAGCCTCGTCTCTGTGAAATGATAAGTCTTCACAATACCTCTGTATACACAGGTACGTAACCCATGGTAGGGTCAAACAATTCATCGATGCCAAGTGATGAACGATATGTGTCCTTCAAGGTCCATTTGATGGCGATGGGCGCGCTCATCTTGCCAACGAGTATCGGGCAAGGGACCACAAACCGTAAGTACGTTGCTCAAGAATCATGCAGGATGAGTCGTCGTAATCCTCTCCAATCCGGTGTCAAAGTGTGGAGTTTCGATTCCGTGGTGGAGTCGGCTAAAGTGTGAGCCCCCACGAGCTGTGAATTTCGAGAACGTGATCAGAGTAAGTCATGGAATGCATTCGTTCTAGGCTCTTACCACAGGATTACAGATAGCTGTTCATCGAGTTTGTGCATATTTTTGTCGACAAAAACAGGGTTGGGTCTTGTCATGGAGTACCTGAGAGAATCAAAGAGCTGTGAGACCTTTCCGAATTGTTCTATATAAACCCAGGCCAGTCTCGCCATATATCGCCTGATTTATGACCTGCTAGTGCAACTACATTTATATGATGCCCACCATCACAGAGCTCCGTAAATGCATTTTTACAACGGTCCCGAATGTATATCAAGTAGTTTTGCCCTTCTCTGTTCGATCTTCTTGCAGTGACCACAATCCCAAGGTGTAGCCGACACGCATAAGCAGAAGATCCCATGCCATATTGACACTATCTTGCACAAGATTCATCTTGCTGCCATCTACTTCATGCCAAGTGATGGCCACCTCGCGTACAGGTATATTGAGCATTTCAGCAATCAGGAATATCTCCACATCGAAAGCATAGCGTTCTATATGCATCACAGGAAATATCTTCCGACATGCTGCACGAGAGAATAGCTTAAATCCACATTGGGTGTCTTTGATATGACTGACACCGAGTAACCGGATAAACGTGTGGAAACCGTGCATGAGCAGATTTCGCAGAGGTGATCGTTTTACGACTGCATCAGTCGAAACCATATGAGCTCGACTCCCCCCTGCTAGAGCCAGTCCGTCTGATTCGATCGCCAGGACTGCGTCCAACAGCAGTGACAAATCGCTGAACTGGGATGCCCCGTCTGCATCGGCGAAGACGGCATACTGGCCGCGATGATGTTGCATACCGTGAGTTACAGCTCCACCTTTACCACGATTTACTTTCAATGTGCATACCCTGATCTGTCCTTCTTCTACTAATCCATCAATCAGAGTTTTTTGAACGAATTTTAATGCTTCGGCAGTGGTGGCGTCCTTCGAACCATCGTCTATAATCAATATTTCCCATCCTGCATGCTTGAAGTTTGTGTTCAAAAATTGGATTGCTTCTGAAAGCATGATTGGCAATCTTTCGACCTCATTGTAAGCAGGCACAATAACACTGATGTGGACCTCGGGTGTTTCATCAAGGCATGGCAGAGATTCTCCGTCGATTATGTTGCCAGAACGGTCTACTGTTTCATAAGTTCTTTCAGAAGGTAGGATATTCCGTGGCCGTTGGGATAATTTGAGTAAAACGAAAGAGAATGAGAATCCGACGAGTACACAAGCTATTGTAAATGCGACTTGGACGATGTCAGGTACCATTCCGGCAGATTCGATGTGATCATGCTGATCCATGTTCCCTGGAGGGATGTTGCAACGAAATCACGTCCGAATGGCTTCGATGCTCAGCAAAGGGTTCGTTTCCTCGTTCGAGGTGTTCTGCACTGAGATTAGATGCGAAGAAGTCGAATGAACATCGGGACTTTTCACGACGATACCGTGCACTTGTATTGGTTGTAAATATATCTATTAACGCGCGAGCAGCGCGCCATCTGAAAGTATCATGCGCCACAGCACAAGTCAAACCTTTAGCGATATGTACGACATTTCAGTTCCCGCTTGTCATATAACTTGATTGCATGTTGCAGGCAATCTTGCATAGTGCATTCAAGAGCTTGTGGTAGTCTGTGCCGCTAGACACAAGATGAGTGCATATCAGAACACTGCTCGTGGTGGCGACACCGATTTTCGGCGCAAATGGGACAGAGAGGAATATGCTCAACTTGCGGCTGAGCGAGAGACCCGCGAAAAAGCTGAGTCGAAAGCTCGTTATGAAGCAAAGATGTCTGGCAAGAAGCTGAAGGTCGATACAACGCCTGAACCGGATTCGAAAGTAGTAACGGCTCGAAAAGCACAGGACTGGAGTGAGGTAGTGAATAAGACGTATCTTGTTCCATTCGGCGCTTCAGTAGGGCGTAAAGGGAAGGGCGCTGGATTCTACTGTGAAGCTTGCGACGAAACTTACAAAGACAACAATTCATGGATTGATCATATCAACTCCAAGCAGCATCTACGCAAAACTGGTCAGAATTATAACCAAGAAAGGAGCACTTTTGAAGAATGTCTAGCACGCTTAGAAATGCTCAAGGCTCGAAGGAGAGCACAAATGCATCAGGCTGCATACAATATTGAAGAGCGCCTTGCAGATAAGGGAAGACAAGAAGAAATTGAGCGTGCCAATCGAAAGGCAAGACGCAAGGAAGAGAAATTGAAAAATGCCCAAACTTATGTTAAAGAGGAGGCGAATGAAATGACTCAACTGATGGGTTTCGGTGACTTTGGTACCACAAAGACATGAGACTTATCAATTCACAGGGAGTCGCCTAGGATCAGAGCTCATATCAGATCTTGCATAAGCAGTATGGCTTGTCACATGGTACACAAAATGTAATTTCCGGAAGCCATAGGCTCTGTCACTTCATTGGCGCACCAAGCATACGCTCTGTCTACATCAGATTGCGCGATCCGTCCATACATCGACTTGGGACACGTCCCGTCTAAGTTGGAAACCTCTCATTATGCAAAAAGTATACTTTGGATCCATGCCTTAGGATCGGTCGAACACATTTATACAGAACTGATCGACAGTGATCTAGACTTCTAGCTCGGATATGCTCCAGACGAGGTTCGAGAGGTTTTTACGTTCTTCCTCAGCCCACGTCGACTTTGTCGCTTTTGCATGCACATACTTCCCTGGTATTCCCTGATCAGCCAGGTGATGGCGAAACACAGAACATATCGAAAATGAATTTTCGTGGTCTCGTGAACTTAAACCAGACCAACGCGATTCAAGTGTTGGATCAAGAAAGATGATAGCCTAATTGTCTTGAAACGCGATTCTTCTTTGTATTACTACAGTTACATAAAAGCTACTCATTCTCGGACAACGTTCCTTAGGATATCGATACATTAATTGTTCCACACGCTTGGAGATAATCTGAATAGTCGAACGCTACGCCTTCCGCGCCTTCTTAGGACCTTTTTTCACAATTTGAGGGGCGACTACGGCAGGTTTCGTGACTCCCGATGATTTCTTCGACTTGGCCAGTTGTGCAGTATCCTGAGTAGTGCTTGCATTTGTCTGGTTGATCTTTGCCTTCTTCTGTAGAGTACTAGAATCAAGTTCTTCTACCGCCTCAACAGATATGCCTGGAACTTGCTTGTTACCCGCTTTCCGTTTCTTAGAATTGGATTCTGCTGAGCCGGCAGCATCCTGAGACTCATTCGTGGCTGCAACTTTGTCAGACTCTGGATCAAATATCTCTTCCGTTTGCCAAATTGGCAGTGCGACAGAAGATGAAGTCTTGATATGGAGAGATCGTGCTCCCTTCCACTTTTGTGGCACGTATTGGTCGATGACACGGTTCGCCACAAGCTCAATATTCTCGGCGATTTGCTCTGGTGTTTGGCCCGCAACTCCTATCCTGATCATTGTGCAAGTACCTGGAGCCAGATGCAAGCTCGTAGACTTCAGAGCCTTGTTGACCTCAATCTTAAGATTCTCGGCTTTCTCAGGCTTAGCCGGTACAGAGATTGGCAACGGATTCTTCTTAGATCCATAGAATGTCTTCCCTAATAGTGAAGGCAATAGCGTGACCACTCGATCATCGGCCATGAAGATATCATGGGCATCACGCAGAGCTCGCTTGGATTCGTATGACTTGTGCTTCTCCTTCAATTTTGATATCCCGACAACCCTCGTCACGATTGAACTAAGACCCGCCTGTTCAATCATATCCTTGTATGTTCTTTGGGGGTCTTTGACGAAAAGGCAGACGGTGGCATCTTCTGGTGTGAAAGGATGAGCCACAGGTATACGTGCTGGCTTGAGACGTTTCTTGTCGACGATGAACTTCTTCGTCGTCAATGATAACCAGATACTTGTGTCATTTTCCGGAGCATCGACATCAGAGGCTAGTAGATTTGCTTTTTCAACCTTCTTCGGTGTGGAGTGAATGTGCTTGAGAAGCGCCTTGCTCGCCTTCAAGACTTGCTCAGTATCCAACTTAGAAGGACCTTGAGTGGTTCTTGAAGTTGCAGCAACCATGCTTAAGTATGAATTGCAAGCTAAGGTACGAGTGATGCAAGTATAAAGCAAGCTCGAACTTTCGTTGATCCACTGCTTTGCAAGATTTATTTAGGAACTTTTCACAAGATTCGCATGTGGCGTCTCCACGGACCGGGATGAAATCCTAGCCACATCAGGCACGAGCGGACTCCACTTTGATTCGCCTTAAAGTAGTATGCACATTCGAATTAGTATGATGAGTGCTTTTCTCTTCCTGCTGCTACAGTGTGCAGAGTCTCTCAGGATTGGCTTACGAGCAGCTGGAAGCTGTATATGGGAGTCGAATTGCAACACTTTGAAGCACAGGAGGAGAATCCATTCATCGGACTCGTGAACAATCAGCGACTAGCCCGTTTCGAAAGTGTCGATCTCGAGTCTGGGATAACGATATATGACGTTCCAGTCGGGTATAAAACATGGGGCACCTTGAATAGCGCTCGTGACAACTGTCTCATCATTTGTCATGCCTTCACGGGCAGTGCAGATGCTGAAGATTGGTGGGGCCCACTATTTGGTCCCGGTAAAGCTTTTGATACATCACGCTTTTTTGTCTTCTGTGGAAATTCTCTTGGTAGTCCGTATGGCAGTGCTTCTGCCTGTACTAATGATCCACACACAGGCTTGCCATATGGACCAGAATTCCCTCTTGTCACGGTGAGAGACGATGTTTCTGTTCATAAACGCATTATCGATGCTCTTGGCGTACAACGAGTAGCAAGTGTTGTTGGTGGTTCAATGGGTGGTATGCTCGTGCTAGAATGGGCTTCTTTCGGTACAGATTTTGTTCGGACGATCATTCCAGTAGCTACAAGTGCTCGTGCTAGTGCTTGGACCATTAGCTGGGGAGAAACGCAGCGACAATCCATCTACTGTGACCCGAAATATATGGATGGATACTACGAATATGATGACCCTCCAGTGGCTGGTCTAGGAGCTGCCAGGATGTCTGCACTGTTGACCTACAGAAGCAGGAATTCCTTCGAGACCCGCTTTGGCAGAAACGTCATGAAGCCGTCCACTCAGCCATATCCTGATAAGCCAAGCAACAGAACGCCGAACGATGAACACTGGATAGCCCACAATGAAGGACATTCCAAGAGATCATCATCGAGACCCGCGAGATCTTCATCAACATGTTCTACCCCTGTATCCCGCTCATCGAGTTTTGATGGTGCAATTCCGGAGACTTCTAATTCAAGTTTGGTAAATTCAACTTCTTCCATTGTAGCACCCAGAAAGGCTGCTACACAATTTTCAGCTCAATCATATCTCCGCTACCAAGCGCAAAAGTTTGTAAAACGTTTTGATGCCAATTGCTACATCAACATCACAAGGAAATTGGACACTCATGATCTGTCTCGCGGTCGTGCCGAGAATCTGGCAGATGCTCTAGCGATGCTAACTCAGCCAGCATTGGTGCTTGGCATAGAATCGGATGGATTATTCACCTTTGGCGAACAGGAAGAAATCGCCACGCATATGCCGAATGCCAAGTTAGACAGAATTATCAGCCCAGAAGGCCATGACGGCTTTCTACTCGAATTTGGACAGATGAATGAGAAAATCATGGGATTTCAACGGGAATTTCTATGCGATATCATGCAGGCCGAGCCAAATCCTAGAATCTATGTTAATGGAGAACTGCAGGCTTCCGAGGCAGATCATAGTGTGAAAATCAGCACTTTTGGAGAGGTAGATGGCCCAAATGTACCAGGTGCCATTACGGAGTGGTAGACGAATCATTGCTTATCGAGAAATTTTTGTTTGTGCAGAAATGTTCAAGGTCAATTGCGATGGGTGTCGTGTATTTAGACATGATTAGCGTTCTCTGTCAGGGGACTTGTAGGTATGTAAGAGCTTGCTTTCTATTGCTTAGAGGTGTATTTGTACTGGGACAAAAAGTAGTGGCCATACTAAGGCTATGAGAACATATTGTATCATATGATTACACATTTTCTAACACAACATGGTGCCTGGGAAGGCTTGTCTCGAGTGACATGACATAGCCCGAAGATGATTCGGAGCAGGTGAGGACACCTGGCCCCACAGATGACCTAAAGTCCATCAATTGCCTGAAATCTTTTAGCACATTGACAAGCAAAAAACCTTGAAGTCACTAATGACTGGGATTCATCCTGTAGCCTCCTGAAATGCATCACCTAAGTTCGTCGGTCGAACAGAACTGACAAAGTACCGTTAGCATGGTTTTAGACTAGATTTTGCTACAGGACTGTTATAGCAGTCAGACTGGAGCTTGCCTGATGAATGAAAGCCAGATATTCTCGGAAGAGATACATAAGGAAGATCATGAAGAGGTGTTCTATAACATATCTAATCTGCCACTCGCAGATCAAAGTGATTGGGAGAAGCGGATGATATATAGGATAATTCTACGAAGCATGTATCCACCAACGACATGGCTACTTGACCGGTGAGTAGAATCGCACAGTCCATTATCTGAGTAGCGTAGTTGTTGAGAGTATTCAGGTGGTATTCTGTTCACTTTGGGTTGGTCAATGAAATGTCACTATTTCCACGGAATGCTCTGAAGAAGGGAACAGAGTTCAGAGGCTATGCACAGGTTCTCTCAGTCATGGCTCCCAACAAGGCATTAGGAGGTGTGAAGCTTGAAATAGAAGCTCTGTCAGAATCTGAGCGTCAGTGGACGAATTTAAGTGAATTGACCTGGCCTGGTCTCTCTGGAGGTCGTGGGGCAGTCTCCATTCGATTGACACTGGCTCAGGATCAGCAAGTCGGGTGCCCTGATTCATTTCTATTGAAATTGGGAATTCCTCGAGGGAAGAGTGAAGACACGTTACACGTATTGCCTCTCATCATCGGTCCCTTCAAGTTGACGTCAGACGAGAATCATACACTCTCAGGAGAGGAACTGCTCCTGTTTCATCGGCAACTGCCAGGCCATTGTGATAGGTCGGTCTTGATCAAGGAGAGTCCAGAGATTGCCATTCCAGGTAAAATTTGGGACTCTGCACTCTTCGCTGCGCCTACGGCGCTGAAGTACGTCCATGACTTGGCTGACCCTCATGTACTGGATCTGAGTTGTGGCACGGGCGTGTGTGGGCTATGGATCGCAACGATCCTGCAACGAGGCAAGGTAACCTTGACAGACTTGTCAGAGGCCTTGCCAACGATGAGTGCCAATGTCTTTCTCAATCAGTCCTTGATCGAGGGCCGAGTCGAAGTGGACGTCAGACAATTGCGATGGGGTATGCAAGAGGACTTACAAGGCATATCAGAGATCGATGTAGTCGTTGCTTGTGATCTGATCTATGAAGCTGAATTGCTTTCAATCTTGGTCGACACATTGGACAAATTGACGACGAGGGGCAGGACAAATGTGATAGTCGGTTACAAACAGCGAGGCTTGACACAAGCCGAGAAGAAAAGCCTCTGGCAAACTTTCGAACAGATTTTCACAGTGCAAAAATTGGAGGGTATAGCTGGTGCTATGGAGAAGGAGTGTCACAGTGACCAAGTCGGCGTAGAGCTCTGGCGACTCTGGAAACCATAATTAAAATGACGCAAGCAAAGACCTACATTACCATTGGCTTCTTGCAGGCACAAAATATGACACATTCTGTATACGTGATCGACTTTGATCGCATGTCGAAAGCTGGGTTCATTTACAGTTTCGAACCCTTTGTTGATGGCCTTTGTTTGACGTCATCAGTCAGGGAGGCCGTACCGAGGACAATCTCTGGATATGGGAAAGAGCTCGTTGCCCGATGCCATGCTCCGCCATCAATGATCAGTATCTGTCCAGTAACCCAGGCTGCGGCTGGTGAGAAGAGATAGACTGTCCCATCGGCAATATCATCCATAGATCCCTGTCTCTGCAGAGGAATAGATTTGTTCATCTGATCATTCAAATCCTTAGGCAAGAGTCGGGACATGCCTTCCGTGCCAGCGATTGGTCCAGGAGCGATGATGTTACTAGTAATGCCTAGTGGGCCATATTCTACCGCAACAGATTGAGACAGCGCATCGATAGCAGCTTTGGCTGCAGACACATGCGCCTGCATCGGTGATCCATAGTAGTGAAGTGTAGCTGACACAAAGATTACTCGTCCTTTAGAACTTTTCAGTGCCTGGCTAGCAGCCTTGAATGTATTGTAAGAGCCAAGGACATCAATGTCAATGACAGTCTTGAAAGCATTCGAGCTCAGGTTCTCGATAGTTGCCAGGAAATTACCTGCTGCACCGCAGATTAGAAAGTCAAGGCTGCCAAGTTCTTTGACGCATGTTGCGACTGCTCCCTCCATAGCTTTGATATCTCTGACATCAGCAGAAAGGCCAATGACCTTCGCCCCAGTCCTCAGCTTGCACATATCTTTAGCTCTTGCCTGAGTCTTCTCGAGCGATCTCCCGGTTATGACAGCATTACAGCCCAAAGTGACGAGTGCCTCTACTTGTCGCCCGCAGATTGAGCCAGCTCCTCCTGTGCAAAAAACGACCTTTCCAGCGAAAAGATTGTCCTTAAAAGTTTCGTTCTTGTATGCAGACATGTTCGTTTGAGTCGCAAAATATCTATCCAATACGATAGCAAACAATGCGAGTCGAACTTTGGTGTATGAATATGTCGATGGATAATTGCTCACATGCGATGCCTGGACCTGCCCCGCTACTCCATCTCTTCGGAAAACCCGATCACTGATCAACGCTTTGGCATGTGGTGAGAAGACTCGTATCGAAAAAGCACGAATACGATCGGATGATGGAAACGATCATCGAATGGAGGCTGAAATGGTAATATGTAAAGTAGTGAGTCTCCTCTACCGAGAGGCACATCTTCAACGCTCGAATGACCTTTTGCCTAGGTCTGTAGCGTTCTTACGACTGGTGAACATGAGGCCGTGAGACTGCCTCTTGTCAATGCGCAAGGTGCCCTCCTTGCAGTGCCTTGAGTACTTGCATGCACTCATTCAGCCATCATCTAAGCATACGAGAAAACATTTAAAAAATGCATGGTCTGGTTGCGAATCCTACTCCACCGTGGCTCGAGAGAAACAGACCTCTCCAACAACACTTTGGCATGGTGTCCTGAACTCTCTTCAAAACTCTTCCAAGAGTAATTCCAAATCCGACCGAGCTCGAGAGTTGCAATTAGTGCGAGAGCAGTGCAACCTCACCAGTACGGAAATATGTAACAAGTCTATGCATCAAAAAGAGCGACTTCTACGAAAATGCCATAAACTTGAAGCATGGGGCGAACTTGATGCGACATACACTAAAATCTTCTCCACTGGGGACGAGCACAGACGTCCTAATGCTCCATCCAGATTATTCAAGCTATACGTCAATGCGCAAATCAAGCTGAGAAATCACGAGATGCTGGACAATTTACGTACGAATCTTATTGCAGATCCTCGATCGAAGTTATACAGTGTAGAACTGGTCAATCTTGTCTTGCAATATACCATCTCTTGTGGACACGTCGTTTCCGCCACCCGCCTACTAGATCGCCTGCACCAAGCAGGTTTTCCTCTCGATACAGTCTCTTACAATACTGTTCTCAGTGGCGCTCGGAAAGGCTCTGGCAATGAAGTGCTTTTAGACAATCTGGCGGCAACGATGCGTGTACGCAAAATCGAATTCGATAGCGTAACCTACAATATCTTGATAGCAGCCTATTGTCAGTGGTGCAATCATCAAAAAGTCAGAGATTTGTTCTCATATGCTGTCGAGTCTGGTATGGCCAATGCGTCTACCTTTAACACAGTCATAAATCACGAATTGCTACAAGAAGAATGGACCACGGCCTGGTCCATCATTCAATTGATGCGTCATCGAGGCATCGAGCGCAACATCATCACTTATACGCCATTCCTGGTCTACCTGAGCAAAGGTCAAAATTTATCCCAGATGTCGGCACTGATTGATCTCATGATGAGAGACAATGTAGTCATTGATTCGAGCTCATTCAACCTTCTACTTCGTGCTCAATTGCAGCACTGTAATTACAAGCAGGCTAGTGAACTACTGGATTTGCTCACTTCCTCCAAGATGCACGCCACAGAAAAGACCTTCGATACGATTCTTCACTTTTACAAACACAGCACTCGTGCATTCCTGGATCATCCACTTCATACACAGCTCATGAACTACCTCGACACACAAGCAAATCTGAATCCAGGGCTCTTGGGAACTCGCTCCATCACTATCCTGCAGGATTCACGGTCTTCATGGGCATTGCAAGCGCATTGCAGCTCAACGACTGAGAATCTCAAGTTGCTTATGCCTGAAGACTCAAAGACTGTCAAAGATTATCCTGGTCAAAATCTTGATTGCGAGGTAGATCGAGTCAAGACACTTGTGCAAAAAGGTCGTTGGTGGTCAGCACTTGCAATACATGACCGCTTGATAGGCCAGGGTGTGGTTCCACCTATGCAGCTTTTCATCAGCGTGGTGGTCGGCTTGATTGACCATAGAAGATATAAAGAGGCTCGCAGGATCTGTCGTGACATGCGACCACAGGATTTGCAACATAACATCGAATTTCAAACACTGATGCTGGGTACAATCAATGCTAAAACTTTCATGCAGGAAGTCCACAAGATCATTCGATTCCTCCAAGCGGCCAATATTCGTTTGGACATCATCTTCTATTCGGCGGCAGCATGGAAGCTCTATCAAGACTTCCGCTATCATGACGCCATCTCGCTAATGAAATATGTATTTGCATTGGGAGTTGCACTCGACCTGATAGCCTGGGCTATATTGGTCGAATGCTTTGCAAAAACTCGAGATTTGACCAGCACAATCTGGTGTCTTCAGACGATGAAGGAGAACAAGATTCTACTGGACAAGCAGGCGAAGAAGAGGTTCAAGCGTGTCATCAAGACGATGAAGGATGAAACGGTGGATAGCAACGATGTTCAAGCTGATTTGGCAAAGATCAAACAGGCGACCGACTTGATCAATGACTTGTGTCATCAACAAGAAACTCAAAATCGCATTGATGCCGAAACCAAATCTTGGAAGAAGAAGAAGAACAAGTCTTATGGAGTCGGGACATGGGAAAGCGATCTGGTGGAGAATTTCAAAAATGTGACGAGCGAGAAGACTTTGCACATGTCGTCTGATGCTACGAGTCGTGACACAATTTCAACCATACAGAACGATGCACAGGCTGAGCATCAAGTACGATCGACAGCAGATGGACAAGTGATGACACACCATGATCTGGTCGAGAAAATGAATGGAAAGGATGAAAAGGCGAGACTGCAGGAAGAAGAGGAAGAAGAAGAAGATGAAGAGTGCGAGGCGAGAGTCGGTTCTGCTGTATTTCCGTAAAGCATAGCGAGTGAAACCAAGCATATCGGTGCATGATCAAATAAAGCACACACATGGAGACTCTTCTCGGCCAAACTCGAGCTTCAGTGCCAGATGATCGTCACGTGACGACGAAAGAGTGCTTCTCCGAAAAAGGGGTCATTGACATGTGATTTTTAGCAATTGGAATTGAAAACCAAGAGAATCGAAAAAAAGCTAGCACGGAAGGCAGGAGAGAAGGGCCTCGAGAGAGTTTTTATATTTGAAAAAAGAGTCTCATACAGATGGACCTATGGAAGCTACGAAAAGGGGACTTTTTTTTAAATGGTAGGAAATATGTCGAAAACTCTTTTGCCTCTCTCGTGACCTTTTTTGAATGCCGAGTCGCATGGAAGAATGTCAGGAAGGGGGTTCGTGGCAAGAGATCAGAAAGAGGGGGGGTGAAGGAAGGCCTATTGTAAAAAGAGGTCGCTGAGAGGAAACAGGGGGCAGGGTGGGGGGGAGAGAATGGTCCTTTTTTTTGCCAGTTTCGGGGATTTTTTTTACTTGAGGTTCTCTGGTCGGAGGGATCGGACGGCCTTTCCGGCGATCCACATCTCCTGGTTGTTGATGATGTCGAGTTCCTTCTGGAGGTCTGCTCGGTAGGTCTTGGAGGAGTTGAAGGTGAGGGATCGGCGGGTCTCGGAACCGTCCTTGACGGCGTCGTAGAGGTCGTTGAAGACTGGCTTCAAGGCCTTGTAGAATCGTGGGTACCAGTCGAGGGCACCTCGTCTTGCCGTGGTACTGCAGGCCTCGAACATGTAGTCCATGCCGTGCTTGCCGACGAGTGGGTAGAGAGACTGGGTGGCCTCCTCGACGGTCTCATTGAAGGCCTCGGAGGGGGTGTGGCCTCGTTCACGGAGGACCTCGTACTGAGCCATGAACATTCCCTGGATACCTCCCATGAGACAACCACGTTCGCCGTAGAGGTCAGAGTAGACCTCCTTCTCGAAAGTGGTCTTGTACATGTATCCTGCCCCGACGGCGACGGCGAGAGCTCTTGCCTTCTCCTCGGCCTTTCCGGTGACATCCTGGTGGACGGCGATGGAGGCATTGATACCGCGGCCCTCCTTGAAGAGCGATCGCACGGTTCGTCCGGAACCCTTTGGAGCGACGAGGATGACATCGACATCCTTTGGAGGGATGACCTTTGTGTCCTCCTTGTAGACGACGGAGAATCCGTGTGAGAAGTAGAGGGTCTTTCCCTTTGTGATGAGAGGAGCGAGTCTCGGCCAGGTCTCCGACTGGGCGGCGTCCGAGAGGAGGTTCATGATGATGGTGCCCTTCTTGATGGCCTCCTCGACCTCGAAGAGGTTCTCGCCTGGGACCCAACCGTCCTCCTGTGCCTGTCTCCAGGACTCTCCATCCTTACGGACACCGACAATGACGTTGATACCGTTGTCACGCATGTTGAGTCCCTGGCCGTGACCCTGGGATCCGTAACCGATGAGTGCCATGGTGTCGTCCTTGAAGTACTGGGCAAGTTTCTCCTTTGGCCAGTCATCCCGCTCAAAGACCTCCTCCTTTGTACCTGCAAAGTCGATCGTCTTGACGCCTCTCGTCTGCATGGCTGGAGCAGCATTTCTCGAGACTACGGCAGCGTTGTTTGCCTGTCGAGCGAGTGCAGCGAAAGATCGAGCCTGGGATTTGGGAGCATTACGCGAGGCAGCTCTGAGAGCCTGACGAGCAAATCTAGCAGACATGATGTATCTACCTTTCTGAAACCTCCAAAATGAGAGAGAGAGGATATAAGGTCCAGTCGCAGAATTGGAAGGGCGAGAGGGAAGGGAAAGGAGGGAGTAGCAGGGAGACTCAGGAGGGAGAAGGTCCCGAGTGAGTCAGAGCGGGCCTGGGCAGGGCCGGGAGAGAAGCGAGAAAAGAAGGGCGACTCCCTTCCCCTTCACGCGCGGGAAGAGACAAAATTTCTGTTTTGGGGCCGACTGGCAATTCCTCCCTTCGCTTCTCCCTTCACTCAGTCATTCACTCAGTCAATCACTCACTCATTCACTCTTTCAGTCACTCACGCAACAATTGCGCTGCTCCCGCGTCTCCCTCGTCTTCCGCGCAACTCGCCCTCGCGAGGCCGCTCCAGCCGCATCTACCTCTCTCTGCAGGGGACTCTACTAGCATGCACACCTGATAGCTGGTACACGCTTTTGGTGCTCTTGCACGAGGAGCACACAATTAGATGCACTTTTTACAATTCATGTTCCGATTCATGTATCTGTAAATCTAGGTACCCTTCGTGTAAGTGTGATGAAAGGGAGAAAGAGTGCCCAATGCTCAGAGCAGAGGACAACGGACTCCCCGTGCCTGGCAGAGTTGGCTTCAGGAGATCGTGCATGGTGATCGCTTTGTATAGACGGTGAAGGATCCGTCGGCATGAGTCAGGTGCTCCAAACTTCATGCTCTTGGCAAACCTTGATACTTTCAAACCACAACATCAAAGGTCTCACTCCCGACACGACCACCATTCATGGCAGCCTTGACGTTCTTCTTGAACTTTTCCCTGTCCCTTGACAGATCCGTTGCGGCATCTAGAGATTGTCAATAATCAGAAGGACATTGGAAGAAATGCAATGTACCTTTGTTTAGCGGATCCGCCGGGTTCGGTTCGATGAAGAGGAACTGGAGCCCGACCATGACGGAATTCAGATTCAGGACTGGTTTCCAGTCTTCCCGTAGAATGTTCAGACAGACATTTCCCTCGAGATCGATGTTTGGATGGTAGATTTTTTGTGTGCATTTGACCTTCGGTGGATCGTGAGGATAGTTATTGTTGATGTTGAAGGTGAAGTGGAAACTGCCATTCTTGTACATTCCTACGAACCATCAGAAAACGTCTGCCAGTGCATGTCTTTGTGGTCCACGACATGCCTTCGTCCGGCTGAATCGCCAACTCGAAATTCAGCAAATCCTCAGGATTCGGAAATGTCGTCTTCATCGTGCTCGGCAGACTCAATTCCGTCAGATCCTTTTGGATGCGAATCTGCGCAGCAGAGACCTTGGGCTTCTTCTTCTCCTCGGCCGCTGCCGTCTGCTTCATGCTCCATATTTTCATCATCTTGGGGCAAGATTCAAAGAGCGTGTCTCAGCTCTTGTCTCTCTCTCGCGTGATGCTGTATGCAGTTTTCTGTCGTCAACGGATCCTGGCGATCGAGTCTCTTCCCTGTGTCTGTGCTCATACACTGAAGACAAGCTCAGACGACTGTTGTCTCGCCGCACGACCGACTCATTCTGCGTGGAGAAACTCACACCATCAGCGCTGTGGCGCAAATAGTCCATAGACGATCTGTCTCGGCTATCTAGATTGATGCCCATTCTCCCCCGAGTGGCATCCAAATTGTATAGACAAAATCTCACCGGATGGCAGTCTCCCTGTATGGATAATTACTGTAGTGTGGAATTCTCTATCAGTCTATCCTCATGCTATTTCGAAATCGCACTGGCGTGAGGCTCAACCACATTCCAGATTAATGTTATGACAACAATCATGCCTTCGCTTCCCAATGCAGAAAAAAAAAAGTTATCGACCATGTTCGCAATCAGACCTCATCCACTCTCTTTCTTCCCAAAGGAAAATAGCATCTTCTTCTTGACCACACTTGCCAAGCCACCAGGGCTGCCACTGTTTCTCTTGCCTTCAACGGCATTGCTTTTCCTTGAGCGCAAAAACTCATTGGCTCCCTCCTCATCCTGACTTCGTCGCCGTTTTTCTCCTATCTTGTCCTCTACCTGAATCCCTACTTCCTGTATCTCCTGTGCTGTAGACCCGAGTGGCTCTGTAGAGTCCACATCTTGTACGGAACTCTGTTGATGTGAAGAAGGCTGTTCTGTATCATAGTCCACATCCACAAGAGGCCTCTTTGCAGGGACACGGGCGACAAGTGGTCGATCCCCGGCCGTGGTATCATCTGAATGAAAGTACTCTTCTTCTTTGGCATCAATCTCTTTTTGCTCCTCCCAACGACCGCTTCTGCGCCGTGTATCAGCTGTCTCTTCAGCTACACGCGCATCCTGAACAGGCGGTGGAGCTTCGTACTGCTCATACTTCTGGATTAGTGCTTTGGCAGTCTCCAGAGGTATCGCCTCCAATTTCGCACGGTTGCCCTCCACAATATTGTATATAATGGCTTTCATGTTCTCCCTTCGGATACTTTCGAAGAATTCGAGCATCGCGGAATTGATGAGATTATCGTGACTTGCGGATTTGGCAAGAAGATCAACGATGGGGATAAAGAGGTTGTTTTTGATCAAATGTCGGTTGTAGAATTCATCATTCATACCTACACAGATCCGAAAGTAGCGCAAAGCTGCGAGGTGAAGGTGTCTCTCACCCGTCGTGAAGATCTTTGAGATGGCCAAAGAGATGTTTGAGCTCAAGATGAAGAATTTGGATCTGAAAGTATGTGCTCGAATGAAGAAGCACAACAAGTCGCAAAGATGTGTGAATAATGCAGTTTGTTCAAACTTTGGACGTTGCATGACAACGAAATCCGTGGTCAATAGTGGTGCCATAAGCGATTCGACATTCTTCGAGTAAAACATTTCGAGGAACTTTTCCGCTTCTGGGTCTTCTTTCCGTTGACGAAGAACACTTTCACTAGGCTTCTGCGGTGCGCCTTCAAGAGGTGGACCAGCTGATGGATCGACCAGGAGACGCATGGCCTCTGTCATCTGAGCCTTGACCCCTAGGTCCTTTTCATTTATCAGAAGCCGTACCAGGGTCTCACATATGGTAACTTCGCCTTTAGTGCTCTGGCTAAGGATAAAACCTCGGATCAGTCGTGGGTCGTGATCGATCACGGCCATGACGATGTCGGCTCCGGCTAGCCGGACGTTCGCGGCAGCTAGTGGTCCGAGCGAGTAGACAAGAACTTGGAAGAGCCCATGCTCCACAAAGGTCTTGTAGAGTGACGAACGTGCTGGAGCCTGAAGAGTCTTTGCAATGTTCGTGAATTGTTGTATGAAGAGGACTGCATCGCTTCGGTTCTCCGCCGTTGTGGCATCCCAATTTGCAGGATCAAAGAGACCGAAGAGAGCGTTTAAGAAATCCTCGTTGTGTTGGAAGTGCTGGATTATATCAACCTGATTGAAAAAGATGAGCGTATTTAGAATCGAAAATGTTGGATCATCCAAGATTCGTGCTAAAACGACATCCTTGAGATATTGCAGCCGGAACGTTTGGTGAATCTTTTGTCTGATGTCGGGGTCTTTTACCTCGACGACTTCCTTGAATTTTGAGTCATCGCCAAGATATTTGCGGTGCTCTGCCTTGTGGTTTGGGAAGTCTGGGTCATATTCGAGTATGCCGGCGACGCCGAGGAAGATGTCATCTCGGAGTACACATTCGAAGATCGCGGCATCGTTGAGGAGTATGAGTGCCTTGACTATATTGCAGAGCCGATGCAGATCAATGAGAGACTCGACATCCTCGGCTGTTTCAAGAGCACCTATCAACTTTGGCAGATAATTGTCGTGAAGGACGAACTTTGCGAGAGATTCCCTCCTGGCCACGGACGTCATTGCTGTGTGCACAATATCTTCTACTTCCTGCAACCTCGATAGATTTGGTTCAGGCAGATAGACAGGTTCGTGTAAGCTCGAGTCTGCCTCATCATCTGAGAGATCATCGTCTAGACGGTTGCCATAGTGACTACTCGCTTCCTCCGGCCCGTCCCATTCCTGTCCATTCAGGAGTTTCTGAACGTGTCGCAGGAAGTTCCAAATTTCGAGACAACCTTCTTCTTCCTGGAAACTAAGCGCAACATCTGAACCATTGAGCTCCTGCCAAACAATCAAGGTGTTCTGTTGAATTTGATAGAGATCGTCCTTGATGATCTTGCTCTCCAATAGCACAGCGTCCTTAAATTCCTCACTGTGAACCAGGAAGACAGCCTCTCGCTATATGCAGCGTCAGACACTCTGCATTGAGGATCTAGCAAGATTGATGAACTTACATCGCGAATGAGACCTTGACAGAAACCAGTTCCGCGGTCACTCCAGGCATCACCCTTCATTTCGTACACCTTCACACGACGTGGCTGTTTTGTGCTCTCCACCTCCTAGTCAACTCATCAGCTCTGACACCAAAGGCTGTGCATCTACACGTACGTCGAGAGTATTGGGAGGGACATCGTGCGCCTGCAGGAGATCTGTCGGAGACTCCAGCAATTCGGCTTGTGGCAATTGACCTGCGAGACTCATGAAGTCTATCCGCACACGAACTCAAGACTCACTACTCACGGGAGTGCCTGCTCGATCGCAAGCTACTCGTCTCCCTCAGAACTGAGCAACACAGACACTGGGCATACTCGGACAGTGAATGGGCTCGCAGGTAGTGTGACTCTTCTTGTATTCCAGCTAGCGACAAGACAAAGCCGGGGCGTAAGTCGAGGTGAGCCGGCGCGTGAGCTGATCCTGAGGTTTGCTGGCTGAGTGGGTGGGGCTGCGGATCAGCGAATGGCTCGTCCTTTTCTCTCTCCAGCTGCTCTCCCACGGATTCATTCACGCATGCAGAACTGCTCACGTGCACTTCGCTTCTCCGAGCAACTGCCTCATGTGTAGGAGGGTGTGCCTACTATGTACTGCTTGCTACTGAAGCTGTATTCTCGGCCTTCTCGATTCGTGGCGAGAGAGCGTGGCGACCTGATACTACTCTCGACGAGCCATGCATCTATCTTTCGAAGCTGGCAAAGGACAATGCCGTAAAGGTCTGAACGAAGGGCTTGTGCTTAGTTGACGGATCTTGGCAACGAAATCAACAATAGTCAAAGCAAGCAGGGATTGGTGTCGAAACTGATAGGTACGGTAACGCTCTTCGAAATGAGTCGCATACCCATTCGCACACCTTCGAGGAAAGAAGGGACCGGAATTGGCTCCAGAGGTGGTACAGCACGACAAAGCTCATACTGTTCCGAGGACGGACTCCACAAACGTAATGTCGCTTACGTTTCTGATCCAAGCAGAAATGGGCCGGACGGCTTCAAGACTCCTGCAAAGATCCGCGCTCCGCAGAATGTGTATCGTGGAGATCAAAGCAGGACTCGGACCCAAGAAAAGGCTTCAGATGGTAAGCCACTAAACACAAGCTTGCGGATATCCAATTCGAGAGATACGCGCTCCTTTTCTCCAGAGTCGAAGCAAATTACAGTGCGTAACAGCAAGACGCCAGAGCCTCTGAGAGAGAAAAATTCTGTTAGTATTCGGGAACACATTGCCAGGGCAAGAGCGGAATTACAAAAGTCTGCGAGAATGGCAAGACAGGTCGAGATGGTGGAAGTCCCAGTAAGATCTGGTGGGATTCAGCCTGATGATCCTTATTCGGCTATAAAGGATCCTTTCAACCAAGAGCAATTTGAACCAAGAATCAATCCAGGTGTTCAGAGAGCCATCGAGGTCGCACGCACCGATGGGCGGCTCAACATCTCGAATCTGCACCTTGCAACCATTCCTCCAGAAGTTTACAACATGTATAGACCGGACCCATCGCATGTGATTGACTTCTCCAGCGACACAACGTCGTCGTGGTATGACTATGCAGATCTGACACATCTCAATGGTGCAGACAACGAGATTCGGGAACTGACTGCAGATTTTGCACCGCATTTCGAGGGAGTCCATACAATAGACCTGCATAATAATCGCCTG
Organism: Taphrina sp. SM11; assembly: GCA_004000165.1. Classification (NCBI taxonomy): domain Eukaryota; kingdom Fungi; phylum Ascomycota; class Taphrinomycetes; order Taphrinales; family Taphrinaceae; genus Taphrina; species Taphrina sp. SM11. The sequence goes on along the minus strand of RHDT01000011.1, from coordinate 99,129 downwards.
TCGTATCTGCCAGAATCGTTGCTGCAACTGGAGAGCCTAACAACGATCAATCTCGCTGGTAATGCGTTAGACTATAACGCATTGAAGGTCTTATGCCAACTTGAGACAATAACTGAGCTGAATCTCAGCAGGAATCAACTCACTGGACCTTTGCCAGGTGAATTGAGCAAGCTACGAAACCTGAGCAAGCTAGATCTGTCCGGAAATCAAGTGACCGCTATCGGCACCTCGCTCCGTGAATGCACTTCGTTGCAATTCCTAAAGCTTGGTGAAAACAAAATAGAAGAGCTGAAGCTCTCTCAATTGCAAAGCCACACAAATCTCACGGAGTTGGATGTCAAACGAAATGCAATCTCGTCATCAATTTTTGATACTGTCGTTCCTTTTGTCAAATTAGAATCTGTGGATCTGTCTCACAATCTCATCAAGGAGCCCTGTTGCATGGCAGGTAGTCCCAATCTGCCACGTCTTCAAACCCTGCATCTTGTTCAGAATCGGATCGTTACAGTCGGAAGCATACTGGATGGCACACCGAACCTGATACAGCTTATGTTGGAGGGCAACAGAATTCATACTTTGCCGGCAGCACTCTTCAGGCTCAACCATTTACGTCATCTCGATATTAGCAACAATGCTTTGGTTGACATTCCCCCGGAATTAGGACTCCTGCCAGAAATTACACAGTTTTCGTGGCAAGGCAATCCAGCTCGAATGCGCGGCTGTTTCAACATGAGCACAGTCGAGGTACTTGCCTATCTCAGAGGAAGATGTACAACGGACAATTTGGAAGGATAACATCAGCGAACCTCTATAATGTTAATGCGAATTCAGCGCTAGCATCCATGTATAAAGTGTACTGGGAATCATCATATTAATGCTAGAAAATCTGGGTAGAATAGATGCGTACCCATTGTTGCATGAGTTGTTGCTGAATGTGCTCTGCTTGCACGATCGACACTACTTACTATTCCCCTCGCATGTTGTATTGCTTTGAATCGTGCACGTGTCCTGTTCACGAGATGTGCAACCAGAATGCGACGTGCCCGGCAGCTAGCATCTAAGTGTCTGTCGTTCGGGAAAACATCAGAGTGTATTGGCATCGTGTCTAGAGTACTTGTGGCAGAGACTTCCTGATTTCCTTGGAACGGCAGTGATCCTTTGACGACAGACCTATCGTCTTGCTTTGATCATGGCGAGTGAGAAGCAACGGCTCCAGGCTGTGATGAAGGCACCTGGCAACAACAAATGCATCGACTGTGATGCACCCTATCCACAATGGGCCTCTGCAAATGTGGGAGTCTTCATGTGTCTGGAATGCTCTGGCGTCCATCGCGGACTCGGCGTCCAGGTTTCCTTTGTCCGGAGCTGTGCGATGGACAAATGGACCGTCAGTCAGATTCAAAGGATGGAGTTGGGTGGAAACACCAAGGCGACGGAATTCTTCAAGACCTATCCGGGTTACCGACCCGGCATGCCAATCAAGGAAAAGTACAACAGCGAATTTGCAGAGGACTATCGCGAAAAACTCGCCGCAGAGTGTGATGGCTCGACCTGGGTGAAATCTGAACGAAAGCCCAAGCCGACGGCGACCAATACCCTCTCACGCACCTCGAGTCCGGCCTCCTTCTCCTCCTCCTCCAATAATCCGGGCCAGGGAGCCCTTGGATCCTCAGAGACACAGAAACACTACAACGAGACCTTCTTCGCTTCCATGGGCAGCAAGAATGCCACGAGATCGAGTGACGTGCCACCTTCCCAGGGCGGCAAGTATGTCGGCTTCGGATCCGCACCAGTCGAGACGGAAAAGACTGGACGAGCGGCCCTCGACGGACTCACTCAGGCGGACGATCCACTCGCCATGCTCTCCCGAGGCTGGGGCTTCTTCAGCAAGACGGTCGCCAGTACGGCAAAGACGGTCCAAGAACAATACATTCAACCCGGTCTCGAACGCATCCAGGATCCCAAGTTCAGTGAGGAGGCGAAACGTTATGTCGACGGACTCGGTCAAAAGGTACAAGAAGATGCAAAGTATGCCTACAACTCCGCAAGTCGCTTCGTCGAAGGTCAAGCAGGTGCACACCCACAATCATCCTCTGCCACGAGCAAAACGACACATGAGACTTCTGCAGAGTCGAGAAAGAGTGAGGACTGGGGAACGAATGACTGGTGAAACTGGAAAATGTGTTCCACTTGTCCGTAATACGTCGAGCTTCGCGCACGGCATGTACGGTGGGAATGCTTGTGCCATATTCAGCACGGAGGAGAGGCAGACACGAAACGTGCAATGATATATAGACATGTACATAAAAAGGAAAATTGAAACGGGCAGAAATGTCTTCCCAACATTGCCCCCTGTAATTCTCTCGTTCCCACCTTGAGATGACTGGAGCAATCGTGTCAACGTGGTGAGAGTCCTGTCGTCGAGGTCACATTGACAAATTGATTTTCGAGTTTCCATCATAGTGCTGCTAGGAGTAGATGATCACTTCCTGAAGAGAGCTTCACGGTAGTTCATTTCTTGGATTCAAGCTTTCGAGGCTGCAGCCATTTTGGCTTCTTTCCCACCGAGTTGCCAATAATTGACCCATCGATAGGCCTGGGCAGATTGACTGAACCAATTGACAAAGTGGCAGCCAAAGAGGAGATAGTTCTTCGGCGTGACGGCCATACTATAGCGCATGAAGACGGAGGAATAGATGATCAGAGCACCCGTCATCCGACCCGAGATGAGTTCCTCGTCCTTCTTCAGGTCCATCACGGCAGCCAGGGGGATACCAAAGTTCGACACGGGACCCCAGAAGTGGGTCGACATGAGGTAGTTTCTAAAGTCTGGCGTCTTGACCCATTTCGTCCTGTACAAATTGTGTCAGCGTCGACTCGCGGATTTCTTCAGGGGGGATGGGGATCTGTACATACAATCGAGTGACGGCGGATTCAGAAACTGCTTTTGCAGCTGCTTGAGAGGGAACTGACCTATTCATACTTAGCTCCGGCCCAGGCTATTCGCGCAACGCTCTTTGAAAGACCTACATGGTGTACTTTGACGAAACGGCAATCTGTCTCTCCCACTTGATGGAAATTTGAAAGCTACAGTACTGCAATAGGCCACCAAACCTTCCTCGTAGTGAGACCTCCAGAGCGCGAAGGGGACGATCAGTCAGTGTATGCATGAGCTTGAGCTCCAACGAAAAGGCTTGGTGGTCTGAAGCGGCTGCCACGGCGGAAGATACGCCCCCAGTCCTGGGTTTTAGCTTTCTCCAATCCACGTTTTCCACCAATGAACACCCTACAAACCAATCGTTTCGTCTCAAATACTAAATATCTCGTTTTACGAGTATTTCTGATTCATAGATTGTCTGTCATTGTAGATTTTCTGCTATAGCTGATGTACTCTGATATTGTAATTTCAAAAAAATCATGTGCAAATCTGCTCTACATATTTCAAACTCTTGTTCAGGGTTCTTCATATCATGGTCAGATCACAGATTTCAGCTTTTGTATCTATACTTAATTCTCTAAGCGGCAGCTGGCTCCAACATTGGTGTCAGGGATATCGCAGTCACTTATGAAAGACTCGAGAGACTGTCTTGTGCCAAATGTACATTCTTCGCAACGTTCTCATCATCCAAAAGTACTATTAGTGATGTATTCTCAAATTCTCATTGGAACTCAACAACATCTAACATGTATTCTATCTCTTTGGCATCAGATTCGCTGCCTTTACCATCTTGCTGAATTGACTCGAGTCATCTTTCAGCAAGTTTTCAGGTGTGTCGAGCTCGAGAATATGTCCCTGTCCTAGCACCAATATACGGTCATAATCAATGATCGTATCTAGTCTATGAGCAATAGTGAGAACTGTACAGTCTGTGAATTCACTTCTGATGGTCTCCTGAATTAGCGCATCTGTTTCGTAACCAATACTAGAAGTTGCTTCGTCCATGACAATGATTTTGTTTCTACGCAGCAATGCTCTGGCAAGACAAATCAATTGTCTCTGTCCAGCTGAAAAGTTACTGCCAGCTTCAGTCACGACAGAATCAAGATTCTCGAAGACATTCTTGTTCGCCGTCACGGCAGAAATTGGAGTCGCAGTGCCGGATGCATGTTCTGTGATCAGGTGTACTCGCCTCAGTACGTCAAAGAGCTCATCATCGGTAGCTGTGTCTGATAAATTCGATCGGATGGTACCTTGAAACAATGTCGGCTCCTGCGGCACGATTGTGAGGCGAGAACGCAAATCGTGGAGACCCATTGAGGCAATATCAATGCCGTCGATTGAAATTGAACCATGGTGAGCCTCCAGGAATCGAAACAAAGCCAGAGTAATGGTCGTCTTTCCTGAACCTGTCCTACCGATGATGCCAATTTTTTCGTGTGGATTGATCTTAAAGCTGATCCGGTGCAAGACTGATGGTAATTCAGGTGCATATTTCAGCTCGAGATCACGAAACTGGATACTGCCTTGCATTGGCCAAGCTGCCGGCGGTGCTCTACCAGGAGCACTCTCGTGGTTTGCCTCGGTGGTTATGTCAGTGTACTCAAACATACGTTCGGCTGCGTTCATCGCCATCTCCATCTCTGCAAAATACCTGATAGTCCATAACAGAGCTTGCTGAAATTCCAGTGCGAACGAAAGAGTGAAACCGGCCAGTCCCGAATCGATGGTATCGATTCGCAACAGAATGACGATAGCCATACCCACAGTATAGATATTACCGACACTTTCAAAGCGGAGGGAGAGCCACCTGTTTACGACCATGTTGTAAAATTGAGCGGTAGTGACATTGTCGATCTTCTGGAACATGCCATACAAGAATCGTTGCGAACTTCCGTAGGCTCTGATTGTGGTTATACCAGCAATGGTCGTGGAGAAGGAGTCGTACATGGGTGACCGGTTCACTGAATCAAGCCGCTTGAGTGCTCGGGTACTCGAAACGTATTGCAATCCTATCCAGAGTCCGAATGCGATAAGCAAAAATGCAGCGATTATAAAGATTGGTTGAACTGTTACACAAACAATCAGTATAAAGATCAGGCTGATCGAGGACTTGCAGAATTGAGCAATATTGTTTGCCACTTTTGCATCAATGCTCTCTGCATCCTTAGAGAATCTGTTAAGCAATCGCCCAGTTGGTACCGTATCTAGAAACCGTAGCGGAGCACGCATGATAGTATCAAGCATCTGAGCATATATCTTGCGACCTGCATGGACCGCACCCCAGAATATCAATGCTGTACCGGAAAGCACAGCAGCCTGAGAGCCAACCATGATAAGCAGGTAGAAACCGACCCAGAATCCCATAGAATGGTCTGTACCTATCTCAAAGAGAGCGCTCGGTAATACTGCTGCAGAATTGTGACGGTGCCTGAGAATTGTGAGTGATGGTTCCCCGGTCCCAACCGATGACCAGATCCTGATCCAGTAACTACCAAAGGTACTCAAAGTCAATTCGAGCACAAATAGCAGAATAATTGTCAGACTGAAAATCGGCGATCCCTGACTGCGAAGATATCTCAGATATACCTTGAACGTGACATTGCCCTCGAACTTGTTCTCTTCATTCACAAGCTTTCGGGGCTGCTTCGTCTCCTCAGTAGAAGTTCGTGCCTGAATTCCGTCTTTATGTGTACCTGAGCTCTCTGATACTACGACTTCTTGTTGTGCAACATCCTTCAAATCAGATTCTTCTTTGGTGTCTAGTTCCTGAACAATATGCTCGAGCGACCCAGTACGACGTAGATCCTTGACCATACCGGCATGTTTGACAGTACCGTTCTCAAGGGCCACGACATACTGAGCAGACTCAAGACACAAGCTTATTTGATGTGTCACCAGGATGCGCGTACGACCGTTCATGAGTGATCCATTGATACATTCGTCAAAGACGTGCTTTGCGATATGTGCATCCAGTGCAGAAAGGACATCATCCATAATCACGATGGATGCACGAGAATAGACTGCGCGAGCAAGACTGACTCTAGCTTTCTGTCCACCTGACAGATTGATACCCTTCTCTCCAATCTCAGTCCGATCGCCATCCTCGAGAACCTGAAGGTCAGCGGAAAGACCACAAACTTCGAGCGTCTTGTGATATCGTGCTCGATCCAAGGGCGAGCCGAATAATATGTTATCTTGAATGGATTTGTTCTCCAGCCATGCGGTCTGTGCTACATATGCTATCGTGTTTGATAGCACCCATGATTCAGGTGGAATGTACTTTACTTCTGCTTCCTGCACGACAGATCGAGGGACATCGAGCTTGCCATCTAAGAGACGTGCTTCGCCTAATAATCCGGTGAGTAACAGACTCTTGCCAGAACCCGTACTGCCACTGATTAGAGATAAGGCTCCGAGAGGGAATTCTGCTGTGATGCCGCGAAGCCTGAACGAGTCTTCATCGTTCTCTGAACCAGCGAAGGCTAGCGAGACATTATCAAGACGAATTGGTCGTACTTGAGTATCCGTCAGGGATCCCTCGAGGATGCTACTATCAACCTCGGCAGTGCTAAGAAAAGTATCAATTCTTTTTACTGATGTCCAAGTACTGATGAGTTCTACAATGACCTCTGGTATGAAATTGAGACTGAATCTCATCTGATTCATGATTACAAGTGAAGTAAAGGCAATAGACGGAGTGAGATCAGCGATAAACTTTGCATATACGCCAAAGGTGACAACTGTAATCGCGACCGGGGCTAGTGCATAACAAAAGTCGATCCCAATGTACGCAAAGTAGGAGATGCTGAGCTGATGAAGTTCTTGGTCCCTAATTTCCTGAGCTTTCTTCATGAAATATGATTCATTAGATTGGAATTTGATTTGGCGAATGCCTTGCAGTATCTCATTTATCAAACCAACCCTTCTATCACGCGCGGCCATGAGTTTGTCCTGAGTGGTTGCATATGTTTTGGAAACTGATGTTGTGATGGGAATAAATAGACACATGACACCAAAGCCAGGTATCGTAGCCCAGCCGACTAGTTTGTATAGGAATACCAGAGATATGATCAATTCGACCGGGGATTGAATGCAGAAGAAGTTCCAGACAAAGAAGGTCGAAATACGATCGGCGTCGACTGTCATCAGATTCATTACGTTCTGCTTGGTAGATGGTACTGCGCTCTCATGTTCGTCGCCCTTCTGCTCATCAGCAGAGAAATCATCATCCTTATCCGACTTCTCCATATTCCCCAACGTATTTTGCCTACGCAAAGTCTTCTCGTAGATATCTAAGTTGATCTGTCCAGTTAGTGTAAATCCTTATGTCAAGCATCTAGAACTTACAGCAGCTCTCGTTTGTACTTGCAAGACAGCGGCTGAGATGAACCATAATTGTGATTCGAGAAACGCTCCAAACTGTTGTGTAACAAACATGCCTGCGACATAACCAAGTCCTGTGTATATAGAGACGTCTCGCTCGTGCGCCTTATCCTTCTTATATGATTCGATGAAATCGAGAATGCGTAAGAGGAAGAACGCCGGAGCATACATCAGGAACGCCGCGATAATGGCACCGGACCATTGTAACAGCAATGGAATTTTAAAGGTAGTCCACAATCGACGCAGGAACGTGTAACGACCGCGCGTCTGCGAAAAGTGCTTGTGCAGCTGGGCTGATCTATACTCGTGCGGAACAGTTTCGAGATCTTCCTGAGCTATTGTGGACTTCTCTCGAGCTATTCTCTGGACGTTCTCAGAGTAAACAAAGAAAATTTGGTTCCAGATACTGCCCCAAGCCAATTCCACAACCAGCTTGTCATTGTATTCCATCTTAGGTGCTCTAGGTATATTGATCGCCACCACAAGTGCCAAACCTGCAGCCAAGGTAGAGAGTAAATTCAGGTCTACTTCAAGATCCGTGAAGATTCTGCCGAACGAAGCACGGCCAGTCAGAGGGTAAATATCGTCAGACAGCATGACTGCAGATAAGCCAAGACGTACTGTGGCGACAACAGCGAAGTGACAGATAAGGGTGAAACTGGCTTGATACCGAGTCGATAGTATGAGAAGAAGCGACAGCAAAGCAAGATAGCCCCATGAGAAGGAGTTGGAAGCTAGAGTCAGTGAGGTCTGCCAAGCCCCTCTATGTACAGTATGCTTTCCCAATGCTAACAGAAGAATGGAACTCGTAGCACCTGCCGCCACACATGCTGTAAGAATGGCTTTTTGAATAGAGATGTGATACTTAGCATCCGGGGCGATCTCTGTTTGATCCCTTGTTGGCTGCCGATCGGGTCGAGTCAGTATAAGGAGTAGTATCGAAACCAGAATCACGACATCTAGTGCGATGCTGATGTATGAAGGGATTTGCAATTGCAAAGACTGCATCGATTCTGAGCTACTAGCGCATCTTCAAGATTATGTTTCTGCGTATTGCATGGGATTCTGATGGAATCTATATGTGTACAATGTCATCATTGTCGTCGACATAAAAAACCAGAGTCGCACAGATCGGCAGAGAAACGCCTCTCGGGAATTGGTCAGTCAGGCTTTTGACTGATGTGGCTTGGTCTTTAAGTGGATTTCAGAACTTCTCCTTGGCCCACCTTGTTCACTTCTTGGATTGAAGACGACCTTGGAAGGTGCGGTATAAATGTTTGTCCATGAAAATTCTTATGTACTGTGAGCCTGCTATAGTACGGGAACATCATCAGTCTGTGGTCTATTTTCTCACAGTGAAGAGCTCTTCGAACTTCATTGTCATATAGCTTCATAAAACATGCATCCCAGCGCAGATGTTGAAGAGAAGCTAAACTCGTCATTTTACATACATTTCGTATGTATCAGTCTTGGATTCTCTCGATACTCCTCCGCACTGACCCACATCTTTCTAAATGTACTCAAACTGGCCAGGATACTGCCGCCTATCCAAGTGGAGATCTTTCTTTCTGGAGGAGCATAGATCTTGATCTTCACGTCCTTAACAGCTATCTGTTTAATTTCCCTCAGCAGTCTATCTCCAAACCCTTTCGTCGTCGTTGTACCACCAGAGAGGACGATGTTCTGGTATAGCTGTTTCCGTAGATCAAGGTCGACACGATTGATGCCATTTACCACGAGAGCATGCAGACCTTCACTTTCGCTGCCAATTATCTCCGGATCGAATAGTATCTCGTTGCAAGCAAATCGTTCTCTACCGAGGTGTATGAGTTGGCCATCAGGTAATTTATATTGTGACTTTTTCGGACGCATATGGTGCTCCTTGATTTCTTTTGCGTAATCTGGTGTTACAAAGCATTCTCTTTCTTTTATCTCTTTGATGATCTCACGTTCGGCCGAAGTAGTCATCCGTAGTCCGCACTCTTTCCGCAACAGTAATTGGAGGTGATTGGTGACATCCCTGCCAGCCACATCTATTCTCTGAATGGCATTCGGTACAGAGAAGCCTTCGAAGACCGGCACCGCATGTGTCACTCCGTCTCCAGAGTCAAGCACGATACCCGTGGTCCTGCCGCTAGCGTAGAGGCCTAATACTGCTTGAATTGAGACATACAAAGCCGGAACATTGAAGGTCTCGAACATCAGCTGAGCTGCGGCGTCACGATTAGCTCTCGGATTGTGGGGGGCTTCTGTAAGTAGAACTGGGTGGTCTTCGCTCTGGACCTTCAACTCCTCTGCATAGATATGACTCCAGACACGCTCCATATCGTTCCAATCCGTAACAATGCCATGCTCCAAAGGGTATTTTATCTTCAGCAATCCCCGATATTCCTGAATGCGAGAACCAATAAAGTACTCTCCTTCCAGAGATCCGAGCATAATCTTGGAGTGTTTGGGACGTCCAACACTACAGATCAAGTCAGCTGTGGCTCACTGAACAGCCTTGTGAGCTTGTCGTACGCAGAGGGAAAGAGACACTGAGGATTGTCACCTCCAGCAAAGCCTGCTTTGATGATTCCGGATCCATTGTCGATGCAAATTGGTTGATTCGAATCCATTTGAACAACGCACCCTCGGGCTCAAAGACTCAACGAAATCCAAGCTGCAGCATCTGCAATCTATCCCGTCCCACCGAAAACTCACTTGAGTCTGATCTCATCGCTCTCAAGAACAGTCTTCAGCATGGTCGTCCTGAACACGGTCATGCGCCTACGCGCCAGAAGGTGAGAAGCCGTGAAATGAAGTGGGGCTGATTTGGCTTCGCCTGATGTCTGCCATCGAATCAGCCTTCCTCGACAAATTCTGGGCGATGGACAGGACCTTGCCCTAAAGCTTGAATCGTGCAAAGGGATAGTGCACACAGATCTGTTGTCAGTACAACAAGCTTGCGAACTTCCTCAGGAATTTTTACCCATCCCTCTTCATGACCACAGAACTAGAATTGCCCGGTCTAGCTGATTATCATGTTCACCTACGACAGGGTGAAATGATGAACAATGTTGTGCCAACAATACGGAAAGGCGGCTGCAATATAGCCTACGTTATGCCGAATCTGATACCACCGATCACGAATGTTCAACAAGCGGTAGATTACAGAAAGGAGCTGGAGGCTCTTGAGCCTGATGTCAAGTTTCTCATGACACTCTATCTCTCGCCTGAGATTACACCAGAAGTTATTGAGGAAGCAAAGAAAGCAGGAATCTCTGGCGTCAAATCCTATCCGAAGGGTGCAACAACCAATTCCCAAAATGGCATCGAGAGCTATGAACCTTTCTACCCAACCTTTGCAGCAATGGAAAAGCATGGACTAGTCCTCAACTTGCACGGAGAGGTTCCGCCGGCATCCGCAGGAGGAGATGTGACGGTCATGACAGCCGAACATGCTTTCCTACCTACATTGTTGGATCTGTCAGAACGCTTTCCCAAGTTACGGATTGTTCTCGAGCACTGCACAACTGCTGCCGCGATCGAGACAGTCTTAAAAGCTGGTCCGAATGTTTGCGGCACAATCACAGCTCATCATCTCTTCCTGACGGTGGATCAGTGGGTCGACAATCCGTTCTCCTACTGCAAGCCCGTAGCCAAATTACCCTCGGACAGAGCTGCACTGCTTGCTGCTGCTACTTCCGGTAATCCCAAATTTTTCTTGGGAAGTGATTCAGCGCCACATCCACGGGCTGCCAAATCTGGGGGCAAACGTATTGCTGCTGGGGTGTATACACAGCCATATATTCTACCATATGTTGCAACTGCTTTCGAGAAACTCCAGAAATTAGACATGCTCGAAAACTTTGCATGTCGGTATGGAAGATCTTTCTATGGCCACGAAGATGTGGGCACGCAACAAAAAGTCAGACTGTACAAGAAAGATCTCATAGTTGAAGAGGAGATCAAAGGTGTCGTACCCTTCATGGCAGGGGAGACTATTGCCTGGTCAACGGAGTGGGTATCCCAGTAGGATAGTAGGTCAATGATATCAGCGACTGAAGAATACTGTCTCGCTGATGATCTGCTGTGCTGGAGATCCGTTGCCTGGCCCAAATCCAGAAATAGAGGCGAGCCTGAGTGTCACATCGGCTTGAAATGCCCAAGATCCTGCCGGCAGAGCAGTGGCAACAGATCGATCCTGCCCAAGTCGACCCCTCCAGACCCTCACAAGCGACGGAGGGGCAGAAATATCCACGTGACGAGGCTCAGCAGAGCTCAGCCTTCTGGGTCGATCGTCGCTCATCGCACTCGGCTCCAGGATATGACTGAGATGGCCCGCAGCATTGCAAGCAAGTGAGGCCAGTATATAGTCCTCTCCATCGCTGCCACTCATGCCAACCACCGAGCACTGACGACTGCAAGAGTACCGTGCTATGAGCTACAACAACTATCCACCACCTAACCAACAAGGCTATGCACCTCAAGGATACACCCAGCCTCAATCTCAACAGCAATACCAACAACCTGGCACGAACAACTATCCTCTGCAAGGCAACTACGGACCATCCCCCGTCGGTGGATTCCAACCGCAACAATCAGGTTACGCTTCAGCCCCTCAGACACAGAACTATGGTGCGCCGCCTCCGCAGCAGGGTTATGGCGCTCCGTTGCAAAATCAAGGATACCAGGCACCAGTACAGAACCAAGGTTATCCGGCGCCGGTGCAGAATCAAGGTCATCAAAATCCCGGCCCAGCTGGCGGCTATCAAGCGCCTTTCCAGCAACAACAGCAGTCATATGGCGCCCCGGCACAAACTTGGGTACCTCCAGCACCGCCTTTCGACCCTTCATATAACGCAGATGCGGATGTAGAAGTCTTGCGTAAAGCAACGAAAGGCTTTGGTACGGATGAAAAGGCCTTGATCTTGGTCCTGGCACAGAAATCCCCGGCACACACACGACAATTGGCTGAGCGATTCGAACAGCTCGTCGGCAAATCCTTGATTGCTGTGATTGAGAAGGAAACCTCAAAGTGGTTCAGCTTCGGCCTCGTAGGGTGCGCCTCCGGTCCCCTCGATTGGGATGTGCAGTTACTCTCAAGGGCGATGAAAGGACTGGGGACACACGAAGATCTCCTGACGGAATTGCTCATCGGACGACCAAATGCAGAAATGCATGAAATGAAGTATGCATACGAGAAAAAATACCACAAGTCACTACAGGCAGCAGTTCAAGGTGAACTGTCCATGAAGACCGAGCGAATGTTCAACATGGCATTGACAGCTCGACGAGATGAGGAATACACGCCGATCGACCCTGCCAGGGTCCAAGCAGACATCCACACCCTCTACAACTCCTCTGCCAAGCGTATGGGAACGGATGAGATCACCGTGTGTGGTATTCTTCTATCACGAAGTGACAATCATCTGCGTGCCGTTGCTCAAGGCTATGCAGCTTCACACCGAAGCACTTTATCGGAGATGGTACGATCGGAATTCTCGGGCCACATGAAGGACGCCTTGCTCCATGCTGTCGATGGTGCTGTCGACCGAGCCGCTCGTGATGCCAATTTGTTGGAGGAATCCATGAAAGGCCTCGGGACCAAGGATGAACGCTTGACCTACAGAGTTGTGAGGATGCACTGGAACAAACAGCACACTGCGACTGTGAAGGCTGCCTATCAACACATCTACAGAAAGGATCTCATCAGTCGCATCAAGTCGGAGACCAGTGGAGACCACGAGAGATTGCTCGTCGCCTGTCTGCAGGTCTGAAATGAAATCTATGGTTGTTGTAATTTTCTATCTTCTCTATGCTATGTAATACAAGGTCGAGATGCCTCACATCAGGCTCAACTCTGTATGCCTCGTGCGGTATGTCTCCATGATTTTCTTTCGAATGGCAGCTGGTGCATTTCGATAGGAGAATGAGCATTTCCCCCCCACAATTCAAAATCACATGTGAATGACAGACACATGGTCGGAGAGTGCCGTCAGACCACCCCCCACCCCCCCACACTTCTCCATTCCCTCATCTGCTCTTTTGTCCTCGTTTCGCGCAATCGTCCCACTGCGTCGCCCCTGACTGGTTTCATATTGATTCATCGACGAAAAAGACATTTCATTCACAAAGTACATCCATCGAAAAGAGAAAGAGAGAGAGAGAAGAGAATGCAGTCGGCCTATCGACAGCCAAATTACGTGGTGACGCAGGCCTCAGAATACGTGCTACACATCGAACTCGACCGCCCCGAGAAATTGAATGCCTTCAATGACGCACTCTGGTGCTCCCTGCGGATCATCTTTGACACTGCCTCGAATGATCCAGAGGTCCGAGTCTGTGTGCTGTCGGCTCGAGGACGGGCGTTCACTGCCGGTCTCGACATTACGCAGACCTCCATCGGCTCCCATGCCAAGGCTGCCGGGGAGGGTGATGACAAGGGGCAGCAGGAGCAGCAGGACGTGGCGAGGGTCGGGTTGGGCCTGAGACGTCACATTCGAGATTTCCAGGACGCCATCAGCTCCATTCAACGATGCAGCAAGCCCGTGATTTGCTGTCTCCACGGACTCACCCTCGGTCTCGGCATCGACATTGCGAGCGCCTGCGATATCCGGTATGCGGCCGCAGACACCCGGTTCAGCATCAAAGAGGTCGACATTGGCTTAGCTGCCGACATTGGCAGCCTGCAACGACTGCCCTATGTCCTCGGCAACGCCTCCTGGTTGAAGGAGATGGCACTGACTGCCAGGCTGTTTGATGCCCCAACTGCCCTGCAACAGGGACTGCTCTCCAAGGTCTCCCCCACCAGAGAGCAGTGCATCCTCGACGGCCTCGACACCGCGAGACTCATCGCCACAAAGTCCCCAGTCGCCATCCAGGGCACAAAGTTCCTCCTCGACTATAGTAGAGAACATACCGTCCAGGAAGGCCTCCAGATGACGGAAATCTGGAATGCCGCCATGTTGCAGTCGAGAGATGTCAGTGATGCCATTGCCGGCGCACTCACCAAGTCACCCGCAAAGTTCTCGAAATTGTAGGTCCTCCTCCCACAGAACATCCTCCTCAGCAGAGACTCTTCTTTACACAAAGAAAATGAAAAATTGCAGGGGAGGCATATTTTTTGGTCTGCCTCTGGCATACACGAATATTCACTGTATGGATGAGAAAAAGGGGGGAGAAACACCATGTATAGCTCTCATCTCACTACTTTGAAATCACCAGACACAACAAATGAAAAACAAAAGACTACCTCTGATCTCCTCTTGACCTTGATGACGCACTACAATTTCGCTCATTGCCATTGCATCTTGACATATTAAAACACAATATCCAGAGGTTAAGCTCCCAAAGCCACAAGTCCTGCGCAGGTGAATCCAACGCCAAGGACAAAACCCATGACGGTCGATTTTGTTGACCAGCCAGTCCTTGTCTGCTCAGTCAGTTTGACTCGCTTGGGCGGCAAGTCTTCATCGCCGGATGAAGTCTCTTCGACCGAGAATCGCCTCTTTCCACTGACTTGAGATCTGATATCTGCCATCATTGCATCAACAGAGTTGGACTCTTCCGTCACTGCAGTCGTCGGCATGTCCTCGCTAGTATTTAGAGCGCTCACACGAGCCCCAGACTGGGCCGCAAACTCATTGCGCAAAAGTTCCAGACTGGCTTGCGCAAGTTCCACCTTGGTTTCATTTTGCTTTGCATGCCGTGCACGTAGCCAGATTTGTTTGTCAAGCTCGCGTTCTCCAACGCGAATCTGAGCAGCAAGCTCCTGCATGCGTAAACTTTGACCACTGGTTTCTTCATCAATCTTGGACAACGTCGTTTCACGCATGTCTTCGAGGGAAGAAGACATCACTGCATCGGATGCTGTGGTTGATCGTTCCATCGACCATAGTCCAGACTCAATGGCAGGTATCGTCCAAGAGCCAATATCTGTGAAAAGTCTCCCTGGCTGCAAATCACTTGGAAGGACTTTACCACTCCCCAGTGTCTGTGCAGACTCAACGTCACGTCTAGGCTCTGCCTCAGCTGACTGCCGACTCTGGCTGTGGTTCCGAGAACAATGACTAGACGAGTCTTCTTCGGGTGACAATATGACACGTCCTGACAGGCTCTCAGCAGGCTCCATGCCTTTGAAACCATCTGAGACATGCTCTATAATTGAGCTCGTATCTGGTCGAGCAGAGTTTGCCAGCTTCTGTGGAGATGTCAGAGAATCAATCTTTCCCGATGGCCCAGAGGCTTCAGAGTCCCAAGACGCCGCCGTCTCGCTGGCAGACGAGCTGTGGCAGTCATCTAACTCATACTGAGGAGCTGGAGTAGAGCGTTCGGAACCATTGCGAACCAGATACATCGTGTCAGTAGACAAGACGTCATAATCGTGTACACTTTCGTCGCCTTCGCCTTCATACTCGTGTCTAGAAATGCTATATTCCGAAGGCGATTCGTCGTCAGAATCGACTTGCTCCAGAGGGTCCGAAGATAGGACAACACTTGCAACAACACCCGTGCCATCTGCAGATTCAGTCTGCAGTGATTCGATGCGAGGATTCATGGTCGTGGTGCCTGCATCCAGATCAATAAGAAGATCCTGACTGCCTGAGAGGTGCATCTCCTGCTTTGGCCGATGCAGGTAGAAGGCGAGAGAACAAGCATTCTCGACTGACTCATCTACGGCGCCTGTGGACGCATCTGCATGCTTAACTGCATTCTCTAAAGTGTCTACGAGGTTGCAGTCAAGTTCACTGCTTATGCCAAAGTCCATGTCGTTTAGACATTGAGATGCCAAGCTGCGAGCTTTCATGAGCTTCTTGATGGCTGACTTCTTTTGGGACATGGTCAAGTGTCTGAAGCGGCCAGTCTCCATGTCTACTGGACCGATGTCTGAATCTTCCTGCTCCTGTTGTACTTCGATGGACTCAGAGACCTCCAGACCGTTCACAGAATCCGCTTCATCGGCCGTCACGAGATTGTCCTTGTTCATGATCGAATCAATAGGTGATTCGCGAGAAGGGATTCTGTCCGTGGTCACACGATTATCCTCCGTGATGGTCGAAACAAGGTCATCCTCCCGATAAAACACATCACTCTCATCGACGAACTCGTCGTACTCGTCGTCAGCTGAGACGGAGTCGGTCTTCTCTAGTGGTGGAGTGGCAGGCACATCCTGAATTCGAAGTGTGCCGGACAGCGCCTCAAAGGTATCTGCCCCTCTTAGCACACTTGCTTGCATAAAAGTGTGCAGACTCACCACCGTCCTTGTAGACATCTTGTCCAAACATGAGCCATGTCTTGTCCGTGATGATCTTTGAAGTACAATTCTCAAAGGTATCCCGTGATGCGGGGGACTCTGTGGAGTAGTGAGTCCCATGCGTCGAGTCCTCATCCCGAAGGTACAAGTCGCCATCAAAGAGATAAAAGGTTGCATGTGTCCTCGATAGCACCGGACAATCGAAAAACATATTATCCTTCTTTGCTTCCTGCTTACCCTTCGTAGAAGCTCGACCGACCACAATGGTGTCCACTAATCACTATATCAGCCCCTGGAGAATATGGTGTGGAGAGAGAGAGAATGCGAATAGACATACTTTCAGAAAGATGCACGACTCGATCGCGGAAGCATAGAAGCTTCGACATTGTCAACACGCGCGCGCTTCGTCACAGATTCTCCTCCAGCACGCTCGATAGATGCGAGAGGAGAGAAAGGGAGAGAGGAGCCTAGGAGGTTTGAAGACTGATATAATCGACTACTCCGCTCAGCAAGCCTCATTCACGAACGGGCCTCTTGATCTAAGCGCCGTGGCGTACGCAGCCCGTGAGAGATCACAAAGGCAGATCGATGATTTCTTCCAATGGAAAGAAGCTGTACCCTCATTACCTCCTTCCCATCAAGGAGGTGTGTCATGACCAGGACGTCCTGCACAGCAAGTTGCCCAGTGTTATAGATCATTTCGTTGTCCTGAAAGGATATTCGTGAGTGAAGATGCGATCTGCGGGTGTTGCTTATTCCTTATCGCTCAGAATCATGCGAGTTGTGGTACTTTTGCCATCACAAGACTGTACGCAGACACAGAGTAGCATAAAGAGAGACTTAAATATTTCCCCTCGCGAGGTAACTTTGTCCAGAATACTTTATATGCTATCTACAAATATATGTTCCGTCTCAAAAGCCCTGGCACTCCATGACTATATTCGCCGACGCACTCGCTCACAAGGGTATGCTATATTCAAGACACGGTTGATCGGTGTCCAAATTTGTACAAAAGAATGGAAAATGCACCACTCATCCGCGTGGTTGTACTTGGGTAGTGCATAGTGCTGGCGGATCAGCAGATGTGGAATACTTGTCTTTAGTAGGGGAGGCACGATGCCTCTTCACTGGCGAGCTCTCGAGAAGATAATGTTGAGTCACAAGCTTGTCCATCGATTTGCGCTTCTTCACACTCGACTCAATGTCCAAGTCCATTGTCGATGCGCTGGACGATACGGGACTTTCTGGACTGTCGTAGTAGTCCGCGGTATCTACAGTTGCCTCGAAGACGGACGCACGGCCAACGAGAGGCAGCCGCTCTGCAAACTTTCGAGATCTTTCCCCACCCCTCAGGATACTGTGATCAAAGCAAGAAGCGCCACGCTTATGTCGCATTGGACTCGCAGGAGTGCAGACAGCTACTGCTTGCTTCACATGTTTCTGATTGTCTGCTTGCTTTGGACTCGAGGGACGTAGCCTGGGCTTTCCGTTGTCTCTGTACTTCAGCTCAAATGTATGGTCATCGTCAGAGGGCGACATGGCGGGCGATAGACGAAGACTGTAGACGCCCTTTGTCTTGTTTGCTTTTTGTACGAGCGTCCCGCACAAGACCCAGTCAGAAGTCGCCTCGTCCGTTGACTCTGAGGACTCCCGACGGGCCGTCTCCTGCTGCGAACTGGTAGGGAAGGGATACTCCTCCCTCTTGATGTGCGCCTTTGAGCTAGGCGATCTGTCGAGTGCATTGCCCATGCGAGACCGGCCGTCGAGGTTCTCCGTGTGCCAGAATCCTCTACTCAGCCTTGGGCACTTGCGATGAACGTAAATTTCGATGCCGAATGTCTCTGAGGCATCGATCTGAACACACGTCGCATTCGTCCTGCCCGTACTGCAATCACCATGACGCGGGCGCTTGAGGTCCTGCATCGTCCTCTTCCTCTCACCACGAGAGCCCCCGGCGATGCCTGGATGTGCCCGAGTCCGCAAGAGTACCTCCCCTCCTTGCACGACGACAATCCGCACGGGAAAGACGGTCGAGTCTTCCATCTCGCCAATGAGAGCGCGTGCAACGCTGTGCTAGCCTGTGTCGATCGTTCTCCCTCTGCCAGACTTTTTTATCTGCTCGAGTGCTCACAGGCAGAGACCATGAGAAGAGTGGGTCGGATACTTGCCCACTAGGTGGATGGGTGCATGCTTTCTTGCACCGTTGCCTGAGTCTCCAGCAGGACTTGGCCTTGCCGCATGTCCCCCCTCAACCCGGCAGCAGGCAGAAGGACCTCAGCGGTCGAGGACGAGAGAAGAAGGCATGGCAAGGGCCGGAGAGAGCAAGTGGCTAGAGGAGAAAGTGCCGTGGATCAGGCCTAGACCACGGGAGGCGGTGGGGAGGCGAGACGAGACTCTCTCTCTGCCTTGTTGTTGGGGGGAGGACTGAGAAGAAGCGCAGACGGGCGGTAGAAGTGAGGGAGGAAGAAGAAGAAGAAGATTCCGCGCAGACGCCCGACCTGATCGAATGTGCAGCCACAGAAACCGCATTCCACTCTGGAGTCCTTCCTCCATGTGTTTGCAGCAACCTGCCGAGTCTCGGCCTTGTCTTCTTCCCTCCCACTCAACTCTGCCTCTTCATCCTTCCACTCAGGGCCAGATGAGCCCCACCCCACACCTTTTCATGCTCGCCGTTAGCCTGACGACATCATGATCATCAGGCGAAGAACGGCGCATGCCTTTCCCCAGTGCAATCGTGTCTTGGATTGTGAATTTGCCTGTTGTTGTGAGTGCATGAACCAGCAGTGAGCTGTAGACTGATAACTCTGCCCCCGACTCTCGTGCCTCTTTGCCGCGTCGTTGCTTCGATGAATCACTTTCAGCCCCATGAAGGTGCTGCATTTGAGGGATATTACTCAAAGTTCCGTCTACCCTCGGGGTCACATCTCGCCCTCGTGATATGTAGTGTCCACAGGGGAGTCTACCGTCCCTATATGATCTCCATCACCTATGTATCGCCCGACAGCAAGTCGCATTGGCAGAGAGAATACTGGCCGGAGGAGATTAGCTATGTCAAGACGAGTGCACGGAGCTTTGACATGCGCATTCCTGGGTACGGAGAGGTCGTCTGCAAGGACGAGTATGTCTCCTATGACATCGAGACCCCAGACTTCTCCATCAAGGCAAAGACTGTCGGCGAGACTCGAGAACCCTGGCTCGCGGGTGCTTCAGAATCGACGCCCGCAGGCATTCTCGTCCATGCTCCCCTCCCCATCCAGTGGCACGTCCATTCCCTCAAGATGGAGATTGACTTTACCCTGACCTTTGCTTCCCGAGAGGGCGAGCATGCACTCGATGCAAAGGATCGACAGGGTTCATGTCTCGTGCATCAGGAGAAGAATTGGGCCAGGAGTTTTCCGGACAAGTACATCTGGGTCCAGGCATGGGACGACGACCGAAGAAGGGGACTCTGTATGGCTGGCGGCGAAGCCCTTCCTGGCATCGAGGCATATCTCCTGACCTACACCTCCCGCAACCCTCCTTCCTCCTCCACAGCAGACGACTCCATCACGTTTACACCTCCATGGACAATGTCCGTCCTCGGCTTCGGACCTTTCAAGAAGACCATACACGATTACGCAAACCGCACACTCTCCGTCGACTTTTCCAACCTCTTCACCCGCATCACGATCGAGAGTCGGGCGCCCAAGGACACCTTCTTCCCTCTCTCGGCTCCCCTTCCGGAAGGTCACCGATCGAATTTCGCCTGCGAGTCGTTTGCCGCCACCCATCGAGTCACGGTATACAAGAGATCATGGCCCTGGCTCGCATGGCAAGAGTTTCAGAGTGACATCTTTGAGCATGGCAGTCTCGAATACGGCGGCGGATATTACTTGGATGCAGGAGAAAAGAAGGGTCTTTGAAGATCACAGTATTATATATATGTCTTGGTAATCTGTTGATAGCATCGATCCATGCTCTTTGCAAAAACAAGACTTGCGGAATGCCCAACTCTCCCTCCAGACTCGAAAAAAATCTTGCGACCCTAGGCACATCCTAAAAAGCCCATCTACCTCCGTCCCAAGCTTCTGTTTCCAGCTAAATGATTCCCGACACTCCCACGATGCAGCGCCAGGAGGAAATTCTTCTTCTTTTGGCGAGTCGGCTTGAAAGGGGGAATCCTCCTCTCACTTGAAGTCTCCATAGATGCCGACGACACTGAGCCCAAAGGCAAACAGGGAGAGGAAACTGGAGAGATACCCAGCTCTCACGAGCCCCTCGAATTCCCGAGCGAGTTCCTCCCCATTCACATCCTCCCCTTCCGACACCATTCCCTCGATCGCCTTGATCTGCGGCACCACGACCAACTGCGCAGATGCCACAATGGAAGCAGCCACACCCGAGACGTAAATCAGGTAGGGATGTCGTCCTTGTGGTCCTGCCAAGGCCCAGGTTCCCATCAAGGCAGTCGAGATTGCCAGGGAACCGATCGAGATGACCCGGTTCGAGAGCAATTGCGAACTCGTGAGGCCGGGCGCCGTCTTGCGCGTCGACAGGGAGTAGATGGTCGGTATCAATTCGATCGGAGAGGCAAAGGAGTAGCCTGCAATCAACCCCAATCCCACAGTCGATAGAATTTTCACTGTCGCAGACATTCCGTGTGTTTTTGATGAAATCAGAAGAGATGTCCTTGAAATCTTGCGCACAAGGAAAAAGAGTATTCGTCTGAGATTGTGCAGATTCGATCGTGCAGGACAAGAAACATCAGAGTTTTAGAGGTGTCATTTTGTGGTGGAGGTTTCGGCATGCCGTCTTTGTTCCCTTTTTGTGGCGTCCGTCATCGACCCTAATGTCAAAACTCCCCCTCGATCAAGGCTCAATGGGCACAACATCAAAGTTCCATCCATCACATATCGAGAGCGATCCCCCCTCCAGCTCACAACTGCAGCACGATAGTGGTTGCTCGTCGTACAATGATTATTGGACTAGCTTGAAAATTACAAAATGACATTCGTTTCCTATATCTCGTGCTTTAGAATAGCTTGTGATGACAAGCTGACAATCTTGCTCCTCCCTTACAATTTTGACTGCAATTTTGTCCTCACGAATCGAATGGCTGCAAGGACAAATGTCAGACTCAGGCCCCAGCGAATCAGTTTCATGAAGAAACTAGTCTCGCTGTAATCCTTGTTCCAGAACTTCTTTGGCGCAAGAGCTTTGAACATCTTGATCTTTTGTGGTGTGTATGGTGCATAACGAACGCCAATCAAGTATTCGAACCACGCAGGCTGGTTGACAATCGTCCTGTGGTGACTAAATGCATTGAAGCCTGCCTCACCATTGTGTGAACCGGTGCCGGACTCACCCACTCCTCCAAATGGCATACCGGTCAAGGCACACTGTGTCATGACATCATTGATCATAGCACCTCCAGAGGAGACACTTGCAAACAGCCTCTCTGCCTCATCCTTCTTCGAGGTGAAGATGTAGAGACCTAGGGACTTGTCGCGAGACTGCAAGAACGAGATGGCCTCCTCTAGACTGCCAACATGAAGCATGGGCAGAATCGGCCCAAAAATCTCCTGCGACATGAGAGGATCATCTACCGTGCAGCCAGCAACCAGGGTCGGCTGAATGAGTCGCTGTGAGGCATCCGTATGACCTCCGACGACAACTCTACCTTTTGTAGTCTCAAGTAGCTTGGTGATTCTCTCATAGTGGTTCGAGTTGACGATGCGGGTATACGTGCCAGCTTTTCTCCAGGCTTCTTGTGGATAGAACTCATCAATCTGCTTTCGGAACTCCTCCGTGAACTTCTCCTCCAGGCCAGGACTCGTGAACAGGAGATAGTCGGGAGCAACACAAGTCTGACCGGCATTGGTGACTTTGCCCCAAGCGATGCGACGAGCGGCAAGCTTGAGATCAGCATGCTTTGTGATGACCACGGCATTCTTTCCTCCCAATTCTAGCGTCACTGGTGTCAGATTCTTGGCTGCAGCAGCAGCGATGATCCTGCCGACAGCGCCACCACCAGTGTAAAAGATGGTATCCCACTTGACCGTGTTCAGAAGATGAGTCGTCTCGGGAATGGCACCCTGTACAACTCTGTAGCAATCAGTGTCCAAGTACTTGTGAATCACCTCTGCCATGACGACGGCGCAATTTGGGGCCAATTCAGAGGGCTTGATGATTGCAGCGCAACCAGCAGCGATGGCTCCGATGAGTGGTCCAAAGGTCACAAAGAGAGGGTAATTCCAGGCCCCGATGATGAGAGCGACACCGAGGGGTTCCTTGTGAATTTTCGGCCTACTCAAGTTGAAAGGGAAAGCTGCGACACCGGCAGCAGGCTTAGACCACTTTGGCAGGGCATGAAGTACCTCGACAATCTCGGTGAGCAATGTATTGGTTTCTGTCAGAACGACCTCGTGTGCTGGTTTGCCAAAGTCCTTCGCAAGTGCATCTTGAATCTGTGTTGTGTTTTCTTCCAATCCCTCGTAGAGTTTCTTGAGCTGTGTCTTTCTCCAGTCAATGCTCTTTGTCCTGTCGGTGAGGAAGACCTGTTTCGCCCTTGCAACGTAGGCATCAATGTCCGATGTCGGGGTTGGCACGTAATGAGCTGGGAAACTGTTCAATGATTCGTCAGTAGCCAGATTAACCCGTATCTTGCACTTCTCACCTTGCCGACATTCTTCAAGACTCTCAGAATATCTGTCGTGTCTGATGTATCCTTAGAGGGGATTTAGAGGAGGTGATGTAAATCAGCACAAGAATCTACAATACCATTCATTACACACCGAGGTAGGCGGGCCGATCGCCAATGAAAGGGTCCGTGGGCACAGGGCGAGGAGTGAGTGATGGCAGGCCTACTCTGTGTCATGGGGAAAGTGGAGATTCGCCTGCCCCGCTTTTCCCTCCTCTTTCCTCAAAGATGCTTCGACTTGGGGCTCATCCGGTTGTACGATACTCGTCCGCCACCACTGCCACCCTCGCGTCTCTTCTCGACTTGCACTTTAGGGCTCCTTCTTACGCAAGAGATATCGGGCTTTGACACCTTAATATTTGGATTGTTCCCATCGGATCATTGGAACTGCATTCAGTTTTGGTTAGACTAAACATAAGCACTCTCATATGATACATGTAGTCGAAATTTGCACTATCTTTCAGGATCAGACGATAGGGAAAGCGAGGATCATGGTAAAATGACATAAAGCACTAAGAAATTCTATAGCTTCGGTTGCGAGACGGCCTGTTTACTTGATTAGGTCAGTTACACTCAGAGCACTAGGCTGGAATTGCTATACCTCTTTGGTGGCCATGTACTGAATCAAGTTGACAACTCTCTTAGAGTAACCCCACTCGTTATCGTACCAGGCGACAAGCTTGACAAACTGTGGCGAGAGTGCGATACCTGCCTTGGCATCGAAAACTGATGAGCAAGTCTCTCCAATGAAATCTTGCGAGACAAGTTCGTGGTCAGTGTATCCCATGATTCCCTTGTAAGCACCCTCGGAGGCATCCTTGACGGCCTTCTTGATCTCTTCATATGAAGCTGGCTTCTCGAGTCTGCATGTAAGGTCAACCACCGAAACATCAGTGGTTGGCACTCGGAATGCCATTCCGGTGAGCTTTCCGTTGAGCGATGGGATGACTTTACCGACTGCCTTGGCTGCACCAGTGGATGATGGAATGATGTTGTCAGCAGCAGTTCGTCCTCCTCTCCAGTCCTTGGCGGAAGGACCATCGACAGTCTTCTGTGTGGCAGTCGTGGCGTGGACAGTGGTCATCAAACCCTCAATAATGCCAAAGTTGTCATTGATAATTTTGGCGAGAGGAGCAAGACAGTTGGTGGTGCAGGAAGCGTTTGAGACGACCTTCATCTCTGGCTTGTACTCCTCAAGATTGACTCCGCAGACAAACATTGGGGCATCGGCAGATGGTGCGGAGATGACGACGTGCTTGGCACCTCCCTGAATGTGAGCGTTGGCCTTCTCGGTGGTCGTGAAGACTCCAGTAGACTCGACAACAGCAAAGACATCGTGCTTTCCCCATGGAATGGCTGAAGGATCTCGCTCGGCGTAACAAGCGATCTCGTGACCGTCGACGATCAACTTTCCGTTTGCAGTCTTGACATCTCCATCGTATCGTCCGTGAGTGGAGTCATACTTGAGCATGTAAACCATGTACTCAAGGTCGATGAACGGATCGTTGATAGCAACGACCTCGACATCCTTCTCGAGCAAGGCGTTTCTGAGGACACTAGGAGATTAGTCTTGACCTCCCGAACAAGGATCCAAGATGATCTACTCACATTCGTCCGATTCTACCGAATCCGTTGATACCTCTGACATATTAGTCCCATCCAAGATTAGTCTGCCAACGGATAATCAGAGCACTGATCCGGATTACTGTCAGCAGATTTACAATACTCACACTTTAACCATCTTTGCTATCGTTGATTATTTTGAAGCTGGAAGAATGTGGGCAATTCAACGAGACAGACGTACGTGATGCGATATAGGGCAGATACCCAACAACTCGGCTAGCTCTTTGGCGCTGGGTTGCAGAATTTCTGAGATCACCAATTGGTGATGAGCGGGAGTGCTGAGAGGGAGGGCCCGTCTCTAGATCACCAAGACTCACGCTGGGCCAATCTATCATTCGCACGCTGGGCTGGGCCCTGCCGTTCTGAGCAGCCACTGAGGGATGGAACGGATCTCGTTTGCGATACGGGTGGGTCCGGGTCGAGGAGGAGCTCAGGGCTATCTGCTCAATGTGCGCTTGATTCTTTCTCGTGTCGCGTTGCCAGGACGGAACTGGAAGGGAGATCTACGAGACGGGTAGATATCATCTCACTTCTCCACACTGTCCAGGAGTGCGTCCTTATTGTAGCATAAGTTAACCTTGAATCATGACCAGACCTGGTTGTCGTTGTACACGCAAATCCTGCCTCAACCACGTAAAAGTGGAGGGTTCTGATCGTCATCTATTACAAAGATTGATAGATGTCGATTCATGGCCCCCTCCCACTGCTGTTGGGCTTTTTACTTGCAATCCTCCTTGATGGTGTCTTTGCGAACACTGAGAAGGTTATATTTCGTGCTCCTGCAGCAGTGCCGTCTGTCGTAGCCGACCTTCCACTTGTCCGTCCAAAGGAGTACTCTCGTGTTGGTAGTCTAGTGTTTGAGATGGCTACGCCTTTCGCCAGGGCAAATGAAACCTCGACAGCAGAGCAGTGGTTTCGGATTACAGGAATGCAGCCAGACTGGACCTACGAGTTACGCATATGCTGGCCTGCTATAGTATGTTCACGATGTCTCGATGACTTCTCTGGTCTCAACTGCTTACCAATACAGATGCCAACAGAGTTCACGCTCCACATAGAAAATTCCACAGAGTTCGGAAGTTTCAGTGATCATGGTCACACTAGGCACCCGGAGAAAGAATTGCTGGAGTCTACAGAATCACAAATGTTCCTTTTGGTCAAAGCACGGCCTGACTATGTCTCTCATAGACAAGAGGTCATGCTGACAACGCCTTCAGTTAGATTTGAGTTGATACTGGACCCACTGGTGTTCAGGCTGATCCCAAGATCGCTGGTCCCGACGATAATGTTAATCTCCTTCGTGGTCTTTTTAGGCTTCAGGTTTGTTGCTCCCCGTGTCTTACAGGACATTGAGGAGACCATTAGAGGCAAACGTCAAAAGATTGTTCGCATCAAGACTCACTGAACTGAACGAATTCGCGCTATTATTATGGTTGTTCTTCATTTTGTCATGATCCACGATTGTGTGACGAAGGAAGATCCTATCACATGCACTATCGACATTGTCAGAACGAAAGTCGGCTGGGAAAAGTCTACGAGGATCCTGCTCGTATGAGATTGATCACTCAGGAAGTGAGATCAGTTTCAAATGCCTTACTTGAACTGTCTCATTCTCTGGACAAAGGATCGGAAGTGTAACAGGAAACTTTTGATCTTTCGAGCTTGTTTCGTGGCCTGTCGTCCACTGAAATGCTCCGAGGCTGCCAAGAGCTAAAGGACGTGCACTGCTCGGACCCCCGAAGCTTAACATAAACCTTCGAGGACGTTGCATCGTCGGTCGAACACAGATTCCTATACAAAAGGATGCTAATTTCGGACTCAATGCTGCCTGTCAAGATCGAATATACTCGAAATGGGATTCTGGTCACCTGCTCTACCAGCACCAAACTACCAAAATGTGAAGCCGAGAAGTTCTAGACGCTCGCAGCGGTGTCACTTCTATGCTCGAGGCAATTGCAGGAACGGAACTTCTTGTCAATTTTCGCACAAACAGTCTCCACGATCGCAAGCTGTCTTGCCAGATTATTTCCAGACCAGCCCCTGTACATCACGGTTCACCAGTGGAGGTACTGACGATGGTGACACTGCAAGTGCGAGGAGTTCCACTTCATCGGATTCGTTCAGGAATCGGCCGAAGACCTTCTCTTCGAAGCACTGGCATCGGGGAACCTGCAGATCTGCCCGCAATGTTCAATGTTGGTACTTTCTTTACAGCACCTGTGCCTTTGGAGATTCGTGTGTCAATTTGCATCAGTCTTCCACAGATACAGAGCAAGATTGTCTGTCTACTATACAAGTCCCTTCGTATGCACCTGAACTCGTCAACAAGCCTTCTGGAAGATCTAGTAATTCGATGAGATTGCCTACTGGAATTACCGCATCAAGTGCACCATGCTCAGAAACGGCATCGGACACGGCATCAAGCTTACTATATACTTATGAATCATGGAGCGGGACAAGTCAGACAAGTCAGACAAGCAGCGATGCAGACGATCATTTTTCATCTTCATCTGAGGACGACGAACGTCTCTTATCTTTGCTCGACAAGGACATTAGAGCATTCATATGTGGTGACTGAAAGATTGCATGTGCTCAAAAGATGGTTCAACGCAGAACAGATGTCATGCTGCAAGGTATGTGCAAGGTCTAAAAAATGAAGTCTCTGAATATCTCAAATTAGAAACGACATGAGATTGTAAAACATTCCCCACCTAAATTGCCATTGCGCTATGCCCAAGTCTGTAACTATGCTCGCCAGTACAATTGCCCAATCCATCTGCTACCAGTATGCTCGTCATGATTTGCCTTTCCATCAACCCTTACCCGGACATGTCAACCGAATCTGCCCCTCTTGTGGAAGTCCGAGATTGGGTCGATGCCGTTGATGACTCGTCTCTTGACGGCATTCCGTTCACGTCTCTCGTTTCGTTCATTTTCCGATTCCGTCTCGTTGCAATTGCGATGACGGTGGACTGGGCTCATGCGGGAACTCTGCCGCGGTCTCACGGGAGAAGTGATGATGAGAGGCTCCGTTTCGAACAGATCTGTCATGTCTTCCGTGGCTTGCATTGGTGTCTCTTTACGTCGATGTTCCTCAATCCATTTCGCAATTTTAGAGCCGTCGACCAAACCATGCTCGGCATCTTTGATGAAGATTCTGTAGATGTCGTCCACACAGTCGGAATAGCCCTCCTGACGAGCTTGTTGGGAGGATTTGTATAGATTTGTGAGTGCTAGAGCAGCCTCCTTGAATGCGACATTTGTTTGATCTGCAGCAGGTCTAGGGAGTCCTGATTGCAAGGAAGACATGTCCATGACACACCTCTCCTGCGCCTGTTGTGTCGTCTTGTTGGAGCACAAGTGATGCAGCTAGGGCTATATGTCATTTGTGATTCAGGACACTTGCAAGGAACACAAGCCAGGGTCAATCGCTCAGAGCCGCTCAGCATACTTAGGGTTTGCTTTCCCGGTGTGCGGAAGGAAAAGTTGGAGTGAAACGGGAAGGAAAGCAGCGAATCGATTCGACCTGTGAGTCCTCACATCCACGACCGCGAGACTTATTTCATCCTCGTTGGCCTTGTTGCAGATCAGAGGATCCCTATCATCGAATCATCATGCCTATCGCTCCTATCACAGGTAGGTGTCCCTCAGAATTATGACATTCCGGCGAGTTGCAAAATCACTGGCGAGCACCATCCAAAGAGGAGGTAGAGAGTTAATGCAAGACACCCGAGCTAGCGTTGCCGGAAGTTGCACAACGATTCATGGACGATGCTCGTCTAGTTCTGGATTGACCTTGTCAACTTGCTCTCGCCTGGATATGGATGTCTAGGATTGTCAAATTGGAGGAGTGCTGACGACGGGATAGGAAAGTTGAGGAAACAGCTCATTGTCGATCTCTCGGTCGCCTTTGGACTTGGAATCACGGGAGGTTACGCTTTCTGGTTCGGTTACCACATTCCCTCGGTTCGACAGAGAGATGCATACTATGCTAAGCTTGAAGCTGAAGGAACTGGTCAGTAGTCCTTGACGAACGACATTCTCTTCGTCGTTGCAAAATCATTCTGCTGGTGAAACTGTACTGACTAGATCAGGTGGGTATGGTCAGATGTAAGCAGATGGGATGGGAGATGCTGGAGAGCGGTACTGATGGCCAATTAGGACGGCCTAATGTCTTTCTTGCTTGAACGTTATATTCAATCACTACCGATCATTACCCTAGAAATTCATGACAGAAAATACTTCTGTCCACTGCAAAATGTCTCCCTTGTATATTGACCCATGACGGATGCGGTAGGCAAGGTCTTGTCTGAATTGCGTCTAAATTACTGCTTTGATAACCTTTTTGATTTTCGTTGAGAGCGCGCCCTGCTCACCTTTTGAAGTGCTCCACAACGCCCGTCCTCCACCAGATGTTGACCTCTTTCCTGAATTTTTTGAACGAATATCGCAGATATATGATCTGAGATTCTTTTACATAGGCTTGGATCTGTCCTGGTGAAGCGGCATGAATCTTCCGCCTGATGTGATAGAGACGTTACTCACAAAATCGTCTGCACAAATCCTGTCATCGCGTTCGTTCACTGGCGCAGAACGATCTTCACTCTTTGCGCTGAATCGGTTGTTTGAAGCCTATCTCAAGACGGTCATACAACGTACGATTGCTTTTGCGAAAACCAACAAGCGGTCCAAGGTCAATCATGACGATATCGAGCTATCGTTCTTCATGGAGTCAATCAGACTGGGGGCTCTGGAGGATGAATTGAAACGATTACATTACGACACCTCGGGTGAACCAGATTTCTCGGTCATTACAGAAAAGGTTGCTAAAGGATTTGAGTCTACAGATAGAAAATTACAATCGCAGTTACTTGGGCCGGAGTTGAACGGAAAGGCTAGAGGTATTCCAGACTACATGGAACGCAACATGGTAGCGCTTCCAGCTCTACCACCACTCTATACGCATCACAGATCTGCAATCTATGTCGACAGACCACTGAGCAGTCTAGAGATCAGAGAAGAGGTGACGCGGGAAAGTACCTTGGTAGAACAATCCATTCGGCGCTTGGTCGACATTGAAGAAGCGTCTGCTTTGCAAATGATGAAGGAAGAGCCCATGGATGACCTAGAGTCTACGCCTGGTCCGACGGATGTGATGAGATTGACAGTATCAGAGGATGAAAAAGCCAAACGGCTTCGACAACAAGTATTCCTCGACGTTTGGAAAGAAATGGGTTATGGAGAAGTCACAGAAGGCAGAGCTGTCAATTGTGAAATCAAACGTGACTTTGAGTTGTCAAGATCAAGGTTTGGCGAAAACAATGCAAGCAAGACCTGAGGCACCGTTTGCCATTCACAAATTCATTGTCAAGAACTGATAATATTCATGGCTGCTTGCTGTTCGCGGCGCCATCGCAATATCAGAACAATTTCAGCACATTGGGATACCTTTCTTAGTGCTGCGAAGGACATGCTGGCGAAATGCTCATCACAGTGCTATTATTACTCAGCTATGCTGCAGCAGACTTGCATGCGTGGACTTGTCAGGACAGATTCTCCGGATCTGCCGGCACCTCATGTTGGAGCTTGGGCATCACAATCAGTCTCATAATCTCGACCTTTCTGAGCGAATTCCCAAGTCAACGATTGACAACGCAGGAGACTGCTCATGAAGAACAGAGTATAAGTCAACGCAGCATCTTCGTCGTATTCATCGGCACGATCCGTCGAGCAAGGCGCATGACGAATGGCCAGACGCCTTCTAGCGCATCTCACGACCTTTCATAGCCTTCCTATCTTGCTTCTTCTGTGTAACAAATTCCCTCGAGTTCCTTCACAAATAGTACTTTTGTCACGACGCATCTACAACTCAATCATAATCTGAGTGCAAAGTCTCTCTTCCGAGTGTCAAGATTGCATTGTGTCTTGTGGCGATAAGGATCCCATCAGGATGAGTTCTAGAGTGATGCGCGATCCAAAGATATCTTCACGGTTCGTGGAAGAATCGCTGTCGACTCTCTACACTTCTCTCTCCGTGTCGGATTCGACGTTGGAGACTACAGGACAAGAGAGACTCGTGGACTCGCTTGCAGATTTGTCATGTTCTTCGAGTCGTCCACTCACCCTGCCCGTGCCAGACACGGAAGCAGGAGACGGCGTCGAGTCGGTTCGGTCGCAGCGCCATTCAATGACGCCGACGACATCGAGGTGTTTCGAGACGGCTCTAGAAAGAGTCCCGGGGTGCAATTCTTCTTCTTCCTCTTCGACGACGACCACGGTTCAGTGGGGGTCTGCAGCGGCTCCAGCGCCTTCGAGGGTGTCGTATACCTTTGGCATCACTGATCAAGAACTCAGACGAGATGAGGAGTTTGGTGTCTTTCGGACCCTCGAGCGGCTCAAGATTTGACTATTTTTCCCATTCTCAGACTCGATGGAATCTGTCACTGTTGTCTTTTGATGATGGGGGCGTCACAGCATTTCTTGCTATATCTTTATTGCATTCTAAAAGGAAGAGAGAAGTGGAGAATTGGGGACGTTCTGGCACTGACTCGGTCAGATTCACAACAAACCGTGGCGTGTCATTGAGATGCATTTAAGCGGGCGCAGGTGATTGTTGAAAGAAGGGGAATGGAATAGCGTAGGCCTGTAATTGTTCAATGATCAATCATATGATGTGAATAAGCTAGTGGGGATGGTCATGACAAAATTTGCATATTTCATTATATATCTACATAAACCCAGGACAATCGCTCGAAAAGACTTGAATGAAAAGCTTTCTCTCTCTTGCTACAGTCGAATCCTGGTGGATCCGAGGATGCTGCTAGGATCAGCAAGTGGCCCACGGACATGTTCCAGGGGAATCGCATCTCCCGAGGGCCTCATTCGTGCCGCCCGTGTCTGTTGTCGAGCGGTGTCTGATGCAAGGGAGGCCACTGCTGGCTCCTGCCAAGTCCAGAGTCCCGACTGACCAGAAGCCAGCGCGGGCGTGGCAGCAGGACGAGTAGAAGGAGGACCTTGTCGAAACGCGTCCCTAATCTGACGGGCGAGATGGAGTCCCTCCTCGTCGTCCAGGTCCTGGGTCCTGGGTCCCCTCGCAAACATGTTCCACTTCCCATCTCCAGGTCGTGGAATCATGTGCCAATGTACATGCGTCACCGTCTGTCCTGCCCGCTCGCCGTTGTTCAGGATGACGTTGAAGTCGTCGACACCGAGGACCCGGGTCAGCGCACTGCTCAGGGCAGGCATGATGGCGCCCAGGGTGGCACTCACATGAGCCGGAAAGGTCGGCAGATGAGGGTAGTGTAGTTTCGGGATGATGAGCAGGTGGCCTCTCGTCAGCGGTAAACGGTCGAGAAAGACCAGCAGGGTCGGAGTCGACAGCACGATGTGTGCTTGACCTGGATCGCGTACAATCTCGCAAAACGAGCAATCGTGAGACATTCTGTTTGTTTGTTCTTGCTTGCCTCGGACTGCTGGCTCTGTATTTCTTATATATGCCCGTGGACTTTTGAGCTTCCTAGATGATTCAGAGGATGCACGACGCGACAGCTACGGCAGATCGAAAGAATGGACAGGTTGATTCATGTAGACCGACGAAGCGTAATTTGTCAAGTAGACGCTCCTCTGGGGAAATTTGCGGGGAAGTCAAGGGGCCCTCGGGTAAATTCAATGGAAAACCCGGGGCAAGGAAGGACATGGTTTCCAAAATGTGGATTCGGGCCAGCATGACGAGTCTAGTGTCTTGAAGTTTGGATTGGGCGCAGCATGACTGAGTCTAAAAAATTATGCTTCTATCCGTCTGCTTGGGTCCATGTACATCTTGACAATCTCGTCCGTCACCTCTGCTCGACTCTTTTGGAAGCCAGCGACGAATTCCTGTAGCACTTCAATACATGCCTTCTTCATCTCCCCAGTCAGGACTTTGCCCTCGAGATATCCTTGCTTCAAGTTCTCGAGACGTTCATCATCATGCAGGAAGAATGTGAGATATTGGTAGGGCACGTCGACCTCTGGGTTGCCTCCATTCTGACGATGGAGTTCGAGAGTATCACCGCCTCCAGAGAATGCGTGCTTGTTGATCTTGTCCTTGATCTTCTTTGGTGTGTCGCTCATAAAGATGGCAGAGGAGTCGATGGACGCCGACATCTTTGTGCCTGGTCCCTGTAGTGCCGGGAAGAAGACGGAATGGATCAATGCCGGTTTGGGACACTTCAATCGTGCAGAAACGTCTCTTGTCAGTCTGAAGTATGGATCCTGATCGATGGCACAGGGAATCAGGCAGGGCACCTGCGTATCCGAGCCAAAGATCTGTGGGAAGGAGGAAGAGAAGGCCGGTGCGGCTTGGACGGCGACAAAGTGCGATTTCCCAATGCAGTCAGAGCTGTCAAAGCCAAAAGTCGATCGAGCCTGGTTGTAGGTGATACACCTCGAGATACGGACGACATTTCGATAGAATTCCCCACCAACAAAATCTGTGTCTGCAAAGATGAAAGTCTTTTCAGGTATGAAGCCGACGGCAATGATGTCTTTTGCATTGTCGAGCGTAAATTTATAAGTGTCTTCCAGTGTGAGTTTCGGCTTGAACAAGAACTTTTCGTCGTCAGTGAGTTGGACGACGAGTGGGCATTGGAAGACTCTCTGCAACCAGGCTGTAAAGACAAAGGGAATCATATGCCCCAAGTGCATCGAGTCACTCGACGGTCCACGGCCTGTATAGAGATAAAACTTTTCCTTCTTCTCGAAACGGTCGAGAATCAGATTCAATTCACGATGACTGAAGAACGCTCCCCGACGGAGCAAGATGTGAGGCTTTTGACCGGTGACTTGTTCGAACCGCTTCAGTAGATCTTCATCGATCGACCGAGTGCCAAATTGTGCAATGAGCTTGTTGTAATCTATCGCAATCTGTTTGCCATCCACAATGGCACCTTCGACATTCCATGGGTCAATGACTTGTTCTGTAGAGGTACCGCTCTTTTGATCATTCAGCGACAGTGTTTCCACAGGAATCGGCAGATCCTGTGCAACATTCGATGCCATCCAGCTTGTTCAGATCCTGACTTTCGCAGCAAAAGAATTGCGTATTGAATGCCAAGAGCAGATATGAGCCTTCTGATGAGTCACAGATCAAGGACTGGATTGGTACAAACTGGATGAAGAACAGAATCTGGTGGAGTTGGCATGAGGCCACAAACAAGGTAACTTTTACCGAAACCAGAATCGTCCCGAGCGTTCTTGTGCAAGCGCTTCACATGGCAAAAGTCAGTACAGAACAGCACTAAAGGTCGGCTTAAGACTCGGTAAACCGCCAAGGCTCTTCAGACTTTTCAGCCGGCCTCATCATATGCAGACCAGGAACGTGCAGTACTTCAGAGTCATTCGTCATTACGCTACTGTCATGCTATTTCTATGTGTGAATAGGAAGAAATCTCAGACGATACTCTCAAGCTCCCGTGCGTAGCCCAAGGTTTGGGCGATGAGCATCTCCCGCTCGCTCTCTCCTTCATCGTGATCGACCTGCATGAAAGCAGGTGTCGTGAGACTTGACTTCGAGAAATGTACGCGACCGTCCTTGACCAACCATCCGCGCTCACCGGCAAACAGTTCAGTCTCCTTTGCATTCTGGAGAAGCAGGAGTGTGGTCAGATTCGTCAGGGGAAGAGACTCGTATGAACTTTCCGAGCACTCGGCAATCTCTGAACGGATGGACGAGGTCATCAGACTGCCCCATCGCTCAAAGTACTTTGAGGGCGGCTCTGCGAGCAACTTGCGAACTTCCTGATATGATCCTTCCATGATTCCACGTTCCACGTTTCGGACCCAGTCCAATTCTGCGCCTTTGCTCGTCAAGCTCTCGAGCTCGCTGTGAAATTGGCTAATGTTATTCTCCGACAGGAGGATGAGGAGGTGTAGCGCTGTGATGGTCCGTCTATTTTGCGTCGATGATTTGCTCGATGTATAGAGAGATGTCAACTGGAGATAAGATTTGTTGAACGCTTCGACATCCCCTTCATTACTCGCCGAGAGAGCCTGTTTCTCCAGGATCTTAATCAAAGCAGTCGCATCGCCTTTCTCGTACGCTTTCAATAAGGCATTCACCATTCTCCTTTCCAGGTCTCAAGATACACTCCCGAATAAAGTCTGACCTTGCAGCTCGTGGAAGAGAAAAGACAGTGGCAAGCAGATACCTGTTAGCAACAATTTGGACTAACTATTAACGTCTCTTGCCAACTGACCGCGCGTAGGGAGATTTGTTAGTGGAGTCGCAGCGCTGGGAGGTGGCCGGAAACACGCACGTGGATATTTTGCGCATAAGTATGCCATGTGGAACATACAAAAATGACTTTATCTGGAGGGAGGGAGGGAAGGTCGTTGATTTACAGTACGATATAGACATATGTCCTATTCACTAAGACCTTTTATTTACATTTAATTACGCTGTACACAAAAATACAAGTCTCAGGCTAAAAGTTCGGTAGCACAACAGAAGAATAATCAACCTTTTCCCGTGGTTGAACATCTGAATACCTTCTCCTGTAAAGATGTGCCATCGCTAAAGTTTCACAAATTATAGATCGAGATGCTTTACCGCTCTTTCAGATCGGGAATGTGAGACAGGGACCCTTCCTCCGTGAATGGGAATCGTTCAAACATTTGAATCGAGGTTTCGTCCTCCGCAACCTGGGAATTGGCATGATGCTCCTCCCTCAGAGGGTTCAGAGTGCTTTGCAGGGAGGATTTTCGTCGTTCAGATGTGTAAGTACGAGTGGATGATCTCCGTCTATCCGAGTGCCCTGGCGCCGAAAATGTCTCACTCCCATCGCGTAGACCTTTGATCATGTCAAAGTAATCCTTCTGGTTGATGCTTCTACCAAGCATTTCTTGCAGCGATCCTCTCCTAAGTGTGCTACCATCGACACGCAGAACCTCCCCTGTTTCAGAGTCACTGAAGGGTAGAGTTCCAAAGACGGACGGTGCGCGCTGGAACTGTTGGTCGAAAGATTTGATTTCGACTTGTTCGGCAGGGTAGATGTCCTCCCATTCTCCCGGACGAGTCCAGAAGGGACTGATTCGCTCATTGTCTATGCCAGTGAAACGTGGATCAGTGTTGATCTTGGGCATATTTCGCAGCCAGGTGTGTTTGTCTTTGGTGAAGACACCTTCGGCTGTGGCAGTCTCCCCCAATTGGAGCCAATTGGCTGCACTGTCAGGCGCACTTGGGTCGAGGTCATCTGAGTCACGGCACTTCTGCACCTTGACCTGCACATCTGTTGACAATATGCCCAGGGCCAGATTCTTGGTTACCAAAGCAGCTTCGCTGCAGTCTCCAAGGATATGACCCTCCAGGGGAGAAATGCTCTTCCGTGTGGTCCTGCTGTCAAATGTATAAGTTGAAGATCGTCGAGAATGGTCATGAAGCATAGCTTGGGGACAAAAAGCGATGATGACCATGACATAGTTCTTCAAGAGAGACCAGGTGACTATTTGTGTCGTTGGTGTGTTATGAGCTTGACTTGAGCCATTCGATTGATAGAAGATCTGACACCCATGACCTGCAACAACGAGGAGACCGAGGAGAATGAATAGACCGGAGACCTGCCTATGCACGCGAGTCGAGAGCTTGCGAGCGAGTTGACAGGCAAGGCCTAGAAGGAGAACTTCGTCGGCAATGGCAATCGCAGATTGTGCATACATCATGGCCGTAATGTTCATGCATTTATCTGTACGTGTAGGTGTTGCCTTGTATGCATGCGACAGAGGTACACAGCGAAAGACCATAGGAATCAGGAGTAGGAAGAGGACATACTGAAGCACGACAAACAGTCTCCGAACCTTTTGATTTGTCGAAATCTGAAAGAAAGCGGCCAGGTCGTATATCATGAGCATGATGCAAAGCTTCGCCGAGAGTCCCTGGGCAGTGAGAATGATGCCATAGGCATAATTGATCTTCTTCGCCGAGGAGGACCACACCCCGGTCTCGAACTGCTGACTCTTGTTGAGATTGATGAAGACGAAGGTAAAGGAGATGCCAAAGAGAAGACAAGTGAGGAGGTAGGTCAGACACAGAATGACCTCGCGGCTACCTCGTCCACCGAACGATCTCCTAATTCGAGCTAAAAATGAAGCCGTGACCAAGACGAAGAATACCGAGGAGATGCCCAGGACCTGACGCTGGGCGACGTCTGTACCCATGACGGGGCTTCACGTCTCACGTCCTCCAGACCCAGTTGGCACACTTCGACCTCCCTTGGACTGGCGCTGAATTGTTCTCGCAGACGAGAGTCATGGGTGGATGGATGCTATGATATCGACGAGATTCGCGACAGCTGTCCCCGACCCATGGTATTCGAGAGGCGAGCCATGCTTCTCAGAGACCTTTCCAAAAGGGAGCTTCCACCGAAGCGGCACACCGAGGTCCTGGGACGACAGATCTTGCATGAGACTTGTGCAGCTGCAGTGACGATGCCAGGAGTGCTTGCCAGGACCGAGGGACTGAGGGCCTGGGAGACTGAGAGTCCTGGACATTACCAAGACCGGCCATTCAGCACGAGGGAGGTGTGTTTCACCCACACGCCATATCCTTCCCTCCCTCTGCCCTTGCCCTGCTACTCTTTGTGCCGCGCCCACCCCCACTGGCGAAGCACGGGAAGGCCGGGATGGCGCGGACGCCGTCGATCGCGAGTTCCGCGGAGAATGATCAGAACAGCCAATCTCAGCGGGGGAGAAAGAAGTGAACTTCGGACTCTGCCCAGTTCCCGGCGCTCGGTTAGCATGGCGCACCCGCTGTGGAGAATGGCGGTTTGAATCTTCGAAGCACGAATAGACAGCCTGGCAATACAGGCTTGGAACATGCTTAAAGATGTGAAGATTACCAAGATACTCTAGCGGACTGTGCGGCGATTCCATTTAGCTCGCTAATCTTACTGAACCAGAATGAAACATCCTGTCAACAACGAGTTGTCTGTCTCGAATTTTGACAGGATTTATGCTTCCTCATGTGCTTCGAGAGTCTTCAATGCATGGCCACCACAGATCGTGGCAAGCTTCTGTTGGTACCAATCGAATTCATCAGACATATCTAGAAGATTGAGTTTACCAAATTGCTACCGACTAAAGTTGCCCATTAGTCAGTCTTCTTCCGTTGTTTCTCGTGGACTCTTACTTGTTGCACCAGCTCCAAAGATGGCGGCGTTCCCAAGTTTGCCACCTATCGAATGGAGCTTCCCAGTCTTCTTGTCCTGTACCACTGCGACTGGCGCAGGTTGTGTCTGTAGGGCGCCGGTCTGTGCGTATGCTACTTGCTGATTGTTCGGCGGAGGTGGCGCATATTGTACCGGTTGATACTGCTGCGGATCGTACTGATTGGCCGGCAAGACGGGATATTGCTGTGCCTGTTGCCAGGAGACTTGCTCCAATCTCCTACCAGTGTCGGACGTCTTTCTCACATAATTGCTAGGAAAGAGCCCCTGACGACCTTTGCATTCGCCCTTCCACCAATCTAATTCTGGTGAGAACATTGTTTTGTGGGGTGAACATAACCTACCACTATTGACATATTCCAATATTGTGATGTGGTCTCCTACGGAGAATGGTAGATCACTTGAATCGGTACCCTGATAATCGTAAAGACCTTCAGCCTGACCGATGCCAACGATGGACGGCAGCGTAGGAGAGCTTGTGCTCGCTTGTGGAACAGGAGTCGGTGCAGCAGGAACTGGTCGACCTTCATTCGCTGGACTGTCTGCTCGATTCTGAAGACTGATTGAAGGAGTCGCGCTATTCTCATGGGAAGAACTGCCTGTGTTGGATTGATTCGTGATTGACCCGCGATAGCGTCTTGGAATTTTCGCTATGATCTGATCGTAGTCAGAGTCAGTAATGACTCCAACATCGACGAGGTATCCTAGGTCCGTATAGACTTGTCCCAAAGTCTGCAAGATGTCTCAGAAGTGTTGGTAGTGGTCAAGAAGAAGCTGGCTTACCCTATTGATGAACGCTGTATCGGTCCCCGTCATTATCGTCGCTGAAAAGGGTACTTTACTTGACTGGTGGTACGAACTGCAATTCTTTCGACTTGATTGACAGCTTGGTGCTACTGCGACAATGACGTCGCCTTGTGGTAGAAATCGAATTAGCAGATCGGGTCCGCGATGGGGATCGTTCACAAGCGGTGGATGGAGTAAAGCATCTGATCACGTGAGAGGCTATTTTGAGCACAACCAGATTCAGTTTCATCCTTCGCTGATCGTCGCAAAACTTTGGCGCGCGAATGCTCAAGCTTGGCTGATCAGGCTGAATTCAAATATCTCAGTGATGTTCATTACACATGCACGCGAGTATCATCGTACAAGTATTCTCTGCCCAACTCTATCATATGTTGCGATATGTTGCGAAAATGGATGACGACGAACCAGACCCATTGTTTGAGCTTCATATCTACTTATTGATATGCACTCTATAAATCGTGAAAACATTGTTTCGTACTAGAGAAGTCTTTACTGCTTACTGGGGGCTGCTACATGATCATGGCGAAAGCCTGCTGCTCCATGATTGACACATTGTATCGATTCACGGACATTGCAATTCGCATAAGTAGAAGTGGTTGGGTCTCGTTATTTGTTCAGGTGAGTCTACTTGGATATCCCCTCTGACTCTCAAATGTGACCAGTCTCCGCATGTAATGACTCAACCAATTTTTGTAGTGCTTGAGTAGCCAAACTTGTATCGTTTGACGAGTCATACTGGTCTTTGCGACAAATAGATGCATCGATATCGATAGTTTCCGAGGATTGATTGAGAGTGGTTATACGATGTCCCATAATCCTTGATCGCATGCGTGTACTATGACTGAAATTGGGCAATCGTATACTTTTGACTCGCAAGGGCCTCTCTCTGCATTCTGATTGACATGATGGTATTGTAGTTATGCGTGCTGTCTTGATTGCGATTGACTGGGCAAGTGGTTGTTCATTGGACCAAAAGCGACCATCTTCACCCAACTTACAATTTGATTCGTATCCTTGGTAACATTCCCACGGACACTATAGCACAGACCCATTCTCAGAACCACGCCTTGCTATTTCAGAGCAGTGTTTGTGGACCTCGGTGCCGCGGAAAATTGTCAAGCTAGATCTTGCGAAGGCTAAGTAGCATTACAGAAATGAAATCAAGCTATAAACTAAGTCTACCTGAAAATTGCAAGAGAATGATCAGATCGAGGAGAATATGATCACCTGATCCCGAATACCACAAAGCGCCAGACCGAGGACAGAACAGGTGATCATCGCTGCTGCACGCTCGGTAGAATGACTAGTGGACTTCGGTCTCTGGTCATAACATTCTCTCTCATTACCCGACATATGGAGGAAGGGCAGTCCATTCTGAGAAGTTCGTGTACAGAACCAGGAAGCCAGAGAGGACGACTGACGTTCTGCTCTTTTCTCTATCCTGATGCAGCTGCTGCTGATTGAGCATATTGTATGCATATGGGTATTTCGAGATTGTTTTTAGCTGAAATGATAGCCCTAAGTTGTATTTGGTCTGAGCGCCAGAAACCCCAGACACGATCGCTCCACGTCTATCATGGTTCACAAAATGTTGTTCAGACCTGATCACCTGAAGCATCATTCAAGAGAAGCATGCATGTCAGTAGTCTCCTGACAACGTGTCTATCGTTCTTGACCCTGGCCACTGCACGTAAAGCTTTGCCCTGACACGTCAGAGAAGTTGTACTCATCCCTCTCTAGTGAAATTCGATATCGAAGCACTACCACCTGGATACCCTAAGCCCCGCTGCATCAGAGATTATGTTGGAGCAGATACACTCGTCGTTGTCACTGCATGGGTCAGTGGCTCATTGAACGATGGACAAAAGGTCGACATCGAAATTGGCGATCTTCTAGGAAATAAGTATGGCAAGCCACGAAATGTTGTCGGCGAGTCTCGAAGTGCTTTCACAGTGCATGATGAGACGTATCTCAATATCTGCTTCACAAATGAAGTGACTCCCGGTGGTTCGCAAGGAGCTTCTCGTCATATTGAGTTGGAGGTTGATATTGGTGCCGATGCTCTGGACTGGTCGGCCATTCAAAAAGCAGAAAAATTACAACCCATGGAATCTGATCTACGCAGAATCGAACAGTCTCTACAAGAAGTCGTCCAAGAGATGGAGTACTTGAAACAGCGTGAACAACGCTTGCGAGACACGAACGAGAGTACGAACGAGAGAGTGAAAGGGTTTGCAGTGCTTGGCATGTTGACATTGATTGGCAGCGGAGCCTGGCAGCTCTTCTATCTACGTCGGTATTTTCAACGCAAGAAGCTCATTTAGATTCTGCATGGAGGTGTTTTACGAGGCTCGAAAGCTAGTAAATGAGATGACTGCATGGTTGGATTGATATATTCCATTTCGCCAGAGTGACGTAGAACTTTTTCCCATCCGAAAGTGAGCTGAATATGTCTCTTCGCGCGTGAAATCTATTGCCTATCGATCGACTTGCCTAAGGTATGAGACAAAGTAATCCAGACGACAACGAGGACTACTCGATGAGTTGTGTAGAATCATTTTCCTTGTCGTGATTCTGTCACACCAAACGACTTTGCAG
This sequence comes from Taphrina sp. SM11, assembly GCA_004000165.1. Lineage (NCBI taxonomy): Eukaryota > Fungi > Ascomycota > Taphrinomycetes > Taphrinales > Taphrinaceae > Taphrina > Taphrina sp. SM11. The sequence continues at coordinate 57,661 of RHDT01000011.1, read as the reverse complement.
TCGCAATGCAGCCATAATGAGAGCAGAGATATTGAAGGGACTCGAGAGCATACTGCTCAGAAGAGTAACAGATCTGTGCCATCGGCAAGTGCTTTTGTGCCATGTGTTTGTAATTTGCATGTTTCGAGCAGCTTCGCATGTTAGGGCGAGCGAGTGTTCGCACCTTTAGGCTCTTTGCAGGCATCCAATGCCACCTGAACCACAGATCGGAATGCCTCAAGGTCCATCAATCTTTTGACTGGCTCGTCAACAATTGCCTATAACGCGAATTGATTTTTATCGTCAAGCGATATCTGCATAAACGACATGATTATCGATCAATCACTTGCTGATGAGAAAGAAGGAGCAAACGGAACTTCATCATCGCCAGAACCAGCCAGACTTGTTTGCTTGTGTCTCTACAAGTCCACTTTGTCGTTCAGGCATCCTGCTTTCCTCAGGTAGGTTCTGCTGTATCGACTCTGTACGTTTGTCTTTCGAATCACTTTTATCGGCTCCAACGGCACGTTCGGCTTCCTCCCTGAACGAACTCATGATTTCTTCCCAATCGCGCTCCTCTTCAGTCTTTCCGACCTTGAGTTCCTTTGCGACATTGACGTCTTCGCCATTGCCGACCCGCTTGATGATGTCTTTGAGAAGTGCGATTTTAGTGGACAACCGTCGATCCTTTTCGGCGTATTTCTGCTTGATATTGATGAGATGGATTGCGGCGCTGCCAAAGGATGCCCACAGAATGAATTGGAAGGTGTTGTCTAGATGATATCTCCAACCATACTTTGAGGGAATCTTGGCATGCGCAGCGTCATAACCAGAATACTGCGACGAGCCGGAGGTGGCACGACGTATCTGCTGGTGGCGATGTAGCTTCGAAGGGACTCGGCCACACAAAGACCTCAGCATCTGATCTTCTAGATCCTCAAGAAGTAGCACGGGCAAGACCTGTTAACGGGAGTATCTCCAAATTTGTATGTCTGTCTACGTTCTCTCATGAACTCCACGAAATTTGTGTGACACGACTTAAACGAGCAATCAGGCGACGACGCGCATGCTCAACTCACACTCAAACATTCGTGGGTTGAATGGCCCACAAACTCGCTCCACCTACTGAGACGGAGTGTCGAGTGATATCAGGTCCGTTCCGTGACTCAATTGGGTCCCGTCAGACCATGAATACTCTTGTATCAAAGTACTCTGCTCCTCCGAATTCTTGGGAGACGGAAGACAATCAATCGCATGAACAGTCGATAAATACCATCAAATATGAGCTACCGAACCTCGCAAATCCCAGTTCATTCTTGAAGACACACACAGATGAGTGAGTTGAAATGTTCCTACAGCCAAGGAAGCGCTGTACACTTTTAGAGACCTTTCCAGTTGCTGACAATTGACAGCGTTGCTGATCCCAATTGCAAAATCAAGATTGCGCACGGTACAACGACACTTGCGTTCAGGTTTCAGGGAGGTGTTGTGGTCTGTACCGATTCTCGAGCCTCGGCAGGTAGCTGGATCGCCTCTCAGACAGTCAAGAAGGTGATTGAGATTAATCCATACTTGTTGGGTACCATGGCTGGAGGTGCTGCAGACTGTCAATACTGGGAGACATATCTGGGCATACAATGTCGCCTACATCAACTGAAGAATAAAGAGTTGATCTCTGTGGCTGCGGCAAGTAAAATACTGAGCAATATTGTCTATAATTACAAGGGCATGGGACTGAGTATGGGAACAATGTTGGCAGGGTGGGACAAGACAGGACCTGCCTTATTTTATGTCGACTCCGATGGAACTCGATCGAAGGGCAATCTCTTTTGTGTAGGTTCCGGAGCGACCTTTGCCTACGGTGTCTTGGATGCCACCTATAGGTATGAAATGTCAGACGAGGAGGCCATTCAGCTAGGTCGTCGAAGTATCCTAGCAGCCACGCACAGAGATGCTTATTCAGGAGGATTCTTGAACTGTTATATCGTCAAGGAGACTGGTTGGCAGAAACTTGGATTCGACGATGTGGATGGAGTGTTTTGGAAGACCAAAGCTGCCGAGAAGAGTTTCATGAATGTCCCTGGTGATGACGAGCGAGTAGACGGACAAAAGAGTTGAGAAAGAATTAATGACACATGCAACTGACAAGAGTGGTGAATGATTAAAATCCGTTATAAATGATGCCAAAAAAAAGTGTGTTCTTTGATCGTGTCGCTCAGGATCGCGACTGCAGTCTTACCGACTGACTTTTTTTTTTACAATTGTCGTGTTACGCCGCTATGAAAGAGACTTGTCTTGTGTTGGGTGCCGCCCTACCGGCTCATCCTTCGTTTCCCGAAAAGATCTCAAGTATTTGGAGTAGACGTCTCAACTCTCATTGATGATGGCGAGAATCTCGCTCTCCTTGAACAAGACGACCTCTTCCTCTCCGACACTGATGGCAGTGCCTCCGAACTGTGGCAAGAGGACACGCTGGCCGGCCACCAAGGTCGGCTTGACGAGTTTGCCGGTGACGTCGTCGATGCCTCCGGGGCCGACTGAGAGGACGGTTCCTTCGTTCAACTTTGGAGCTGACTTTTCAGGTAGAAAGAGACCTGATGCAGTTTTCTAGACGTGTCAGTTTGTCAGCTCGCATAATTTGTCTCTCCTGTTGGATCCATGACGACATCTCAGCACCACCTTCGCAAGTCTTTTTTTCGAATGACAAAACTTTCAAAATCGCAGTCGGTGAGAGGAGGACATAAGCAAAATGGGATGATTGTGCGATCAGGTGTCGGGTGGAAAGAACAGTTCTGAAGAGGTCACTTACGGTCTCTGGTTTCGTCCGCTGGATGAGGATTCGATTTAGGAGAGGTTGGATGGACCGTGCCGACTTGATTGCCGTGGACTAGATCCTCCATTAGTCTTTTTGTCTTGACGATTCAAATCGACCCAAACGCCAGGAACTCACCATGTTAAACTACTTGTAAATACCTTGATCCACTAGGAAGCGACTTTTTGGGGATTGACAAAAACTGCTGATAAAAGGTCGACGAAACGACACCTTGTGAGGTTCCCCAAGGTGGAGTGTAAGAAACGATTCACCCGTGGAAATTTCGAGTTCCTCTCGTCGGTCCGGTCGCGTGTCTGCGGACAGAGATTCGACTGTTCTCTCCCCCCATCTTTTCATCAAACCTCTCGACACTCTCATCCATGACTCTGCGATCGAGAGCAGAAGAAGTGGCACCATTGACTCTTGAAGAGAGCAAGGACTCCCCTTGAATGATCCGTCGTGATGCGTAGAGAGAAAGAGTTCAAATTTCCTTTCTCTGTAGTCACAATGAGGAACGACCATTTCACTGCGTTATCTACTCGAACGACAACAGTTTTTTTCTCGACTTTATTGTCGATTTCAGGCTGTACACGTCATGAGATGAAAATTATACAGAATTATATCCGAGTGTCCTCTCACACGTCATCACGGCTCATTCAGGGACTCGTGCCATGGTAGGCTGATGTCCACTTTACCTGTCATTCACACACATCATCCTAGTTGAGACACATTACAATAGTCAGTAGTGCTACGTCTGTTGGCATTTCACATTGTGTAGGAGTGAGGAGACAAATAGTGCGTGACAAGTGTACTTGAAAGTAGCAATACAAAATTAGACTGTTGAACGGAATGATGGCACCGTTGTCAGAGCAGATTACAAAAGTTCCTCGTCATCCGGTGTATATACATGATTTCCATCGAGAATTCACCTCTTCTTCGTCATGGAAACGTAAAAGTCGACATGTGCCAATGCTTCGTGGTGATCCCCTTGTTTGTGATCGACCTGCCATGCCATTTCCCGATATATATACCACAAAAGAACGTTTCGCAAGAATGCCTGACCTGAAAAGAAATAATTACCGCCAGATAAACAAATTAAATTACAGACACCCGTTGTTGGTCAAAGTGGATGAGAGGTCCTTGGGCTCTATTCCTGCAGGACGGTTCCAAAGGAACTCAGGCGACGTCGCATCTTGCCAAAGAACGTGGCACCATTGCCTGCAGGTGCGCTCTTGGTCGAAAAGACACTGTTGCGACGTGCGGACTCTGGTCGCCCGGCTTCCTCCTCATTGTCGTCGACGGCATGGTCATCGAATGCCGCATCGATGCGAGGAACTCTAGATGCCCAGCTCGGACGATTTGCACGATCGGATCCGAATGATGTGGACGCCGATCGACCTGATTTCGCATCCTTAAAGTTGCCTGCTCCACCCCGTCCTACAATGATGTTTGTCCTTGGCCTTCTTGCCTGTGGCTCCGTCATCGGAGGCAAGGGCACAGTACCAGAGGGAAGCATGTTTCCTGCCCCACCCCGCCCAGTCGCAAACCTTGCTCCAAGCGAAGCCTTTGTCGTGACGCGTGTCAGAGCACACTCATCATCAGTAGCAGCGGCAGCAGTCACCGGTTGCGATGCATGCTTCCTTGCGAGATCTGTTGCCTGTCTGAAATTTGCGGCACCTCCCCTGCCAGTCGAGACGTGCCTGATCTTTTGCGATTCTGGGGCGTTGACCATGGTATGTGCTGTGATGTGACTTTGAGACAAAGGATGAATAAAGGGCGACCGAGACAGTCGAGAGGAGAGAGGGATCAAAGCAAGACGGACGAGGGGGAAGGAGGACAGGATCTTATTTGACAGCAGAAAGAGGAGGAGGAGGAGGGAAAATCTGGGGAAGAAGAGGCTTTTTTGCTGCGGATCGCGCAACTCTCCCGTGCTTTTCTGTGCGCGTGACTCGTCCCACCCACCCCTCATTCGTCCCTGGGCCAAAGACTAAGGAATGGGCACCGTCTTCAATGGCGTACTCTTGCGGTCAGATGCGTCCCTGTAGAGCTGGAGCAGAGCCCGCTTCCGTGCCCCATTCTCGTGCACTTCGATGCGGCCTTGGTGCCTCTGGTACCGTGTCGGTGTAGAACCTGGCGTGCCGTGCTTCGAGGCACTCAGATTCAGGCGAGACATGGACAGGTCGAACGAGGCATCCGTGGAGAGACCCGAGCGAGACCTTCTGTCCCTTCCCCTTGCAGTGAGGGAGTGACGGAAAGACCCCTCAGGCGAGGCTATCTGCATGCCCACGAGCCTTCTCTGGAGCTCGTCAACCTCTCGCGTTCGCTCATTTGCCACTCGTAGGATCTTGGACACGGCCTGACTGATATTTTCAGCCGAGGGCGCCTGCACTCGGCGATTAGCATTCGCCAATTTAGCCTTGATCAGGGAAAAGGATGTATGCAGTTCAGATAGATCTTTTTCGACCTGATTCACAAGCTTGCGCAATTCCCTCTGATGTGCTGCATCTTCGGGCCCGAGCGAGGTCATCTTCAGTGTCTCTCCAAAGTTTGCATCCGTCTGTGCCCGTAACAAGCGTTGTGATCGAGTCTTCTGAGCCTCGAGTGTCAGTATGGCAGGCTTTAGTTTCGTCATGCTGGCCAGCCTCGCTTTGGCAGTCTCTTGAAGGCCACTAATCTTCTGTGTCTTGTCATGAATCAGTGCTCGGAATTCCTCAATCTCGTCGAGACTTTGTGAGGTGCCGCCTACGTCCTCAAAATAGTTGTCGATAGAGGACAAGTTCTGTCCTATCAATGCCAGTTCATTGTTGATTTGCTGGTACACAAGGTCGAGCTCTTTTGCGAGGCCTTGCTCTTGCGTGCTACCAGCACCGGCCTGATCAAGATGGAGCAGTGCAGGTAGAGACACTTCTCTTGCAGCTTCAGCTTGACCTTGTCCAGTATTTGGTTCAGGCTGAGATGATATTTCAGTTGGTTTCTGGCGTTCATCATTGCTATTGGAAGCAGGTACCGACGAGGTCGTGCTCCTTTCACTTTGGTTCTCTTTATCAATGGATTCTTCTTTGATCAATGCTCCCATGTCTTGTTTGACAAAGGATTTCGACGGCAGGTTTTGACTTTGGGTGTCCTGATTCGAAACGATTTCAACACTGTTCGGCAGCACTCGGGACTGCGATCCCTTCATCTGCTCTCCTGTCGATGATGTTGGTGTTTGGAAGGAGAAAGCCGGCGATTCAGGGCCTTTCTTGGTCGCCGCTTGTGAAGGTGGAATTTTGCTAGAAGTCTCATGGTTCTGTGTTTCGTCACTTATGTTGATATTCTTGGGAACCGCCGTGATTCCGCTAGGCTTGAGCAGGGGAGTCTCAGACTGTGCAGTCTTGTCCTCGATAGAAGGTCCGGGGAATGCTTTCGCCGCCTCTGCAAAATTGAATGTCCCTTTGACTGACGCAGGACTACTCTCAGTTGCAAAAGCCTTAGAAGTCCACGGAGAGCTATGAGTGCTGGCGAAGGGTGATTGCTTGCTATCCTTTGCACCATTGAAGGCAAACGCTGGACTCTTTACCGTGAAAGCAGAGGTCTTCGTGGTGCTTTCATCTTGTTCATCTTCGGAATCCGTCACATATTCTGCCTCTTCATCAAATTCGTCCTGCTCTTCCTCTTCTGACTCGAAACCCGCGGAAGAATATGAATCATTGTCTGCCACCACTACCTCCTCCACCTCTTCTTCTCCTTGCGAGAGAACGTCGCTCCCATCGTATGACTCTGAGAGCTGATCTTCCTGGTCACCGTCTTGTGATGTGAGCGAGTCTGTTTTGTTATGTGTTTCAGGCGGACCTCGAGGCTTGGCCTCTGACGTACTGGTCGTGCTTTCACTCAAAAGATGGTTCTCGGCTGAGTCTTCCGAAGTGTGAGACGCAAGTCCGCCGCTTGATGTAAAATCGAATGGAGGTATATGCTTGATTTCGTCATCAATAGCACGCGGAGTACTAACTCTTCCGGGATCAATCGTAACCTTTGCTGGAGCCTCAAATGCGAAGGCAAAAGAAGGTTTTGTGGATGTCCCTAAATCTTTCCCTGCACCTAGGCTATCATTCTCATGCTTCGTCAGTCCTTTCTGATCTGGAAGGTCGCGGGACAGAGCAGCAGAATTGGCTCCTGCCGTGGTAGAAGAATATGTATCTACTGAATCCCTTGTAGGACTTGGAGGCATCGGTGGCGCCTCGACCTCCTTATCCTTGTTGGCCGCATCCAGGTGTGTGGACGAAATGGTACTCGTTTCCGATGTAGGAACAACACTTTTCGGACTGAAGGAGAAGTTGCCACCAAAACCAAAAGTTGGATTCTGAAATTGTGTTTTCTGGTCTTTTCTCGACAAGGAGCCAAACTCCAGGGGTTTTCTGACCTCCACTGTTGACAGGCTGGCTGTAGCGACCTGACCTTGGCTTTTCTTAGATTCGTCATGTGCCACACTAGTCTCAGATCCGGCACTATCATGGGTAGCATTTTGCTCGACTTGGGCATTATCTGAGGAAGGACGTTCGGGATCAAATCCGAAGCCACCCGTTTTCGCACCTGGAAAATTGAAACCGCTTCCAAAGGCATTTGACTTTGTTTCCAGTGTTTTGGTATCTTTGCTCGTATCGTCTTTCGTGGCCGCCGAGTCTTTGGTGACCTTTGATGAATCCGTGTATTTTGTGAATGGTGAGGAATGATCATTCTTTTGCGAAGCAAATCCTGTGCTGACACTAGCAAACGGCGAAGCAGAAACGAAGGGGTTTGAGCTGGTATTCTGTGTCGCTTCCGCGTCACTTCTAGCACCCAGACCGAACGCCGTCTTCTGACCAAAGGGATTGTCGACGCTACTGCCGACAGGCTCGGAATTTCCCAAGTCTGCGAGCTTATCTTCAACCATGCCTTCGTCGTCAGAGACGTCACTTGCAACTTCCATTATTTTGTTTGCATTGCGAGCCGTGGAGGTGCTGGACTGTTCCTGGGTGAAACCACCGAATGGTTTGGCTGGCAATGCATTGGCAGCTCCGAAAGCAGATGAACCAAATGAAGTATTTTGCCCAAATGCCGATGTTGTACCGAATCCTGACGTGGCCCCAAATGCTGGTGCTGATCCAAAAGCTGAAGCTGAGCCAAAAGTTGCCGTGCTACCGAACGCCGATGTGCCAAAGGCTTTTGTCTTTGCAGCAGGATCTGTAGTGCCCGGCAGAGTGCTCAGACCTCCAAACATCGATTTCGGTGGTTCCTTCTGAGTATTCTGATTGAATGCAGAGCTTGAGAACGCATTTCCAGCGCTCCCAGTGTTTACAAATGGAGATGCATTCGTGGCAAAAGGATTTGTGCCCAAAGGAGTCGCCGATTTGTCCTCTGCCGCTGAAATTTCACCTACTAGTAAAAATTAGCCATGTTTGCATTCCCCTTCGAATGGCCTTACAGTCCTGCATTGCAGCATTTTCAGTGTCAGTAAATATCCATGCCCCACAGCCACCGTCATTGTCTAGGCAATATGCAACCTGCTCTGAAGGCGATCCAGTTGTGTGAACACCCAAGCCAACAATACTCACCTCGATGTCCCGTTCAGCGCTGAATCTGAGCATAGCTTTCCGAGTTTCATCATCAATTGCCAAGGACGCGTTGTGCTTTAGCGAAACAAGTCCAATATCTGCGCTGCTTGTTGATGCTGTCAATACTAAGGTCGTTGACAACGGCAGGAAAAAGTACTGGGGTCGATGGGAGGTATCTCCAAAGGACAGTGAGGGATTTGAGACTAAGGTATAGTCTAAGGTGAGTCCACTTTCGAGAGTGCTGCGCCTCAAGATGTAGACACTTATCTCATCGTCAATCGATTGATATGCAAGAACAAAGACATGGTTTTCAGCCCAATGAATAGCATTAACCCGACCTGAATCTGTTGTCGGAGCCTGGAGAGAAGCTTTGAGCTCTCCATTAGGAGTGTATTGCCTCAATGAGCCATCATTCATACCTGCGATTATCTGTTTGCCTTTCTTGGACCAAGAGATGGCAGAGACATCGGTTGACAGAGTCTGAAACTGGCCATTATTTAAGATCATTAGGCTCCCAGTTTCTATCAGTATCGCAAGACTCCCATCAATTGGATTGTGAAGCATGTCAGTTAGAGGGGCCATATCCAGTTCCAGACTTGTCTTTCCGAAATCAGCCGTCTCGTAGACTAACAGTCCACCGGAGGCTTTGGCGAGATAGAGCTTCGAGGCATCATTGGATAGTGTAACATGTGACACATCGGCTCCCAGCGCGAGTCTCAATTGTGGCTCAAAGATGTCACTAGACTTCGCACCTTTTGAAGACTCCAGACTCTTCCTGAGGACCGAAATATCCCCTACACATAGTTCCTTTGTTGCAGCAATGTAAGCGTATTTACCATTGGCCAATGACAGGTGTTGTATGCGTGACGCTGGAAAAGGACTTTCATAAGGGGGACCAATTTTCAATATGTCATCGCCTGCGATTGCCTGAAAGCTCTGAGCTTCTGTTGTATATTCGTCCGTCTCTCTCACTGCAACATTTTGCTGACCTCCATCGGAGAGCACTGCAAATGGATTGCCCATGCAGATACCAGATCAGAACAGCAGGCAACTCCAGATAGCGGCCCAGATCTCAAGATCTAAGTTGCTTGTCGGTGATATTGTGCGCAACACAGCATGTCATCGTCTGGGATACATCAGGGACGAACGACTCATCTACTCCATAAAAAGCCGAATAGCATCACTCGATACAAAAGTGCATCTGAAACTTATTGCGGAGCTCCAGCTTACCGAGCTCTGTTGCCAAGATCGACGATTCACATACTTCTCCAAGTGAAAGGTGATGACGCTACAAACATTGCCTTGCCAGAAGATTGATAGAAAGGCGTGTCGATTGTCATGCCCACGATTGCACTGGCCAGGTCATATCGTCGGAAATATAAGAAACTGCATACACAGTTTTCGCTTGTACATGGCTCCACTCAATTACTGGAGGATGAGGTCAAGTCGGCAACAACCATCGCCATGAAGCTCATCGCCGAGAACGATATGCTTTTAGATCTCTTGGCTGACATCGTTCCAAGCAAATCGCCAGTCCCTGTACGAGAGCAAATTTCGCTGGAATTTAGCACAAGGGACGAACGAGCTTCATCGCATCATGCAGAGCTTGCAACACACACTGCAGGCGCATCATTTGCCGAGCCGGATTACTTCGAATCCTTGCCTTGGGATCTAGACCGACTCTCGCAAAGTGGCTCGTATCTGGAAGATCTGGCCAAGACGCAAGAGGCAGTGGTCAACACAAATACCCATGCAGGAGCCACTGAAACACCCATCACAAATGCCCTCAATAAGAGACTCCATGCGAGGACTCCGTCAAGTAAGAAGAGAGAGAGATTTGATGGTGATGACGAAGTCAATGGCACCGGTGGACGCAAGAAGAAAAGGAAGAGCACGAATCTCATCCACAGCGAGTCTTGGGAAGCATGAGAATCTTTGCAAAGATGAAATTGCAGCATGTCTGTTCAATTTCTATGGTTTATTTGCATTGGAAAAGTTGTTCTTTGCAGCTGTCGGTGCTGAGGTCGGAGTTCCTGCCTGCCCAGCGCCAGTGACTCCAAGCAATCCTATCGGATTGGCCAGAGCACCCAGATCAATTGGCGCATCCTGGCCGATAGCCTTGAAGACACCATCGAGACCGCCTCCCAAGCCTCCGGCAAGTCCACCTGGAAGGCCTTGTAGTCCCCCAGCTTGTGTCTGCGCACCTGCTGCGCCTGCGGGTTTGGGACTCCCGGCTGACGAGTTAGAACTATGGTTCGCGACTGGACGTGACCACTTACCGGTAGGTTTTCCTGCTTGACCTTGCTGCGGATCTGGCAACGCCAATACAGCAGTCAACATGACATAAATTAATTTCACAGATTGCATTGCTTCGGAGTTTGATTGTAGGCGAAAGAAGCATAACGAGGCTCCTGCAGTGCTATATAGACTAGAGCAGACTGATCTTGAAACACTTTCTGTTTGTCCTTACAAGTGTGCTTTGTAGGCCATGAATTATACAAGTATCGATCATTCGAAACTCTTACTTGGTCTTCAAACCGGTTGCAGCGCATTTCGCATCAGAATAAACTCGAAAGTTTCTCGTGAAAGTGGGACCCGCACTCTCACACCTTGAGTGTAAAGAGCTAAAAGGAAATCATGGCACATTGTTGTAAGACTGGGAATAATTTCTGCAGGACACAACAGAGACGACAGAGACTGACTGATATCATCTACGTTCCGCAATAAAACTCTATAGCTTATCATTTTGAAAAACCCTCAATAGCCTTTCAAGACATCTACACCGTTGATGATTGTCTGACCTTGCAGAAATCGTTCCGTGTTGAGTTTGAGAAGGTCGGTACACCTGGTCTCATACATCTCTCCACCTCCAGCAATGTGCGGTGTGATGATACAATTTTTCGTTGTCCACAATTTATGATTGGGCGTCAGAGGCTCTGGATCGGTGACATCCAAAATGGCAGCTGCTAGCCTGTCTGACTCTAGAGCTTCCACCAAAGCCTCATGATCAATGATTGCACCTCGAGCGACATTGACCAAGATTGCAGAGCGTTTGAGGTAGGACAAGGTGGTTGTATCGAGCAGATGGCGAGTCTGGGGTGTCAGTGGTGCGCAAATGACGACGATGTCTGAAGCCTCGAGGAATGCACGAAGAGAATCTGGGTCGAGAGTCTTGTACCATTTCTCTGGCAGACGTCCTTCTTCGTCACCAGTATCTGGGATCGTGAAACCTTTGGCAGGTGCTTTTTGTCCACTGCTCGTGGCGGTGATGATTTTCATGCCAAAGGACTTGCTCAGTCGTGCGACCTCACGTCCGATACAGCCATATCCCAGTATGCCGATCGTGTGATCACGTAGTTCACGGAATCCTCCCAAGTCACCTGGCCTGATGTACTTTGTGCGAGCCCAACTCTTGCCGGCTTGGATTTCCTGTAGGATGCTCTGCTTGTGGAAGATGTTGAGCAATTGCATGATGATGGTCTCTGCTATCGCCGTAGAATGGACTCCACTAGCAGTGGCTACAATGAGGCGTTTGTTTGCCAGCATCAATCTCTTCAGTGGTTCAAACATATGTTCGATGCCTGCTGACATTCCCTGGATGAATTTCAGGTTCGGAACTTGCTTCGAATCCTGAGCCACCCAGAACATGGTCAATAATATTGTGGCCTTGTTCCAGACTTCTTCCGGCACCTCTGCCGGCTCATGATTCCACAGAGTCCGAGGATGCGTCGAATTCTCGACAAACTTGGAGGGATAATATTCCACTGAATCATATCCATACCCTTTCACCTTCTCAAGCAGTTCATCGGCCAGCGGAAAGATGATTAAGAGATGTTCGCCAGACATGAAGCGTTCCAAGCTGATCACTCCCTTTCTCGCTGTAGCTGAAGTGCCCCTGCGATTTCCGGGGCCAGTAGGCAGCAAGACCACAAATGCCCATCATAGCTCTTGCTTTTGTGACTCAGATATTGCGGGGAGGCTTGAAGCCAGACTCGGTAAAATAAGCGCCGACAACACTCGTGCAGTCAGCTAAAGCGTCAGACTGACCGGGTGGTCATCATGAGTGGCAGGCAATCCCTTTCCATGCAACGTCCCTGGCAAGTCAAGGTCCCGATACAACAGGCAGTACCGTGATAGTCTTTCACCTTTGTGGCTGAAATATTGCGATATCTTGAAAATGGCGAGCGGATGGTTTGCCAAACATTACCCCGCTATAGATCGTGATATAATTCTGATCAGAGTTTGTGCCGTTCTAGCAAGCAGAGCTTGCCGTGGATGTTCAGCAGGAGTGTTTGAGGACATCCAATACACGTGCCTACATGATTCCTGCCAGCAGAGTGACCAAGCCTAGCAGAAAGGAGACACGACATAAACGACCTGCAGGCAGCCTGCTGTCTGATCAAATTTTCTCACGCGCGAGTTGAAAATTCCCGCTGATCGAGTCCAGCACAAAACTGGAGAACTTCTTCATGAAGACATTGTTAGTTTGCTAACAGTATTCGATACTCTATTGCAGTATTCGTGTTTGGTCCAAGGCTGTCTTATTATTGTCCTTATGCAACGCAGTAAGCGATACTGCCTAGTCATGCGATGCCAAGCTTAGGGGATATCGCAGCAAGACTATCCTGGGAACTTTATGCGAAACTGAAAGACAAACTTCACAGGTACAAGTCCAGGCTCGAGACGAGTTGTTAGTGATGACCTTTGTGTTTATCTGGCACCTCTTCTCCGACCGCGTATACTTCGTGAAAACGTTTGGCACGCGGGATGCATAAAACATACCCGTTCTGATACGCACGTCTCGAGTCTTGTCGTTACAGCTTCGTCTTTAGTTTCAAGGATGGGTCCTTCTGTAACCCCTCTGCCGAAGCTGGTCATCAGTCCAACATCTCAAGTCTGTGGTAAGTTGGGTATCGCGGTGGGAGGTGATTAGTACAAGGTACCAGATGCATCTCAATCGAGAACAATGCAAAGGCTGAACACATTAAATTGTTCCTTATGATCCTACCTTGTACCTCTATCCGATCGACTGAAGGCGGCTCTATCATCTTGTAGGAAGGATCACTACGAATTTGCAACTCGAGATGACTCCTGTATGGGCGGATCTCAAGATATCTCTTATGGACCGATATGATGAACTGCATATATCGCTAGCCTGCCGGGTTCGGCATTCTGTGGACTTCTCAATTGAGGAATACAGGATGTCGTGGGAGCCCCGGTTTTGGCTCGGAGCGTTTACATTTAAGTCGCTGATCTTTCCACAAGTATATCTTGAAGAATCCCTCTCATATCAGGAGTCTTCTCGTCTTTCATTCATTTCGTTCAGCAGATATAATTACGAGTAGTCTTTATGCATGTCATATCGCCCTTCAACGGAGCGTCCTATATCACGTAGTGCATTTGTTTGTGATTGTATCCAGTGCTGTTTTGAGCTTATACATGTGCAAATTTCTGTTTCGTTTATATCGTATACGAATCAATGGAGACGTCAGCGGCACTTACAATAGACAAAACATGAAGTCAAATGATTATATCTGACAAGGATTTCCGGCAAACTTAGAGCAGTTCGCGGGAGGTTATGTCTCAGCCTTATCGACCTTCGGTGTTTGTGAAAGCTTACTACCGCTTCAAGGCCATCAAATTGCCATGGCGGCGTAAGTTCTTTCGTGGTTTCGATCTGGACGGCAATTCGTTTTATGAGAGCTACAACCCACTCACTCCGCACAAGATGCGCCGGACGGTCAAGTACATCAAGGACGGGCATTATACAGACAACAATGTGACACCGCAATGGATGCAATGGCTTAGACATACACGAACGGAGGCGCCGACCGAGTCTGAACTTCTTCAAGAAGTCCATCGCATCCAAGCCACGAGACAGAATGCCTTTTTGATCTCTCAGAAATGGGACGAGGAGAAGACTCGTCTGGGTCTTCTGTCGCCTGACTCTTGGGCGAAAACGACGGAACAACTCGACGCGAAGCTCACGGACCTCGAATCCGGTGGAGAGACCGCGAAACAGATGGAGACTCGGCAGACGGATCGTGCCAATGTTCTAGGCGAGGCGAGGGTTCAGGAAGAGGCAACTCAGAGCGAGAAACCAAAGCAAGTCAATGAAGACTATCTATCGGCACCGGGGACAAAGGATGAGATGGGTGAATGGCAACCAGAGGCCTGGAACCCGGCTACTGCAAAGAAACCGATTCGTCGATGAAACGAGCTTCTGTACCAGGAGACATGGCGATCAACCATCGCCGAGCAGGCATTTCTGTGTCGAGGTCACCAGTCAGATTGACAATCTGTGGCACAAGAATAGATCTTTCTTGCGTGAACCCTTTCGGGTAAACACCATATTGGTGGGCCTCCCCTTTGGGAGTGTATTGCATAGTGCCTCGAGCTAGAGCAAATCACAAGAAAATAACCGTTGCGGATAATCAATTAATGCAATGGCGGAGACCGATGCTCGAACCTCAATGAATATGCAGGAGATTTGCTGATAGAAGGGACACACTGGAGCTGTGAGTGTCTAGCTGTATTGGATATATGCGTAATGAATTCAAAAAACAAGTGGATAGCACACGCCTCTCAGAGGATCGTAAACTGTTCGATCATCGTGACATATGCCGTGATCAAGATCAATTTGCAACCATCAAGATCAGAGGTTCGTTCCCCTGGCAAACAGTGTTCCAAATGGAGAGATGTATTAAAGTTCTGACTGAACTTGTCTTCTATCGATCAAGAGGAACTGTATCAATTTCCGACCAGAACGCCAGCCTCTATTCACACAGAGATCCTCTCTATGACCGGGAATGAGGAGAACTCAATCCCAACTTTTCCCACCCGAAAAGTGGAAATTAAAGCTGAAAGACGGGGGCTGTTGTGGACTTCCGAGCTCTCTCCCTATACTTCCGCATTCACAGTTTTGGCAGGTGCGAGCACGGCAAGGAGAGGGGATCTTCCGTCTGACACCGGATGAGGCAGAAATGTCAGCACAACACCTCTCTCGCCGCGGGGTTCTGTCAAATGGCATCCTTTGAGTCCTGCTTCGCTCTTTTGATCTGTCAAAACAACTCCTTTCAGAGGATTATCTTGAGAGTGCGGAGGGCCTAGAAGGCACTCGTTGTACCAGGCGGCCATACTATTGGACGCCAGCTTGATGTGAACTATAAGCCGGAGATATGCTTACTCAGCCAAGCTCCAAGATATCATGTCTCGTCCTGTTCATGAACTGGCGAGACGATATCGTATATGGATAAAGATAGGATCGGAGAAGGAGTTGCGCATCCTGCAGCCCAGGAATTGAGTGAAATAGGTCCTGACTGCTTTCCGATAGAAGCATGTATGTAAACGTGCTGACACAACGACCCGCTCGTGCTATCAGGGCACGCTCCCACGACGGCAACACATGGTGCCTCAAAGCTGAACGTGGCTTCCTCAAGCACAAGCCAGATCTTGGACCGCTGTAGAAGACAATGTAGCACAGAGAAATATAGGGGACTTGGGGCATGATCGAAGTGACAACTGCGACGAAGTGCTGGCATAGATATCTCGCATTCACAGTGGCATCGGAGAAGACATGATTACATCTCTCTCTGGTCAGAGAATGTCAGGATGCATTCCAGCAAGCTAAGTAGGGCCGGCAAAAGAGATGACTGTTCGAGTGCCTCTCATTGGCAGTGAAGAAGGTGAACGTGCCGAAAGAGCAAGCCACCTCGTTTGTGGCACCACTCGCGTGATGTAATGGCGGAGCGCGTGGGGTTGAAGATTCAGCCATGAGGGGCCAGACTTTGCAGTACTGGGGCCAAGGTAGAGGGAGAATCACTCTCAGAATGCATTTAGTGTGTCGGGATCCTCGTGGCTTCCCAAGTGATACCAAATCGGGTCGTGTGGAAAGAATAAAGCCTGCGCCATCTCTGAAGCGTGGACTGGGTGATCTTGTCCTTGACGGCCTTGCTTCGGAGCATGACTCTGGTGAGGATCCCATAATCTGGTTTCCCTGGGCATATTTGAGAAAGGGAAATATTTGCGGAATATTGATGTATGAAAAGACTATTTCGCGGACAAGGAGAAATCTAAGAGTGCTGTGCGTGGTGATGTCTTGTTACGAGCTGAGCTGTGCAGAATCTTGGTGATTTGGTGCATGAACGTTCTCAAGATATCTGCACATCCGCCGACACGCTTGCCGCATGAAGCTTCAGCCCATTGCACAAGTGCTGACCCACACGATCTCCCCCTTAGCATCCATCAAAGCCTCAGCGTGCTGTATCACATTCGGGCTTGGCTCTTATAAGAAGGATCAAGACCTGCCCACCCGCTTTCCTCCCTGAACCTCATAAAAGACGAATTGCTTGCTGTCTTTAATCACCATCGTTTATCCTCTCTCACAGCATACGCACCATGAAGTTCACAATTGCTGCAACTGCTGCCCTCTCTGCCATCATGAGCGTCTCTGCTCAGGGCAGACCGACAAACACATCGATCTGTGATTACTATACCAGTGCACTGCTCATGTCGAACACCGCTGAGAACCAGTACACCCTTCTCAAGTTGGTCGTCAACACCGTCTTGCTCGGAAACTACACGACGCCAAACATGAACGCCGTGCCAGGTATCTTGGCACAAGGTAACGTCAACGGTACCGCCGTCAACCTCGCACCATTCTTCACCGGTACCTCTGGTCGAACGACGAACCGAAACGGAACTGCCGTTGCAGGAATCAACTTCCTAGATGGTGGTGGTGCCACACCTCTTCTCAACAACTCGCTGCCAACTGTCGGATCGAACCAGTACAGATTGGCCACCCACTTGTACCAGTACTTTGGCTACCTGCTCGGGTGCTCCATGATGGGAACTGAGGCCTTCCCATCTTACCAGGGCAGTCCTTCCCAGTACAATGTCCACAAGTACATGTACCTCACCCACGCCCAAAACACATACTTCATCAACCAGGTCGCCCTTGCTGCCCAGTCCTTCGGAGTCGCCTCGAGCGATATCTCTGCTGTTGGTACCGCACTCAACGGTCTCTTCAACGTCCGATGCGGACCCAATACCTCCGTCCCATCTACTGCCTCGGCACAGCCTCAGTCGATCTGCATCACGAATGACTGTCCTCTCGCAGCAAATTCGTCCTGTGCAGCATACAACCAGGCCGCCGCTGCGGGTGTTGGTCCAAACTCTACTGTCGTAAACCGTGGAAACGTCTCTGGATCTGCAGCATCTGGAGCAGCTTCTGGTTCGGCCAGAGCCTCGGGTACCGGCTCAGCCAGCGGTAGCACTTCAACCGGTGCTGCCAGTTCTTCGGCTCCATTCGTCATTGGATCCTTCTTGGGTCTTGCTGGTGTCGCAGCTGCTCTCTTCTAATCGGCTTTATCTGGTATATCTTTGCCATTCGTGCTGCTTTAGAAGCTGAACTTCTTCAAAGTCTGTAGAATTATCCTCTTTGAATACCATTTCAATCACATTCACGATCCATCTCTCAGTGAACCAGCAAACCTTTGCACAGCAAGCTTGCTGCCATTCATGTACAGGTGCACGTGCCCTGGACCTTTGTGCCCAGAAGTGAGATCTCTTTCACGAGGAAATAAACTTCAGTCTCTAGGTCACCGGACCACGCACAGAGAGTCTTACGAAACAAGTAGGAGAGCCATCTTGAGGGATCAGGAAGTTTAGCAAAGAGTAGAACATTCCTAGACACTGCAGACGAAAGTAGGCATACTTAGCTTCCACGACATCCAAGATACGAGCACTTTCAAGAGCCCCGGCAAAGTCTATATGAGCTCGCATGAAATGATGTGGTTTTGTATATATTTAGATTACATGCAGCTCGGCACTTCTGGACTATGGAGTGATCCCGGAAGCTGATTGTTTGCACATCTGAATTGATCATATATGAACAAAAATCAGTGGGATGGAAAGTCATTCGTGCCGCAAAGACCTTTGCTGATCTTGACCTTGATTCTTTATCTTCACTCTCCGTTTCATTGACGTGAGCTTCACATCACTGTATACGTTGGTCCTATAGCATAATCACCAGATGACTTGGGAAACACCGGCAGTGGCATCGACCACCTCAACGAATTGGGGCATTCCAGTATCCGCCAAAGTAGAAGAATGTGAGTAATACTCCTGTAGTCGACAAAGACAAGCTCATCTTCTGCCAGCCGAGTGGGAGACTACCAAATTTTGTCAGGACGAGGAGCCTCTGGTCATTGTAGATGACCGATCGAAATCTTTCAAGGTGACTAGGCAGATATGATACATTGCCATCCATCGACTGACTTCCATACTAGAATGGAGCTGTGCCAGCCAGGGCAACAGGACTACCTCGCTATGACACTTGCAGAAATTGCCTGAAGGAGGGTCATTTCACCAGAGATTGTCCTGAGGAACCACGCAAAGCTGTAGATTCAGAAAGACCTCTGAAATGTTACAAGTAATATAGACCACTCAATTTCTTCAACCTAACTTAACCGCAATAGCTGTGGAGGTATGGGCCATACATCTCGAGACTGCTCTGAACCGGCGAGGGAGAGACGTGACATCAGTGACATGAGATGCTACAAGTGAGATCAGCTGTCATTCCGACCGAATTGAGTCTGACAAAACATAATAGTTGCGATGGCACCGGCCATGGCAGTAGGTCTTGTCCTGAACCACAACGAGAGAGAGTGGTTCGACCTTTGTTGGACTGGGCACATCATCCACAGATGGACAGCGAGTGTGCCTGGGAAAAATTCAAGTTAGCTGATCAAACTCGGGACATGGACGACATCAAAGAAGCATTTGGAGTATATGCCAAGAATACTCCGGAAACGACCTTCCAGGAGATTGAGAAGCGCCTCAGAGAAGAGCAATGCAATACTCACTTGATTGGCTTGGCGAAAGAAATACCGATCGATAAGACGAATGTAGACCTCCAATTTCAAGCAGATCGAAAGTATGTCCTTGGATTCCAAATTGCGAGGAAAAGTCGTCGAACAAAGATGAGTGAAGGAATGCTCGCTGAGTCTTATGAAGAGAACTTTGAGAGACTTGCCAATTGTGGCTACACCGTACAAACTAATATTCCAATCTGCTACAACGTGAGTCTCTGGTCAGACAGCTAACGACACCCGTTAACCTTCGTAGTGTAACCAGAGGGGTCATGTTGGCAAATCTTGTCCAGAAGAGAGGATCGCTGCGGCAGATCGGGACATGTCACACGTTGTCAAGATTGTATGCTCCAACTGCGAGCAGGAGGGTCATCGATTGAGGACATGTCAAGAACCAAGAAAGAGCAGATCTAGAAGCTGTCGAAATTGTGACAGTGAGGACCACCTTGCTGCAGATTGTGACCAACCACGCAAGCCAAGAGAAGGCGAGGTCTGCCATAATTGCGGCTCAGATAAGCACTATGGCAAGGACTGCACCGAGGAGCGGAAGCCCCGAGCAGACAATAGAGCTTGTCACAACTGTCTCGAGACTGGACACTTGAGCAAAGAATGTCCAAAGCCGCGCCTAAGTCGTGGTGAGAGAGAAGCACGGGATGAGGCCACGAACGTCAACAGTGCATTTGATAGTCTCACTCTCGATCCTGGCCGAGCAACAGGCGCAGGTCAGGGGAGCTATGGCGAGACCCGCACGGAAGTACACCCGGTAAGCTGACCTGGAATCCTGTATAGCATGAGCCGAGTACTGACGGTCCTATAGCAGTGGTCACAAGGCAGATTTGAAGCACCGATGTGGGAAGGTGCTACGATGAGTGAGGCAGGCCCTTCGTGGAATATGACGACGACGACGGCAACCCCGACGGCAGTCAAGAGTGGGTGGTGAGTGTGTAGGTAGAATGAGTAGTATTCTGTAAAATCTGAAGTATGTGAGTACTTGAATCCTTGCCAGTGAGTGAGCCTCTTGAGGATGTTCTGGGGGCTGTCAAAGAGTGACTGGAAAGGCTTCGGCTGCACTGCGGCTTTCTCCAGCATTTCGCCCCTTTTGGGGTTGTTCGCTCATTCACTCACTCGCCCACGATAACTCACCCACCTATGCCATCCATCACTCAGGCGACACCTATCGCATCATCCCCTGTCGTCCATCAATCGCCAAACAACATACAGCAGTCGACAGACACTCACTGGCGCAAACACGAATACTCTCTTCCACATCTATTCTAGCGATAGCGATAGCAGCACTAGCAGCAACGTACTCGACCTAGCCAGTGTGCTCGGATCGTTGTACGAAGCATATGTCAACTTCGACATCGACTGAGTATAGCGATCTGCATGGAACATCTACCAGGATAGACACCGCTGTCGATCTCAGCGATGACCAAGCAAGAAAGACCAATCCCGACTTTCGATATGCGATCGTCAAGACTCTGGGCGAAGGATCATTCGGCAAGGTCAAGCTTGCGGAGCATCTCGTGACGAAGCAAAAGGTTGCACTCAAGATTATCTCTCGCAAGATGATGCAAAACAACGACATGGCATTCAGGGTCGAGAGGGAGATTCAATACCTCAAGCTCTTGCGACATCCACACATCATAAAATTGTTCGAGGTCATAACGACGCCGACGGATATAATCATGTCCATCGAGTATGCAGGCAAAGAACTCTTTGACTACATAGTCAAGCGTGGAAAGATGGGCGAAGAAGAAGCTCGTCGCTTCTTCCAGCAAATCATCTCTGCTGTGGAGTACTGTCATAGACACAAGATTGTACATCGCGACCTGAAGCCGGAGAATTTACTCCTCGACGACAACTATAACGTCAAGATTGCCGATTTTGGGCTCAGTAATTTAATGACCGACGGCAACTTCCTGAAGACTAGCTGCGGTAGTCCCAATTATGCTGCTCCAGAGGTCATCTCTGGCAAGCTGTATGCCGGGCCAGAGGTCGATGTTTGGTCCTGCGGTGTGATCTTGTACGTCATGCTATGTGGACGACTACCCTTTGACGACGAATTCATTCCCACACTCTTCAAGAAGATCAACGGTGGTATCTACAATCTCCCATCCTACCTGTCCGCGGATGCACGCAGTCTTCTACAAAAGATGCTCGTCGTGAATCCCATGAATCGAATTACGATCGAAGGCATCAGGGAACATCCCTGGTTCAAAGAAAAGCTACCGGATTACCTCAAGCCGGTCGTGGAAGAGTCCGAATTTGAACGAGTAGATGACAAGATTGTAGGGCAACTTGGCAAGGCAATGGGCTACGACACCGACGAGATCAAGGAAGCTTTGAAACAGGACGGTGCGTCAGAGATCAAGGAGGCCTACAAAATTGTCGCGGAGAACCACATCATGCGTCAAGACACGACTCGTGCCGGTGCCAAGGAGATGGAATCGTTCTTGGCACAATCTCCTCCTGCCTGGACAGCAAATCCGGCAAACATGCGCAGTCCTGGTGCGATACGGCAGATGTTTAGCCCAAAGAACAGTTTGGCCGAGAGCCATGCCTCGCGGTCCATGTCTGTGAACAGCCCCGAGGCGAAACAGATGTCTCCAATCGACAAGAGTTCCGAGGATCGAGCCCCATCCTATTCAACCATCTCCGTCCTCCCTTCCTCCCTTCCTGCATATCACAAAGCACTCCTTCTCTCGAGAGACGTGCAATCCTCCACGATCGAAGAAGAGCCTGTCTTGGGTCGGCAGCAATTGAGTATCAATACTAATCTGTCTGCCAGCCACTCTTCCGGTGGCCCAGGTCCGCCAAAGAAGGTCCGTCCTCAACGCTGGCACTTTGGCATTCGCTCCAGGAGTAGTCCAGTAGAGGTCATGCTGGAAATCTACCGAGCCCTCCGAGAAATGGGTGCCGAATGGATCGATCGCGAACCACCGGCCGGGGAAGACCCCGTGGACCCGTTCATGATCACTGCACGGTGGGTCAAGATGTCGAGTGAACCGAATTCCAAGGACGGCATCATGGTCTACCTCGACGTCCAGCTCTATCAACTCGAACAGAACAATTTTTTGGTGGATTTCAAGTGCTCGGGCTACGAGAAAGTCACTGCGCCGAGTCCTGACGGGGAAAAGTCCGAGGAGACCGGACTCGGGCGGTTACTGAAGAGTGGTGAGAAGAAGCAGGCGAGTGAGAAGGAGGTCACGAGCGCTTTCCCGTTCCTTGACGTCGCCTCGAAACTCATCATGAGTCTAATGTGACCTGTTTGTGGCCAATCATTCAAATCTATTCGATCGCCGTCATTCAATCAACATTTATCTTTTAACGCAGCAGAGATCCGGGAGATGAAAGATCTCATCATGATTATCAGCATGGACAGGACGTCACCGGATGTATATAGTTTTTACCATTATGATTCTGTTTATACCACGACATCAATATCGATAGTCCAATCTGCTTCTTCGTACACCGTGTTCATCCGGAAATTTTGCCCTCTCCCAAATGTCCTTTATACCATCTCCAGAGATCGACCTGACGATTACAACAGGGCAAAATCAAGGGAAGCTCAATTGACAAGGATATTGATATTGTTGTGTCTCCTAAATATATTCTAGCTGAGATCACTGATCCTATGTAGACTAATAAAGTTGGAAGTTCTAGTTGTAGACCAGTAAAGTTGTAATCAAGTGACCAGCTTGGTAGTCGAATAGAATTTCACGGACTCCACAGAATCGAGACTTTGGCCATGGTTGACGGCCTTGCGAAGGGTGAGATGGAGGATACTGCCCAGGACAGCATTGATGACTCGACATTTCACCTTGTCGCCTAATTTCAGCGCATCCCACGCTTGAGCAATCGGATGATGTTTACGAATCTGTCTGACGTTCCCGTCGACACTAATCGAGATGACTGTCGGCTGATCGGGACGTGGCCGTCGTAGAGGATGGGACTCGTGGTTGCTGTTGACTGGGTCGGAGATTCGACATTCAGCTTCAACGAGCTCCCCTATAGGAGGGAGGTTGAGGTCAAACAAGATTTTTTGGGAAATGGTCTCCTCCAAAATAGCACCCGAGGATTGAGTGGTGACCTTCATCTCAGGGAGATTAGGTTCTTTACACAAAATATCTTTGTGGTTACGTGACCAGTCCCATCTGACTCCATGTTTCGTGTGAAGGTTTGCGCCAGCTTTGGTTCGTCTCGTTTCAGTCACCTGTTCGCATACCCTTTCTGGCACACAGTCGCAAGAAAACACCGCGGTAACAATTGCACTGTTTGATTTGGTTCTCCGATCTGGTGTCGGTAGTAGTCCACGAGCACGATCAGAATAGTATTTGCAAGTCACCGTGTACTTCTGCGCGCTTGTTTCTGGCGTACAAATAGCTTCTGATGCCCATGATTCCTACCACTCGGGAAGATGTCGCTGACAACATTGATCCGAAAATACGTTTCTCTTGGACAAGCGATGCCCGGAGTCTGCCCCTCTGTCGTCTAGATGATTATCGGAAACTATGACTGAAGGTTCAGGCCACGTTTCAGCCGCTCGACGTTCTAAGTGGCCCGCCATATCTGTAATCTGCAAATTTGATGCCAGATAATTCTGACTGACCTTGAAAAAAGATAACTGTAAGACGCTTCCTACAACTGCATTGATGACGCGGCAAGTTACGGTATCTCCAATGGCAAGATGTGCGCCCGCTACTACACTCGAATGATGCTTTCGGAATTGTCTAAGAAGTCCATCGACACTGATGGAAATGACAGTAGGCTGATCAGGCCGAGGCTTAAGTGGCCTGTGTGATTGTTGACCAGTAGAGGGCGTGACTACCGTGCACGACGCTTCAACCATTGCAAGGGGAAAATTGAGATCAAATGTATGTATGGTTTTTCGAGAAACGACCTCTTCCACGACCGCAGGGGAGGTGTGAACGGTAGTCTTATTCGTCTTGCGTTTCTCGGGCTTCACTGGTCTTGCACATTGAATGTCCTCCTTTATTTGCGAGCTCACCCAATGTCCCGTCCTCCTTGTAGTTGGCTGCCGCCAGTGCCGCCTTTTTTCTGTTCTCTGCTCGTCGAAGTCTTCCTTACAGAGTTTTCCTGGTTTACAACTGCAAACCACTGAAGATTCTGATCGCTCTGGTACTGGCCGACGTGCAGGGTCAATTTGATAATGCTTGCACCGTACCTCAAATTCGGAAATGCCATCTGCCAAGGGCAGACAACGAGCGCTGATTGTCCAAGCATCTAATCCAGGAAAGTGGCTCTCGCAACATTCATCTACATCGATGCTTCGCTTTGAAATAAATTTCCGATTTTCTGCATGTTCACCATCTACCAAGATCCCACGACTTGCTAGACTAGAGCTCAACGGTTCTTCCGCAGGCACGGAAGGATTGGGCAAGGCCAGAGGTTGTGATCTGAAGAAGGCTAACTGTAAGACGCTTCCTACTACTGCATTGATGACGCGGCAAGTTATGGTGTCACCCATGGCAAGATGTGCGCCCGCTACTACACTCGAATGATGCTTTCGGAATTGTCTAAGAAGTCCATCGACACTGATGGAAATGACAGTGGGCTGATCAGGCCGAGGCTTAAGTGGCCTGTGTGATTGTTGACCAGTAGAGGTCGTGAGTACTGTGCACGACGCTTCGACCATTGCAGCAGGAAGATTAAGATCGAACTCTTGCATACTTTTCTGATTGAGGACCTCTTCCACAGTAGCTATAGACGTCTGAGCAGGAATGATTTTGCGGACTGCTTTGAGTGTTTGACATTTTACATCGTGAGTCAGGTGTGAGCCTACCCAGTGTTGTCCTCCTCCTTTCTTATCAAGACGCCGATGTCGACGTCTGTATGTTGTATTTTCGTCTATGTTATCCATGCAATACCTGTTTGAACCGCAATTGCACACAACTGTTTCTTCGGCTCGTTTCCTTGAAGACGCAGGTGAGGATGTATCTTGAGCTGAAGGAATGTTCAAACGCTTGCAGACTGCAACGAACTTGACAGACATGCTACCCGATTCCTGTAGGCAGGATGCTTTGATTGCCCAAGCTGAATAACCAAAGTGTGTCAAACAGCAGTCATCCACAAGAGAACTTCGCTTCGAAAGTATCCTGCCAGATGGCAAAAGATCACCTCCGATAGAAGATTCGTGAAGTGTCAGATCTGAAGTCTTTAGCTCATTCGAGGCCATCGAGTGATGATACAGAGGAAGGTTTTTTCCCCTGAAGAATGCCAGTTTCAAGACACTTCCTAAAACAGCATTAATGACTCGGCACGTCACCTTGTCTTTATACTTCAAGCCAAAGCCTGCACGAGCAACAGAATGGTGCCGGAGCACTTGTCTGACAACTCCGTTAACACTGATCGATACGACTGTTGGCTGATCTGGTCGGTGCTTGAGAGGATGCGGTGGAGCTTTTGACGAATGACCAGTTTGTGGCAAGGAGATGGTACATGAAGCATCAACTATCCGACGAAAGTCCGCCAGCCTTAAATCGAGATCTAGAGGGCTCATCGTCTGCAGACTGATCACTTCCTCTAAGGCGGCAGCTGACGACTGTCCAGTGATGACAGTTTGAATCGACGGAGCGTCTTCGCACACAATATCTCTCGGATTTTGTGAAGCAACCCATCCTACGCGGTCTTGATGTTTACGCTGATGACGTACGTAACCCTTTACTTGCTTCTTGCCTTCAACAGCTCGATCTGCACAAGAAGCATTTGGCGCCCTGCAATGACAGACAAAGCTCTGCATTGCTGTGGCAGCAGAAGTACGCGGGGTGTCTTGATCAAGTACGGGGTAAAGGCAAGTCACCCTGTAGGCGGAAGGACTCACACCTGGCATACACTGTGCCTCTGCTGCCCAAGTGATGCGGTCTGAAAGGTAGCTCGCACAGCACTCATCTGAGACAAGATTCCTCTTCTGCAAACGATTTTCTTTGAAAAGAGGCTGTGCAGGACGTACTCGATGAGCGTCAAGTGCAGTCCGACGTACTAAGGACGAGGTACTATCCCGTTCCAATTGGCGCAATTGATGGTGCACCAGCGAACGCTTGGCCCTGAAGAAAGCTAACTTCAAGATGCTTCCAACTACAGCGTTCATAGCACGACAGGTGATCCTGTCTCCTCGTGCAAGTCGAAAGTCAGCTCGAGTGGTAAGATGGTGTCGACGAACTTGTCTAGTCACTCCGTTTACGCTGATCGACACGACTGTGGGCTGGTCAGGACGAGGTTTACTCTGAAAGGGATGATATGCTTGATGGCTTGTTGTCCGCTGATAAACAACACATGCGATTGACCATTCTGGATTCGGTGGTTGATTCAAATCAAACCAAGGTTCCGTCACAACTATCCCTATGGAGGTAAGTGGAGCTGATTGCTGAACTTTCACTTCGGTGACCCTTGCCGTTCGACATTCAACATCTGTTACGAGTTTAGAGGGTACCCACGCACGCATAGACTTGTCCCACGTTGTATGGAAGTAACCGGATTGTGGCCTTCGCTGAGTGGAAGCACCGAAGCATATAGCCTGCTGCTCACACTGACATGTCATATCCCAATAATTATCTTCGGTTCTAGAATAGCATGTTACTCTATATCGACCGCTTTCCGGAGGAAGCATGCAATGGGCGTATGTAGCAGTAGCATCAGCAGGGCTATCGACAGTCCGTTTGCAGCAATCGTCTGTGAGTATGTTGCGCTTCTCAATAGTCTTTTCAGATTCTCTGAAGCCAGTATCATGTGGTAGCGTCTTGGGAGCACGAATCGCAAGGTTTTGTGATGGAGCATGACCTTCGGCCAGAATGGGCCAAGCATGTAATGAATTCTCAACCACAGCCTTAATGACCTTGCATGCGATTTCATTCCGTATTGAAGCCTGAGAACCTCTGCAACTAGTGGTAAGAAGGTACGGGCATACTTGACTGGACACATTGTCCACGCCGACTGTCATCGCGGCAGGTAATTCTTGATGCGGTTTGTGTTGTCGCCTAGGATAGTAATTGAGACAGCTTGCCACAGACAATCTGTAAAAGCAAAGAGGACGTGCGAATCGCGGCCGATTGGTATATGTATTGTACGGATCGAGGACGCTTAAGTCAACCACATCTTGTGTTAAAATAGTGCGATTCTGATCGATCAATTTGGCTGCGACTTCATTCTCTGTCAGTGCACAAACAAGGTCGTTCTTTGGATCCAAGGAGATCAACCACTCCCAAATCCTGCAAGGTTTTGAGGAGCAAAAAGAAACCTCGCTGTAGATATCTTTTCGGTGGACAAACAGACTCTCACATTGGCGGACTTCTGACATGAGTCGCGATGCACAAAACACTGATGTTTCGTCTTGAATCTTCAAACTCTCCACACAGTAAGCACACAGGGAAGTCGGTTCGACAGATCCATTGAATTTCCATACTCTGCAGCAGAGAACTGCTTGTTGATCTCGCTTTGAGGAATGGAATCTGCCACTGAAAGTAGTTCTACTCTGCGGCTGCATAGCTTTGAGCTCGGGGAGTTGATGCAGATTCTCCTGTTCATTTCGCGGCGCAAACATACTTTTGGTATAGCTCACAGAATGTGACGGAAGAGGCCTGGAACCATGACGCGGCGACAGGTGTATCGTGGTGCGATGCCGCGATGCCCAATATATCGAAAGTTGGAGAAGACTGCCAGTGACAGCATTCATCACTCGACAAGTGACCATATCTTTCTCAGCGAGATTGAAACCTGCATGGGCGGTCAAATGTTGTCGGCGGAACTGTCTCATCTTGCCATTGACACTGATTTCGACAACTGTGGGCTGGTCAGGACGAGGTTTGACTGGTTTCCGCATATGTTGAGAGCCTTTGTCGGGAGTGATGATGGTGCAAGAGGCCTCCAGATCCATAGGTGGCTCATTGAGGTCAAGAACCAGGCCATCCTCTCTCAAATGAATCAGATGGCTCACCTCCCCTGATGCAGTGGGTATAGATTTTGCCTCAGTCTCCTTTGGGATGCATCCGATATCATTGTGCAACCTGGATGGCACCCATGGTTTGGCACCCCTACCACTGAAATGCCCATCGGCGAATCTACCGTCTTTCCTTTCAGACAGATTTTCACATATATGTCCTTTTTCACAAGAACACTCTGTTCGGAAGAAACTGTCTGCACTTCCGGTAACTTGGCAATTCACCCTGAATCCTCGCTTTGTCGGGTCGCCTCCTTTACACGAAGCTGATTTGGCACTCGCAGGAACCTTTCTAGCCCGCCAACAACAATCATCCGTGATAGCATTACGTTTCTCTAGTGTATCCCGCCTGAAACGCAAAGTCAGCTAATGTATTCAGAAGATAAATCTGGATGCACTCGCCTGTGATAGGAAGAGGTCGACTCATCTGGAAACAACTCTTTCAGGACTACGAGCTTTGCAGAGTATTGTGGTTTCCCGAGCGTGTGACCAGTCGACGCCAGTGATGCTGTCAAAGTCGATTCACTGCCATGTTCTGCCCAAGTCCCCAGTTCTGCTTGAGCAGGCATCAAGAGCCCGCGGGCGAATGGCAGAAAGATGAGCTCCAGTGCATCTAGCCGGCCTGAAAGTCGCATTCCTACGCAGTATGTGACTAAAGACACCTAAGTTGTAGCTTCTGTGGTGTTCTAGGGCATGATGACTTTATAAGATTTGTTGGCTCACAACAACTGGTCGCAGCTCAACTTCTTCCGGTAAACCACCCAGCTGAGGGCTGTGAGGCTGTTACAAGACCCGGGATAGAAATGTTTTGATAAACTTCTAATCATTTCTTTACTCTTTGTTAGCCTACAGTCATGAGGCCCAGATGTTTATCATGGTTCTCACGCTGGGAATAAGATTGTGTACCGAACGTGCTGAAGTCACCGTTAATCTGTCTATACACAACAGGATATTCCTCTTTTGGTCGTGAAAGGATCACTTGACTGTGTATACTTCATTTCCCCGTCGTTGGATACTCCTCGTGGAAGCTCATGGTATACGCAAGGAAAAGCTCTCCAATGTTGGCGTATGTGAATTGGAATGTCTCGATCAGTGCCGAGCCCGCCAAGCCTGTACCTAGTGATCGACAGATCTGAGAATTACAAGCAAGGGTTAGCCAGAAATGCTTCGATCAGACCTCTGTATTGCGAGTTATCGAGACCTGAGAAGTGGCAAAAGGTCCTTCGCAACATTTGTTTTCGACCCGTACGACTCATGACCGACATCAGCAGCAAGATGCATAAGCAAGATTGATTGAAGATTTATTCTTGACAAGTTAATGAATTGCTGTCAAGCTTCCATGATTGTTAGCTGTTCATACAGTAACATGTGCCGGATCCAGGCTTACGACTTACAATATAAACAGGGGTTGTAATTCCTATATTGTCATCTTTGTTCTTGCTCGAAATGACAGCTTAGGAAGGAAATTGACAGTAGACTCCTGCGAAGATAAGCTCTAATTTGTACAAGGTCCAAAGGGTTTATGCACAATGTCCGGCGAAGCGGCAGATATGAAATAGTGAGGATGAACTCTCTCTCCGTTTGTGACAAGTATATCTTTTGCTCAGGACATGCCATTTGCGAAGTGCTTCGACAGGTTACCACCTCAACCAATGTCTCAGAACCATTTTCTGACACTGCACTCTTTGCTAGACAGGTTTTCGGACGATAGGCTGTAAACTGCAGTTCGAAGAAACTTCAAGTATAGATACTTCTACTTTAGACCAATTTGCAGATAATTTTGAGAATGAAGTTTTCCCGTCGGCTGTTGCATATCAAGACACACTACAGGAAACCAGTAAACACCACAACTTTGGCACCTTGACAACAGTACTCCTCGATACACAACAACCATTCGAGTAAGAAGAATTTATAGAAGAAAGCTGCAAATTCATTCCTCTTCACCACCCACTCGAACGCTTCGAACTGCAAGAATTGCGGTTTTCGGATTGTTCAACGATTCAAGATAATGAGAAGCGCGAGTATTAACGACGACGAATGCCAACTGTAAGATACTTCCCACTGCAGCATTCATCACTCGACATGTAACCTTGTCACGCAAGGCGAGCTGAAATCCGGTATGTGCAACAGAATGGTGCCACCTCACTTGCCTTAGTTTCCCATTGACGCTTATTGCCACCACGGTAGGCTGATTCGGTCGAGGCTTGAGATGTTTAGTCCAGGAGGAATGCTGATTAGAATCTTGAGGAAGCATCACTGAGCATGAAGCATCCGCCAGTCGAAGCCAGCCCGGCGGAGCGTCGACTTTGCCCAAGTTGACAAGATCCTTGACTTCAGTCACAGGATTCGATTCCAGTACTTCTTGAGTATCAGTTTTCAAGACCCGGCAGACCACATCATCCCGGAGAACGGAGGGCACCCATAAATTGCCGAGGCCGAAGTAACCACGATGAAGGTAGGATTGTCCTGGTGTAATTTCTTTGTTATCGCAATACGTTCGCTTGCCACACTTACATTGCGCTTTCCATGTTCGGGCCGGTATCATGGAAGCGCAGGTTACCATATAATCGCGGCGACCCAGGACTACACACTGAGCATGAATGGCGGAAGCGTCTACAGGGGCACCCGGAGATCTCTGGCAGCAGCCATCTGTCAATTTGCTTCGCTTTTCCAAATGACCTTGTGAAGCTCCAACACTTGGCAATTCACGGGCTGACAAGTCAGGAATCCTTACACCGCTCAGTGGCTCCAGCTGTTCGAGGGCACGGGTCTTCGTGCTCATGGAGAAGGTCAGTCGCAAGACACTTCCTATGACTGCATTTATGACCTTACAGGTGACCTTATCTCGAAGCGCGAGTCGATAGCCTGCTCGGACAGTAAGGTGCTTCCTACGCCATCGTCTTGTGACTCCATTCACACTGATTGACACTACTGTAGGCTGATCTGGTCGTGGCTTGAGGTGACCAGACAAGTGGACTTTATCGGGGCTGTCACCGAGCAGTTCGACCGAGCAGGAAGCGTCGATATGTTGCAACCATTCTGAAGGAGGTAGTGGAAGATTGAGGTCGATAACACTCATGTCAACAGTCTCCTCGACGATAGTGATAGGATTTGATTCTAGTACTCTCGCAGCCTCAACATCCTTGCTTTTACATTCTACGTCCTTATTGAGCAAGGAGGGTACCCAGGTGTGTTTTAAGAAATATCCAGTTCGTGTTTTCTCATTCTTCCGAACGCCTGTCTGGTGGCAGACAGCTGTAGGTCCACATTTGCACAATGCATTCCAAGGCTTGTGCTTGTCATTGCTCTTGGAGAAGCAGACTACAACATATGCAAGATCTTGCAGATCTCGTACACACTTGGCTGACATTGCAGTAGCATCTTCTGGTGCGTCTATAGAATTTTTGCAGCAGTCGTCTGTGAGTTGGTTCCGCTTCTGAAGCACATTTGCAGAAGCCTTTTCAAAGACTTCATGTTGCTGTGATGACAAAGCACGAGAGATGGTGCCTGTGTGAGTAAAAGCACGCCTCTTTGCCAAAAGTCCTAATTGCGGTACACTTTTCACGATAGCATACCCTGCTTGACGAACTGCCTGATCCCTGAATGCAACGGAAGGACGGGCTTGTAAGGTATGATCTTGCTGACGTTCCTGTCCGATCTGTCCATCGACGCTGGTTGTCCTTATCGAGACCTGTGCTGACTGAAGCTTCTGAGAATCGAGTGAATTAGACTTCTGATCAACTCCAACGGGTACCTTGGAGGCGGGCCAACAGTCCTGGTAAGGTGGACATCGAGGATATTTCTGGTTCAAGTTGACAGATTGGACTCTGAGTGTAGCACACGATGGCTTCGTACAAATTGCTTCCGTGAGCTTCTCTTCAGCTTGTACCTGGCTGTCAGAGCATGTAAGATCATGTTGCCCAAAGCTAGAGACACTTTTTGGTAAGGAATGTTCTAAGGTCGTTCTGCCCGCAGATCTTTCATGCCACTGATCAGTTTCAGCCTGCACGGCTTTAGAACGTAGTCGAGAGTAGTGAGGACTGATTGCTGTACATACACAACGTACATCGCCCGACTGAAGAGTCACTGTGCTACGAGATCGGCTACCGAATATGTTCGAACAGGGTCCGGAGGAAATATCAGCTGCCCGCTCACACCTAGATCGACATCGAGGGCTGAGCCTCTTTTCGCCGGACAAGGCTACATCCTGACTTCGCTTTTGGAGCTTTTTGCTACTTGAACTAACATCTGTCGCTTCATTCGCCGCTTTTGCTTCGACCCCGGAGAAAGATATATTGCCTACAACATCTCTGTCAACTGAAACGGCGTTCATTTGTGTAATTGAACTGTGTTGACCGAAACTTTTGTTGCTGTCTTCAGGGAAGTCAGAAGGAATCTGATGTCTCTTCGCCCAAAAGATTGAGACTCGCAAGATACTGCCGATCACAGCATTTCCCACGCGGCAGGTAACCTTGTCTCCGTTATGGAGATTCTCACCTGCGTATGCAACCGAATGCTTCTGACGCATTTGTCTTAGCATACCATTGACACTAATAGCTACGACGGTAGGTTGAGAGACACGAGCTTTGGCAAGATGATGCGATCTTTGGAAACTTGTGCTAGGTAGTGTGATGTCACAGGAAGCTTCCAATCCCTCTATGGGAAAGCGACTCGGACTGCCATCCACGGTACCAGAAGTCATTTGGACCACTTCGTCAATTGCAGTGGCAGGTGACGCCTCTGTGACGCCGACCTCGTTTTGCTCTGCTCTCCTGACACATAGAATATCGTTCGCAAGTAGTGAACCAATCCATTGTGGCCGAGCGTTGTACTTATTAGTGCGCCAATGTCCAATATGTGGTCTTTTGATCTCGCGATTCCGAGTCATACAAACTAGTGGTTCTTGGCAATAGCAGACACGGCTGAATATCTGCAGAGGTTCATCCAAACGACACCTGACGGAATATTCAGAACTATCCATAGCGTTGCTGGCGCACACGACTGACAAAGTATAGCTGTTCGGTATCGTCTCTTGACAGCAGTAATCCGTAGTCTGACTTCGCTTTCGAAGCGGGACATTTCCTGTTGAAGTATGTAGATGTCGCTCCTCTGTTTCCACAGCAGTAAGAGCTTGAACGGATGTTGTTTTTGAAATCCTGTAAGACGAAGGTGAGTATAGACCCATCATGCCCCGCTTTCGTGGCGAGACGAGCAATCCGCCGTGACGAAGTGTCCAATATACTGAAAGTTTGAGAAAACTGCCAGTGACAGCATTCATCACTCGACAAGTGACCATATCTTTCTCAGCGAGATTGAAACCTGCATGCACGATGGCATGTTTTCGCCGGAACTGTCTCATTTTGCCATTGACACTGATTTCGACAACTGTGGGCTGGTCAGGACGAGGTTTGACTGGTTTACGCATATGATGAGAGCCTTTGCTGGGAATGATGATGGTGCAAGAGGCCTCCAACTCTATAGGTGGCTCATTGAGGTCAAGGACCAGGCCATCCTCCCTCAAATGGATCAGATGGCTCACCTCCCCCGATGCAGTGGGTAAAGATTCTGCCTCAGTCTTCTCTGGAATGCATATGACATCTCGTGGTACAACAGACGGGATCCAGGGACTGTTAGGATCTCCCAAGACACTGAGTTGTCCCTTTTGATACTTCATCCCTGTTTCTTGATAGTCTAAGCAATTATGCCCTTCTTGACAATGACAAATGCTGAAGAAGGTGTGCTCGCTGTCAGTTGAATGACACAAAGCTGTGAATTTTCTTTTAGCCTCATCAGGTGTGTTACACCAGCCGTGTCTCGTGAAAGAACTATACTTCTGATCTTTCCAACAACAAGCGTCTGTAATCTCATTGCGTTTCACCACTCTATTCTTCCTGAGTTGCGTCAGCCGATGTTCTATCGTGTCAATGTTCATACTCACTCCTGGTAGGAAGAGGTCGGCGCAAGCTCGATGATTTTTTCTACTGTCGCTAGCTGTGACCACTGCTGTCGAAGTCCTACATGAGCAGCTGGAGTTGACGGGCTTAACCAGGCTGAAGTTCCGCTATGCTTCTCAGCGGAGACCTGATTTGCAATGATCTCCAGGAGAAGATGTTCTACAACCAATGCCTTCATCAGTGTCAGCACATAATTTACTCTGGAAAGCTTCATCTCGAGATAGTGTCAGTTCAGAGAGAGCTCGAATATCAGAGAGGTTATGCTTGACAGGAGGTTCGTGTCTACAAGACCTCTAATTATCGCAATAGACTTTTCCGTGATCGATCGCGACACGAGTACTGCGGGTCAGCGATTGATGAAGATTTGACGTAAATCATGAGCCAGGTTCAGTGTCATGACAACTTGGCTGTAAAAGCATTGTTTACTCCCATCAAGCTATGCACTATAGTCATACATCTCCTGTGGCTCGAGTGATGACGTTGGAGATCTTTATTGGGAAAGCGTGTCCTTTCTTACTTGGCTTTCACAGGGTGAACCACTTCTTTACATGCGAACTCACCATTGTTCGTCTGACAAACATGGTTTTGTTTCCCAATTCAAGAAGTCATGTGATCTTATACAGCCCTACAAACAACACTGATAAGGACAATCCTCCACTATCACATCAAATAGATGTGTTCGTGCAAGCACAGCGTCCGGGCGATCTTGAACCTGCTGACTATCAAACTCCAGGACATTCCCATGAAACCGGCCCAAGCGATTCCGATTGTGGGCGATTGTATAACTGAAGGCGGACTCTGCAGTGCCGAAGAACCAGTCCGAGACCAAGAGCATGGCCAGATCGATTATTGCCATGTGATCGAAATCTAGAGAGTCAATCTTGCGAGTCAACTCGGGACCTACAGATTCTGCAATCGACCATTTGTCAGCGACATGCCAACCCAGGGTTTCTGCTGCTTCACGGAACATCTGGACTTTTTCTTGCTCGCCACAAGCGAGATAGATTAGCTTCTGCTCCTGTTCTTGCCCTGACACAATCCGGGCTGCATCTGCATATTTAAACACCCGGTCAAGCTGTTCTTTCGCAGTCTTCCAACCATTCTTTTCCTCGCCCACCGCATCTGCTTCGGCGCGAAAGTGGATACCATAATATACATCCAGTTGATCCGGGGATGATGACATTGCCGCAATCAATTCGGATACGATTTCTCGCACTTGAGGAATCGCGCGAAGAAGATGTAATTCTTCCAAGAACTGAAATTGATAATCATAATTCGCCGTCCTATTGAAAAACAAGCCTGAAGCAGGCATTTTTACTACTAGATTTCCCTGCTCTTCAGACGATCGAGAGTCCAGTGCATGTTTGAGAAGCCCTTCTACATGTGCCTTCCATGGCTTCTCGTCATCATCGGCACCAAATGGACCGTAAACTGAGCAGAAGGCAGGATTGTTCGCGGATTCAGGGTCGCAAGGGTTGATGTAAACAGACTTTGCGACTTCTATATTTGGTTTCTTTGCTTTGTCGAGAAGCGCAAATTGGATTCTTGGGCAAGCTTTTTGAATCCTCTCAATAAGAAAATCACGGTCCATCCAAGTGCCTAACGGTAAGTGAGCCTCGTCAAACTTTGCAAGATTATCGCTATTTCGCAGAGGTGTCGTAGGTATGACAATATTCGTGCCCATCCAGAACGCTATATTTAAACAAGCCTTGACCTGAGACATGAGTGTTGTATAGCCGCCGACACCAAGCTCACATTGTAGATACAGATCAGGCTTATAGACGCTTTGTGCACAAGCTGCTTGGATGTATTTCAACGGAAACGGCGGTGGGGTCCTGTCGGAATATACTTGCTGAAAGAGATCATATATCTCGGGCGCTAGCGATCCTTTCAGCGTATCGTGCATGTTGCTCGGGCTTCGCCAACGATTCACAGCCGAATTGAATGTCTCGATTGCAAAGACTCTCGAATCATCGTGTAGTAATATCGTCATCGTACAAATCGTGAACAGTATCGCCAGGAGACCACATGCCTGTACCGGTCTGGTCAGAAACCTCATACCAGGTGCGAGCGATTAAATCAGTATGCAAGCCGTTGCATGGAATGTCGATTGTACCATGCTAAATCACATGTAACGCAAAATGTTCAGGAGAAGTGCAGATTGGGGAGGATGTCTCTCGACCGGCCCATTCACGAGCAGCAGAATTTCGTGGAGTGACACATGGCACACTTTTTGCGGGGTCAAAATTCATGGGGTTCTTGGTGGAAGGATGTTCGACATAAGGGGAATGATATTATGCTTGAGACGGTGCTGTATGCTTATCAAGCCGCTGCTCGATTATTAGATACCGGCTGTGAGGATCCGAGCAAGACGTGAGATCTTGTGATTTCGTATCTTCAAGATGATACTAGCTAGCAATAGAGAGACATCTACCAGCAGTAGAATGAGACTGGCACACATAAATCTTGGTGCAAAGATCTTCCAAACCATGAGATGGCGACGAAAGTGTGCAGCAAAGAACATCGTAGAAAACGTCACTGTTGCAAACACAAAAGATAGTGCGATAGAAGTTCCGGTCACATGCTCCTCTGTCATGCTCGATAACGCAGGCGAATTTGCGTCTTTCTCCGGAAACTTGATAAAATGAGAGACAGGAGTCGAGCCAGGGACCAAGAGTGGTGACCACAACGCAATGATAATGAACGACGCGAAAGCATTACCGGTTATGAGCAGTGGCGACAGTGGATATTGTATCGTCTTTGAGACTAGAAATGCAAGGTCCCATTGAATGAAAGGTAGTGCCATTTGATGACCTGAGGAGAAGAAATGCAAGAATCCTAATTCTGCCAATATCATGACGGAGGTGAAGTGATCTGAATTGTGTCTGTATGCCGTCTCATCGCGACGAGCTGCGACAAGTAGCAAGAGTTGCAATATGAGAACTAGAAGGGACAGAGATCCGACCGATTTTCCGAGAAATATTAACAGGGTCGATGCAGGCAATAGAAATTGCAAATATGATGTTTCGACTACTCCTTGCAAGCCATGCGCAGTCAAGCAGCCTCTATGCAGCAGAAACGAAATGGGTAGGGTCAGCCAGATCCAGAACAGCGATTGCCCGATCGAGCCAAAGATCACGAATCTGGCGGTCCATAATTTGACCTCCGGCCACAGAGTCGTTGAATTAGAGAACCAAAATGCACAAACTAGCAAATTTGGCAGAAAGAAAGTTAGACTCCACCACCATGATGCAGTCGCCGTATCATTACGATGGATCAAGAACATACGCCGGATTATGTGTACATTGCACGCTAGTGCAAGCAGAAAAAGAGTCCCACTTATTACTGGAGAGAGTTTGTCAAAGTTTGTTCCACAGGCTGTCGATTGTTCTTCACGACAGTGTCTAATGGCAGAGATTAATCTTGATAAAAGCAAGCAGGCTATGCCGGACAATGGCCATGTCAATGCATTGCCAGTATCTTTGATGCGTGTGGTTATTTGATATATCGTCAAGATTGCTAACAGAAACAGGCTGATACGATCCTCGTGGATTGTGAATGAATTCGAGGCAAAGATGCTAGCGTGCAAAATCAAGGCTAGAACGGCAGGTGAACTTTTCAGCGAGAAAATCCGATGCAGCTGGCGAGTGTCGAACCATGCTGACTTCCTCGTCGCAAAGTTGAACAGTAGAAAGAGCGTCAAAGAACTGAGCATACCAGTGAACGTATAGAGTGTCGAGAAGATCTGTCGCATAGTAAAGCAGGCTGCAAATAGGAGGCATGAGTATGTGAGAGCCAATCCATAGCTCAAGCTCTTGCTGACCTTGGTGTGCACAGTCACGGCCAGAACCAGACTTGTGAGCATTAGAGCCAGACCAACAGTGATAGATGTCAAGTCGTATTGTGCCCAATGATAGCGAAACACCCCAAGAACGTCTCTTTGCCAATGCTGATCTTGAATCTCGTTATCCCTTAGGTGTGCCAAACCGTGCTTGATAGAACTAGAGTGGGTCTCATAAGTCTGAATATACCGATTCATCTGAGCAGTTGTCTTGGTCACTGCTTCGCGATATGACATGATAGGGTTATTTGTGAATGCCTCAGATATCGGCGAG
The DNA here is from genome assembly GCA_004000165.1 of Taphrina sp. SM11. Taxonomy (NCBI): domain Eukaryota; kingdom Fungi; phylum Ascomycota; class Taphrinomycetes; order Taphrinales; family Taphrinaceae; genus Taphrina; species Taphrina sp. SM11. The sequence continues at coordinate 19,404 of RHDT01000011.1, read as the reverse complement.
CCAAGATTGTTGTAGGGAATGGGCAGTCCAAACAGAAGAGCAAAGGTACTTACCAGATTTATTTGTGCCACACCTTCTGCTTGATGTGTGTTCGAAGCTGCAAAGACAGGCTGCCGAGCGTACATGAAGAGAGCCGCCTCGAGCTCGTCAGCTGAATCGCCACCATGATCGCCCTGAGTGTTCATTCCGTGGTCGCCCATGACGATTAGGATAGTCTCGTCATCTACAGACTGCATGAGTTTCTCGACCAATGAGTTCATCTGCTTGAGCTTCCTTGTTGTTTCTGAATGGTCTGGGCCATACCTATGTCCGGCATGATCTAGACCAAGAACATGAGCAATCACAACGTCCCACTTCGACCTTGTTTCAGAATGAAAGAAAGCATCATCAGCAGTGAAAAGATGTTCGTACACTCCATTATCCACTGTGTCAAGATCCCAGACATTCAGGCTCTCGTAAGGATAGTTCAGGTCCTGTTCGAAGGTGTTTGGAAAGAGTGCTTGCCATGTATCGTCCCCCGTAAAGGCAATGCGCACACCTGCGCGTCTCATCTGTAACAAGAGATTGTCTTCCGTGATGGCTTCCCCGGCAAAGTTTGAGCTGGCATCGATAAAAGTCGGTAGAGAACCGGTCGTAAGCCCTTTCAGCCGTTGAAGTGTAGTCGTTGGGGGGTCGGCAATGAAGTTCGTTAGAAAGGCATTGTTTGGTCGTTCTCGAGCTTTTTGTGACAAGGAAGTGAAATGGTTCCAGTACGGACTGGTTCCGTTCTGAGGAAGCACGAAATCATGCCTCAATGCATCAATCACCAAGATGACCGCTTTTGAGAAGGTTGCTGATGTGACGGTGCTCTCGGACCGTTCCGAAATGTCGTCCAAAGATATCCTAGTGAGAAGAAACCCATGAGCGAACAGCAATAAAGCTATCAAATGCGTCAACGCGAAATACAGCAGTATGGTGAATCTTTGCATTTTGGAGCTACATTATGCCGCAGAGGTCAGCATATCGAATGAATTCCAGGAACAATGGGCTTCCTCTGGTCCAAAGCCATATGCGAATTCTAGTAGACCATATAATCATGCAAACGCTCTATTGTACAATTTTGTCAATAATCGTGGGGTTGCAGAGCAGATGAAAGGTGCACAAACCAGGTAAAACCTCCCGCGCTCGATTTCGCGGCAGATGGTGGATTGATATATGTACCTTTAATCGCGAGCTTGCCAAGGCAGAATAAATCAGTTTGATTCGTTCAAAGATAAAAGATCAAGTTCCTTCTAGCATACCAGATGTTGACTCCGGTGTCATAGGTTGTTTGAACTTGAGCATAACACAAATTATACACATTTTGCTATTAGTACTGATAAGGTCTTTGCAGTTCTATACAGCTCTATCTTGGTGCACTTCACTTTGTTTATTACTCTATGCACACAATTGTGTAACAGAGCATGACGTGTCTGTGGAGTAAACATTAAGGGTGGATGACCCCATGAAGGGAACAATATGATACATATCTTGTTTCGTACGTTCCTCTCAGTTTATGGAAACATCCATACCAGCGGCAAGATCCTGTTCGAGTCCGTCAACCTCCATAATCTCCTCCTCAGCACTCCTGGGCCGTGGTTCCTCCTTCTTGGCCTCTGAATCTACATTTGCATAAGCCAAATTCATGCTTCCTTGTGCCTGTGGATATCCCTGTGACATCGATTGACCTTCTGATACCGATCTTGATGTATTGCGCACCAGGTGCCGGAAATTGATGACCTCATCTACAATCATATCCTTGAGCCCTGGTATGCTATCGATGTTCTCGAATGAGAAGTCGAAAGGTGCTGGACACGTCGGTTCCTCATTTGGGTCGTGCCAGACTTGTAGATAGGGATGGGCTAGAGCTGCACTGACGTCGATCCTGTTTGCAGGGTCGAACGCTAGCAGTTTCCGCAGCAAATCCACAGCGAGTGGATTTGCATGCGGGAATACAGTTTCAAGGGGGACCGGTGCCTTGTACGGAAGACTTCTCACATACTCTTGAGCTCGAGAAGAACCGATTCGGAGAAGAGTAATCTCGTCCGGAGTACCAAGGACGTGTAAGATCTGGTTCAATTGGTCCACATAATCACGACCTTTGAAGAAAGGTCTACCACCAAGTAGTTCAGCGAGAACGCATCCAACAGACCACATATCTATTGCCTTCGAGTATGATTGGAAGGACAACATGATCTCTGGAGCTCGATACCATCGTGTTGCAACATATTCAGTCATAAATCCAGCATTTTCTTCTGGAACATCGCTATATCCTCGTGCTAATCCAAAGTCACAGATCTTCAGTTCGCAATCAGCATTAACCAATAGATTCCCAGGTTTGAGGTCCCTATGAAGAACATTGGCAGAATGTATGTATTTGAGTCCACAGAGAATCTGGTAGATGAAAGACTGATAGTGTGCATCGGTCAATGGCTGTCCTGACCGTATGATCGCGTGCAAATCAGCCTCCATCAGCTCTTCATATAGATAAATCTCGTTGAAATGCGTCACGTCTGCGATGTCCATGTCGTACAAACAGGTGATATTCTTATGTCCCCGAAAGTGCTGCAATAGTTTGACCTCTCGTAGACATCGCTTGGTCAAAATCTTCTTCGAAAACACATTGGTGACCTTCTTGATGGCAACCGATTCGGCATTTGACCCTTTGATGTTACGCGCAGCTCTTAAAACATTAGGTATTGTGGTATATTCAGGATACTCAGGAAGCTTACACTACCAGACCATAAGCCCCCTGTCCTAACTCCTTGACAATCTCAAAATTGTCTTGGACGACGAAATCTTGAGACTGGAGGTGAAAAGTCCGGCGCCCCTGGGCAGAGAGTGCGCTCATTTTCGAATTAACACCAGATCACAGAGCAAGGCTGCCCTTTTCCTTCCTTTATCTATCACAATTCAGTCACTCGCAGGACCTGATGCACGACTGCACCACATCATACAACAACTGAATGCACAAGACTCAGCCAGTACATGAGGGAGCCAGAGGGATCGGCGCTCCTGCAAGCCATACCATATGGATGATACCCGACACAACGGATGAGCGAATATAGCAACATCTGCCGCAATCAAACCACCCACAAGGATGATGTTCGGGTGCTAAAGAAGGGAATTTACCACAAGAAACGTGCTCGAAAAAACAGCCATGTACAGCAAAACGTCGTCTGTAGGACTCGAACCTACGCGCTCAGAGAGCATGAGCTTAGCAGGCCCACCGAATAACCACTATCGGAAAACGACTTGCTGTGACCGCTATGCCACGATATCGGATGCTGTGAAGCTATCTGTAAAAAATATATACCCAATTTGAAGATCAAAAAAGTCAGACTCCCTATACTTTATTGACCATACTTGGCAAAACTGTGCATCAGCTGATACCAAGGTGAACCAATACCCAAATGTAGGACGTGCAAGTTAGTACTCTGAGGAAGTACCATCATATGTCTGTAGATTGATTCAGGGCACTGAATGCACGAGTATACGCAAGGCTGCCAGTTTTAGAAGTCTTTCTCATGTGCTATACTAGAACATACAGATTTAATGTAAGTGCAATAACTGCCACTATAAGTACGATTGTGAGACCGTGGTCGTATATTGAAGCATCTCTCATTTGCGAGTTAACGAAGCATTGCAGAGGCAGGCATTATGTTGAGTGACCCGAGTCTCATAGCTTCTACATTCCAACCGGGAATGACTTCGCGTGACGCATTTCGGCGCAAGCGCGCCGTCCAGCCAGATCGTGTTCGGGCTATTTGGCAGCTTCATTTGACTCACGAGCAACGCAAGCTTTACCGGACACCTAAAGAGTCGTGCAATCAGGAATAAACAGCTTCGGCAGCGATGCGTCTGCCCATCTCGATGCTCAATATTTCATGAACTTCAGCAACGACCTGACTTGCCTCGACAGCTTTACGTACGACGCCTACATCAATACGCACGTTTTCGCGCGCAAGAACTTCCAGGACATTCTTGACCCTGCTGATCTCCTCTCTCACGGCAAGAGATATTTCAGTATTGACATTCGAGTAGATAGCCTCACTCGCTTCCTCGGTAGTATTATTGTGGATGTTGCCGTCCTTTTCGGAGGATAGTAATGAGTCTGAGTGCTTCGAGATGAAGCAATAGCCATTAACGCCGAGAATCAGGTCCACTGACCCTAGCTGCACTGTGCTTTGTTTTGCCCTGTTGACCAACCCATTCTTGAGCTTAAGAAACTGTCCGTTTCGCAATTTACCGTACTTCAGGGACCTTGTGTGCAAAGACACCGACCCATCTTGAAAATATGATTGAACCTCTGCAAGAAGCAAGTCACCCTCTTGAAAGAATGTTCTCATTTGCAACTCATCGGTCCCAGTCTTTCGTCGCTGAATGCCACCTGGAAGATTGATACTGGCGAGTTGTAGAGATGCATCCGTTCTTGCATTAATGTCGACCTTCCACCTTTTAAGTCCTACTTCCTTGACTATCCCGATGACCAGGTCTCCAATCTCCGGCACGAAACGTGACTTTAGTGGAGTTACACTGAGTAATTTGTTGACTCTCGAGATGGATCCCATGAGACTCGCTTGTATGGCGGTTTCGCCTTCATGTATATACGTTCCATGGCCTCTCATAAATTGTACATCGTCCGTAACAAGTTCACCAGGGACAGTAAGCTTCGATAGAGAAGGTTCGGAGGATGGAAGAATGTCGCTCATATCAATGTCCTCTTCATGCTCAAATCGATTTGCACTTGGTTTGGAGTAGCGCAAGGGGGGCAAGATCGATATTGACATGAAAGGAGTTCCGTGCGAGAGGCCGGAACGTGTCCCTCTCCAATGACTATGAGAAGTCGGCTCAGATCAAGACTCTTTCGACAATATTGATCGAATCGGTGTGAAGTTTGTTCTGACTAATGTAATGGCATCATTTCCTTCGTAATCGACATGACCTCAGTTTCGAGATTTTTGATTAGAGCGAACTTGGCGTATTCATTTGTTCCAAGAGACAAGCACGTGTTTGACATTTACTGTAAGAATCATTATCATGGGAATATGCACAACTCGGATACCTACAGCATTGAGATGGGTAAGGGTGATCTAGTATCTGCTGGCGAGTGCAACACACTAGGCGCGATGCGTGCTAATATGAAACACAAAATATACACATGACCGCTGAGCATGCACTAAACTTTTTTCACTCGATCATACACAAACGCATTCGTATCACCTCCACCTGAGTCGTGGTGAACATTTCCACAGACCGCTCATATAATCAGATCCAAACTATGCATGAGGTCTTCACGCCATCTTCAAGCGTGTCTGAAGATAATGGTCCACCCTAGCGAGCTTGTTGAGCTGCTGCCTGTGCCATGTTGGCCATCTTCTGTGCAAGATCGGGGTATTTCCTTTCGACTTCAAGTTGTGTTCTGGTAGCCTCAGCATAGGAGAGCGCATTAATGATCTCAGCTTCTGTCCTAGCAACCTCTGCGGACTTTTGGAAATATTGCAAAGCATCCTTGGCCTTACCCTGTGTAAGCAAGAATTGAGATAAGGTTGCAAGGGCAACATCACTCTCCGAATCGAGCATGAGCGCTTTTCTACACAGATCCTCCGCTTGTACCATGTCCTTCTTCCATTGGAAGACTGCAAGAGCTTTATTGATAAGTGGCATGACATTCGTCGTAGAGCTACTGCTCTCGGTGGAGGCACGCTCAAGTGTGATGGCATTGTCGAATTTCTCAGTAGCCTCCTCGAATTTTCCTTGATCCAGGAGAAGCTCTCCATAGTAGTTGAAGACCTCTGCAGACTCAGGGAACTTCGAGAGGCAGCGTCTGAAAGTTGACATCGAAGCGCTTGTCGAGCCGAGCTTGTACTGAGCTACTCCCAATTGTATGTGACTAAACACAAATGAAGCATCGAGATCTATCGACTTTTGGTAATCACGAGCTGCGGCAGAAAAGTCTTGAAGAATGAAATTACATTGACCGCGGTGATAATAGATGTCAGGATCCTCGGCATTGATCTCGATAGCCTTTTGGAAATCGGCCAGTGTGGACTCTCTATCTCCAGATTCCATATGCATCGAAGCTCGCTTGACATATGAGTTTGTCATAGATGGGCTCAGTTCTAGCGAACGATTGATCTCCTCCAAGGCATTAGCAACGTCAGCACGAACGAATCTGAATGTAGCCGAAGTATTTAGGGCGAGAGCTTCTAGCTCTGGAGAACTAAAAGTCTTTCCTCTTGCACTCTCTAGATGAGCAATTGCTTCCTTGTATTGCTTGGCTCGTGTAGCTTCCAAAGCCCTCTTGAGGTGCGTGTCGCCGGAATTCTCATCCGTAGAGTTGATCTGTGGCAATTCTTTCGGACGGAATGCCTCGAGATATGCTGAGATGAATGAATAAGATGGCATTCGATCAGATCGCTCTGCTAGCATCTCTTGTGCTTTTGTTTCAGCGATTTTTTTAAGTAATCGTTCAATTGCGCCAGCAGCATTTTCGTTTTGGAAATTATCCATTATACTCGATGCCGTATAGTCCAGTAAAGCGTCTTGATGTCTACCGACTGCTTCATATGCTAGAGCACGGCGGTTTAAGGCCTTTACGTAGGTCGGCTCCAGACGCAAAGATTCTGTGGTATCCTCGATGACTTTGTCCTGATCCTGTAGGGACGCGTAGCAAGCAGCTCGGTTTGAGTAATAGACGTGATCGGGCACAGTTTCAATTGCTTTTGTGTACAAATCTATGGCCAAAGGGAAATCTTTCTTGGCATATGCGGAGTTGCCAAGTTTTTTCAGCGAATCTGCATGAGTCTTCTTTTGCTCTGGTGTAGCCGATGCAAGATCGAGAGTTGGCAATGCGGCTTCTTCACTGCTGCTCCCTGTTGACTTGGTAGGAGTGGTGGTAGTAGTCCCTGCAGTAGGAGTAGTGGTGGTCTTTTTCGTCTTCTTCTTTCTCTTTTTCTCCTTTGCCTCGGCGGTAGTGGCATCGCTTGTGGCACCCTTCTCGACATCGACTGTTGGAGATCTTGCCTCAGGACGCTTATTGTAGTAGTAGACAGAGCCTCCAGCAACAGTGACAACGAGAATACCAGCTACGGAATAGACGACCGCCTTGTTGTTTGAAGACCAAGTCGATATCCTGTCCCATAGCGACGGCGACGCTGCCACCTTTGGTGCGATATCAGACATTGTCAGAGATTGGCCTGGATCGTAAGACCAACAAGCTTGCGACGACTTGAACAAGGTATCACAGGAAGTCCCCTGTTGAGGATTCTGGTTACGTCGGTTGTACTCTTCGATTGCAAAGCCGAAACTTCTTAGGAGGCACAAGCACGGGACTTGAAGTATCTGCTTGGAGCGAATACGGCACGTACGAGGATAAATTTCTGATTGGCACGACTATGCGCTTACGGTATTAGTGGAATGAGCACACTCTTGTCTGCCTTGTTGCATGCTGAATTGAGCGTCGTGTGCCATGATTGGAATCTATTCTCCCGAATCTTCTTCATCAGTCTCCTTGTCCTCCATGCGATATCATCATGATACGTGTTTCTTGAAGCACTCTGCTTGACCGCTCAACTCGGATAGGTCAAGTTTAGATCTGGAGGCGGTGTGGATGCACAACACTTAAATTCGCAGACAACGATATATGACGCCAGGCCAGCTGATCGTGCCTGTGTACATACAGTGTGGTGTTCAAGAATGCTGGTATAGCAAATCAGTGGCCAGTCTTGAGTGCCTTGGAGCAAACTTGTCCAAGCAGATGAGACATTCTCGCCTTCCTCAGGCCAGGCTTGACTGCTGCGAACCATTGCATGAAGTAAGCACATCGACCCGCAGGCCTGCCACAGGCAAAAAGTGCTTTCAATGGAGGATCTGCCTGTGAGTGTCGTGCAAATCATCCATCAATGTTGATACAGCAACGTCCCTATGGAGGCTGAAATTCAACCTGCCACATTTTCATACTGTGCAGATGGTTTGTCTCGGGCTCACTTCGCTTGAGCCATCTCATCGAGAAATTCTATCCAGTCATTTCTGATGCCATCTCGTACAAGGTATTGGGCATCGCCTAGGACAGATTTTACCCTAGCAAGATCTCCCTCCACGGCAGCCACAATCCCCGAGGGTTCTGTGACATCTACATGACCCTGCCCTTCTAGAGCTAGACAGCACCAGCCGATGATGAGCATTCCCGGAGGTCGTTGATCTCCAACTCGAGAGATCGAATCTTCTATGTGATCCAACGTGCTCAGCAGCATTCTCTGGTCTTTGCTCGAACCACGTTCTATCAGAGCAATAGGTAAATAACCGGGATATCTGCCACCTTCTCTTCTTGTGCCAAGAACCTCATAATCAGAGATCAGAGCGGTGATGAGCTCCCCAATTCTGGCGACGCCCATTAGCACGATGAGAGTACGAGACCGCCTGAATCCGGGCATAACACTGGTTTTGCCTGCCCTCCCTACGCCAGTGCATAGAATCAAAGAATCTGCAACACCTCGTTGTGTGACTGGGATGTTGCATAGTAAAGGGGCTGCAATAGCGGAACTGATGCCAGGCACGATGATCGTCTCGAAACCATGTTCGCGAAAGAACAAGACTTCTTCACCTCCTCTACCATAGATGTAAGGATCCCCTTGCTTGAGACGCACCACTGTACCATCTCGTTGTGATTCTGCTCGTTCCTGCAGAAAGTTGAGGGCAAGTTGCTGCAGCTCAATCTGTGCATTCTCAGCATTGCCAGGAAACTTTTTGGCGATAATGGTCTCAACTGACGCCGGAATGAGTTCCAATATAGCCGAAGGTACCAATTTGTCAGCAAGGACAAGATCAGCACTTCTTAAAGCATTGAATGCCGCTAGTGTCAATAGAGACGGGTGTCCTGGACCACTACCGAGCAGCAGCACTCGTGGACGGCTGTGGCGGAGCTTGGGAGGTTTAGAAATTTCGAGGCTATGCAGTGTCTGTGGAGTACTGCTGAGTTGTTCGCTCCTCGCATGATTGCCAGATGTAACAACAGGTTTATCAATTGATATTAGATCACTACCAATGAAATCGGCATTGTGGTGGATTTTAGCCAGGCCACTCATGTTGGCGATTGATGGTGTTCGGGAGGCGAGTGGTGTAGGGTTCGCAGTCGGGGCTCGCGGGGTAGTCGTATTGTCAAAGTCTGCGAGTATTCGATTGATGTCCTGTTCCTGCAATCTTCCAATCGTCTTTATTGGCCAATATTCGGAAACTTGTGCAACCCATTTCATTCTTCGAACACGGATTGCATCCGCGTCTTCCACGTTATGGGTCACTACATTTGGAAAATATGCATTCGCGCTGGCTGGCGATCCGAATTGAGCTACTGGAGTATTTAGTGGTTCAGATATGACCTGATCATCCTCCTCTTCCGCAGAAATGTTGAGCTGTGCCGAAGACTGGGAGATGTCTTCCTGAGTGTCCATGCTAGATTTTACAATTGTGAGAGGGAGTTCAATTATTTTGGATCGTATCAAGGAGATGTTGTCCACCGCACGTCCAATCTCGGTAGGCAAGAGACCGACAATCTCGCGCTTGATTCGGGTCGCAAGCCTACAGCCTTTTCCGAAAGTGTTGACAGCAATCTGTAATGCATGACCTGTGTTATCAGGAGAGCGCCATCTATGTGTGGCTGGGAAGCTTATGTCGTTCAAAAAGGTATGATCAACGACATTAAGGTGGATTCTTTTGAGTTGACAAATGTCCGCAATCTCTACACAAGATTCAAGAGAACGCGCTCTTGATTTTGTGGCAGCAGATAACAAGGAATCGGTTACACATACCAATTCGAGGTTCTTTAGCTCGGAGATGGTGTCCAAAAGAGAAGCATTGTCGCAATCCAGATAGGTGATCTCGCCGGCCCTGATCCTGTGACTAATCTCCGGATCCACTGTAGAAGAAGCATCATAGGTGATGTAGACCACGTAGTTACCCTCCAAGCCAGAGAGGACCCTGGAAGCTGCCAGTCTATTGTAACCGATTACCAAGAATATCGATCCTGGCCTCGGTCTCAGAGCCAGGAGCAATGAACTAGCTTTCGCAGGTTTGATATAGGACATGTCCAATGAAATCCAATAACCCTATTGTCTTGCTCCGACCTTTAACTCTTGGATGCGAGACTAGCGGCCGATTGAAAGGATGACGATATCAGAGACTAGCCTCGCGGACATGAATGATACACCTGCATGCTCAACATCCCCCCTTGCCATGAGACCGAAAGCCAAGACCAGACTGATATCTTATGGGTCCTCCAAGAACTTCACACTGCCAAGAGACAGTAAAACAGCCGCCGGCAGCACCAGCCTGCAACAGCTCTTCCCAAGGATGGACAGATCCCGGGCTCTTCTCGTCAGATATCGTGTCTCGTCGTCTCACAAAAGTCACGGGCCTGTGCGCGTGCATCTTCTTCTCGTGCCACGGGCGAAATTGTCAAACCCATCATTTCTGGCGCTTGGGCAGGTAAAGTACGCTAAGGAACTGTATTTCAGTGCACGCGCGACGCCAACCATCTAATGCTATCATATCCAGCTTCCTTGGGCGTATCGCAGAGCATCTTTCCTTTTGGGGCTTGAGCGGTCATTGTTGAAGACCTTTACATACTTCCAAGTCTCGGGCATTCACAGCGATATTGGGCTTGGAGATGGACTCGCCTTCGGTCGCTTCTTCGGTCGCTGACGAGAGAACAGACGGGCAGAGGAAGAAGGACGCGATATCCTCCAATCATTCGCGGCTGAATCGAGCCAAGGGAGTTGACTCTGCAAAACGGTTTGCCTTCCTCCTTGGTCAGACAGACCTCTTCAAGCACTTCATCGACTTGAAAGGTTCGTAAGCTCGCCTGTTGCTCATGCATCTGCCTAATCTTTACAGCCAGCTCGGATCCTACTTTTGCGGAAGAGTTACAGCTAGCGACCTCGAATACCAAGAAGACAGCGAAACAGACAGGAACTGGCAGACACCGTAAATCCGAGAAGGAAGAAGATGCCGAATTGCTTGACGATGTTGACACCGATCGTACCGTATTTACCGAATCTCCAGCTTACATAAATGGCACTATGCGAGATTATCAGGTACAAGGCCTCAACTGGTTGGTCTCGCTTTACGAGAATGGAATCAATGGAATCTTGGCAGACGAAATGGGTCTTGGTAAGACATTGCAGACCATCTCATTTCTCGGGTATCTGAGGTTCTTCGCAAACAAGCCTGGTCCTCATCTCGTCATTGTTCCAAAGTCCACAATCCACAACTGGGCCCAGGAGTTCAAACACTGGATTCCTGCAATCAATGTGCTCGTCTTGCAGGGAGAGAAGCAGGAGCGACAAGAGCTTATCAAGACCGAACTTCTAGAGGGTTCTTGGGATGTCACTGTAACTTCGTATGAAATGGTCATACGAGAAAAATCTCAACTCAAGAAGTTTGCATGGGAATACATCGTCATTGATGAGGCTCATCGAATTAAAAATGAAGAATCACTCCTGTCTCAGGTCATTCGCGAGTTCAATTCCCGAAATAGGCTCTTGATCACTGGCACACCGTTGCAGAATAATATGCATGAGCTTTGGGCTTTGCTAAATTTCCTCTTACCCGATGTTTTCTCTTCCTCAGATGCGTTCGATAACTGGTTTTCCCAACAATCCGGTGGTGAGGGAGGCGAAGATTCCGTTGTGAAACAACTGCACAAAGTCTTAAGACCTTTCCTGCTCCGGAGAGTCAAGGCTGATGTCGAAAAGTCACTCTTGCCGAAGATCGAGACCAATCTTTATGTTGGCATGAGCGAAATGCAGCTTGTCTGGTACAAAAGACTTCTCGAAAAAGATATCGATGCGGTCAACGGAGCGGGTGGCAAGAAAGAAGGCAAGACACGACTCCTGAACATCTGTATGCAGCTTCGTAAATGCTGCAATCATCCATATCTGTTCGACGGAGCTGAGCCCGGTCCTCCGTACGTGACTGACGAGAAACTTGTACAAGATGCTGGTAAGATGGTATTGCTAGACAAGCTGCTCAAGAAATATAAGGCACAAGGCTCGAGAGTACTCATCTTCAGCCAGATGTCGCGAGTGCTCGACATATTGGAGGATTATTGTTTCCTACGAGAGTACGAATACTGCCGTATAGATGGTCAGACGAGCCATGAGGATCGCATATCAGCTATCGATGAGTACAACAAACCCGATTCGACCAAATTCCTGTTTCTGTTGACAACCCGCGCTGGTGGTCTGGGTATCAATCTGACCACGGCCGACATTGTCGTCTTGTTCGACTCCGACTGGAATCCTCAGGCGGATCTGCAAGCCATGGATAGAGCTCATCGCATCGGTCAGACGAAGCAAGTCTATGTCTATCGTTTCGTCACGGACGGAGCAGTCGAAGAGAAGATATTGGAGCGTGCTGCACAGAAATTGCGTCTAGATCAACTGGTGATTCAGCAAGGTCGTCAGAAAGTTGACAAGAAGGAGTCGAAAGATGATTTGCTCAACATGGTTCAGCATGGCGCCGCTGAAATCTTCCAAAAAAAGCAAGGAGATACAATTGAGATCGGAGACGATTTCGATGAGTTTCTTGCCAAGGGGGCTGCAAGAACAGCCGAATTGAACAAGAAGTTCGAAGGCGTGGGCGTAGAAGATTTGCAGAAATTCACTTCAGACAATTCTTACGAATGGAATGGCAATGATTATACCAAGAAGAAGCCCCTGCAGGGTCAAATCTGGATAGAGCCATCGAAACGAGAGCGCAAAGGCATAGGTGCTGCGGAAGGCTACAATATTGATGCATACTATAGCAATGCCCTGAAGACCAAGAAAGCAGATGTCAAGCAGAAAGCTCCTCGACCACCGAAACAAGTGCATATACAAGATCATCAATTTTATCCGAGAAGACTTGCAGAATTGCAGGAGAAGGAGACAGCCTACTTTCAACGTGAACAGGGGTACAAGGTTCCTCCGTCCGAGGACATGGACGAACAGGAAATCGCTGAAGAGCAAGCTATCATCGATAATGCCGAGCCCCTAACGGAAAGTGAAGTCAAGGAGAAAGAGCGTCTAAGTACTAAAGGATTTGCATCTTTCGCACGAAAAGACTTCTTCCAGTTTGTCAAATTAGCGGAACGCTACGGTCGTGATGACGTCCCCAGTATAGCGTTCGAGCTGGACAAATCGGAGAAGGATGTCAAGGACTACATGTCTGTTTTCTTTTCTGACCGCATTGTCGAGATTGACGGCCACGAACGGTACTTAGCGGCTATTGAAGCTGGAGAGGAACGGATTCGAAAGTCTGCTACTCAAGCAACATTACTCAAGAAGAAAATTGGCTACTATAAGAACCCGATGACGCAACTGAAAATCAACTACTCGCAAAACAAAGGCAAGGTGTATACTGAGGAAGAAGACCGATTCATGCTAGTGAGGCTGAACGAGCATGGCATGCATCGAGAAGATGTTTATGATCTTCTGCGAAATGATATTCGCGAGAGTCCTCTGTTCCGCTTCGATTGGTTCATCAAGTCGCGGACGACAGCCGAATTGCAGCGTCGTTGCGCGACACTTCTGAATATGGTTGTCAAGGAGTTGAGCGAAGTCCCAAATACCAATGGCAACAAGAGTAAGAGCAGATTTGAGGACTCTGACGTAGAGTCGGAAGCTGCATCTCTGGCATCTGCAAAACCCAAGAAAGGTCGTGGTCGAAGTTCTCTAGCCTCCACTGCTACAGCTTCTCCAGCTCCTTCGAAGCTCAATGGCAAGCATAATGTCAAAAAAGCTGGCAAGGCCAATGGCCAGGATGTCAAAAAAGTGGAGGAGAAATCAGACAGTACTTCGAGTAAGAAGAGGCAGAGTGTGGGTACGCCCAAGCAGACACCTGCCAAGAAGAAAATCAAGAATGATCTAGCAACCGAAAGCCCTCCACCTAGAGAGGCCCTTCCTCCGACCCTTTCAGGGCGACAGCGACGACAAGCTCGGAGGTAAAAGTCATACTCCCACAAAATGTAGATATTACAGCGTTCTATAGAACTGGCCCACATTGTATGAATTGGAAGCACGGATCTCGAAATTTCGTTTATTTATTCTGAAGTTTTCTGTCATGTATGAGTTGTTGACCATCTTGCACTATATTGCTGATCAGACAGCACTGATCTCGAGCTACCAGCCTCAACAACATCCATTCCAAAGATTTACCACACAATGGTCAGTAGAATGGTATGCAAGACAGCCAAGGTAGTGTCACTGCATGATCTTCGACGCGGTAAAACCGTCTCTACCGTGACCTGACCAGTGCATGATTGATCTCCGAATTGCGAAAGACTCGTCGCTCTTTCTTGTCTGAAGCGTCATCATGTGTCAGAAATCAGTTAAATGTCATCGAGGTCTCTTGACTTAGGCATGATTGATAGGTTACGATCTGTAGGCGAGCAGTGACTCATTTGTCGCTTGTACCACTCGCAAATTCGGCTGCTGAATTCCCTTTCTGCTACTTTCGGGTTAGCAAGCAGTGAAAGCAACGTGATCGGATGACACTGGTAATAGCAACACACAGAGCTTGACACCAGTCGTAACGAGTATGAACCATGCAGCATCCGGGACCCAATACATCGAGGCTGAGTCAAAAAAATGAGTCTTCTATGCTCTATAGAAGGATTTACGAATTTTCAAGCAGGATAAGAAAAGGAGAGTTCGTACACATTTCATACCATGTAGATCTGAGCAAAAGCATTGTCGAGGTGATTCAACAAGGCTGATGACTTCTGAAAACACTCTTTAATCGACTTCATGGGATGCTCGTCCCGTGTAATAGGCATTATGCTTGCTTGACTCGACAATATATTCACAAATCATATTCTTGAAACTATTGTAAGTGCTTAATCTCACTCAACTACTGATCATTCCGCACTTCACAAACGCCTCCATTCTCGATTTCTTCAACTTAATCGCTCCTGGACTCTTGATGTGTCCATCGTGACAGAGACTACCATGGCACACCTTGCAGGTAGTCTCCTTGGGAATCCCGGTTTGCCTCTGACCCATTATTGAATGACTGGAGGGTTTGCTTGTAACTTGTGGAGATCCATGCATGGGTTCAGGTTGAAGTGCAAGGACGCTCTTGATGATCATCATCACCACATGCTTCAAATTACCACAAGTCTTCCTCTTCCTCATCGAGATCTTGCTCAGTGAATTTCAGGTCTTCTTCCTCTAAGTGTATAGGTTGTGGGGTTGGTTCTATGGCGTGTTGCAGTCGTCGAGAGAAGTCTGCCGCCCGACGACGAAGATACGCTACTGAAGGTTGGTAGCTTTCTGGGGGACCGTTCTCGAATGAGTGCTTCGACCAGTCATCTGGGAGATTCCCTGCTACCGACTCAGACAGCCATCTTAGCATGTCACTTCGGAGGAAGGCGTCCGGAGTGGCATATGCCTCTATGCCAAACAACTTCTCCTGTAGTCTGTCAGCGTCAAGCAGATTCGCGACTCTTGCCTTCATGTAGGTGAGCACATTGTGTAGATACACATGTCTCTTACTAGGACGATTATCATTGCGAAATTGGAGAACACGATCGGCCAAAGATGACCAGGGCACATCATTTGCCGCATGTTCTTTCAACAAGTCAACATTGACAACAATCAGCCTATAATCGACAGGCTCCTTGCTACTGACAGGTACGAATGTGATGTCACCTCGATCTAGCGCCTTTTCCACCGTGCTGTGCAAATAGATACAGTTCTTGACACTGTTCAAAGCCTGCATATCTGGGTCGTAGCCTAGTAGTGCGCAGAGATTTGCGTTGCCAAGAGCAACTGGGATGATATGGGACAGCTTTCGCAATCCCTTGTTATGTCCTGTGCCTTTCTGGGCACGAAAGTCTGCAAATACTGGACACCACAGAAGAGCGTACATTCCAGTCACGGATTCGTCCAGGTACATTGAATGAGTGTGCTGTACTTCATAATGAGCCATTACTGCGTCTTTGATCTTGCTATTATCATGAGGTTTCCGGCGTACTTGAATTAGAACGCTTCTCTGCAGCACTTCTCCCAGTAAAGAGTAGATCCGTTCGTGATATTCCGTCTTGTCTAATGTTTTCCACAACATCTCGACATATTCGACGGAGGTCATTGAGGCCAACTTTTGTGCAACCATCTGTGAGATAGATTTTATCTTGTCGTATGCACTGGCAAATTCTTTTTCGCCGAGCTGACATGACTTGTGAGCGCGTCGCATCGCAATGCCCCTTGTTTTACATGCAGTGAGCTGACTTTGCAAGATCTGCTGATCAGCTGCGAGGATCTGATCTGCATCCTTAGAAGTGAAGGTCTCTGCAACTCCGTCAGCGTCCTCGAACAGACTTTCTAGTCTCATAGCAGTGGAATCTTTCGACGGGTGCGAACACCTCGATATGCTTGAGGTGAATTATGAATATCTCGAGGATCCCGAAGATGACTTATAGATACCGAAAATGGGCTGACCAGGAAGTGATCACTCAAGCTTCGGAGAATTTTCGTCCAATGATCGTCTTCCAATGAGCTGCCAGGTAATCTCGTAAATCTGGTTTCGATGTCGGACCTAATATTTCTACTATGAAGCTCTGTCACTGTAGCATTATCATTCGACAATCATACAACCAGCGGTACTGAAATTCAGGGCTGTCCCATACGCGTCCGTAGTACATGACCAAGTTCCATCGGAAATCATGAAAGCAATACTTAAGGTAGTGATCCTTAACTCAAAGGACAATACAATGCAAGTAGCACTGAGAAGATCTTGATTATGACCAACACAGACTGCAATGTCCAGGTAAAAAGGCCTTGATCCTCATAGATTTTGCTCGTTTCACGAGTCAATCGGTATGGCTGCTTCAATCAGATGAATGTTCAAAATGTTGAAGAAATCTATTTGTAAACCAAGCAAGAGATGGACAGTCCGTGGTAGGTGAAAGCTGACGTTATAGACCGCATTGTTTGTTTATTTGTTTGTTTTCGTAAGTAAGAAATGGCCTGGTGTGGCTGTGGCGATATGACTTGCAAATATATTATGTCTCTGAGGTGGTGACCTGCAGAGTCGTTGCGATGCACTAGAAGTTCAGGTGAGAGATGACTCACTGGCTAAAAAGCTATACTTGCTTTATATGACAAAGATCGGATGCGCTGTCACGATTCACGAAGAGGCGCGCATCTTCTATGCAGAACTACACCTGGGTCATATGGAGAGAGTGTGCAACATAAATGTGACAGGTCATCAGGACGGCGTAGAATTGGATTTAGTGAGGAGCACTGCTGTGCCCTCACAAGAGAGATCGAGGATTTGGTGCTGCGATCGCCAGGTTGATATAATCATGTCTCGAAATGTCATGGATAAATATGAATGTCTGGAAAAATCGCACAATTCCACTCTGCTCTGAGGAAGTTACCTGATAGCCCTGAAAATCTCTGCTATTCTCGCGAATCCAGGCACGAAAGAAAACATGCGAAGCAGTTGTGAAACATAACCATTGCACAGAAAACAGCGCTATTATGCGACTTTCTCGTTCACAAGAACAATGGTTGTGCTCCTCACTGTGGAGGAAAGCATTATGTCGATCACGCAACATCGTATACATTTCGGACGAAAGATCGCCTTGGATGATCAAAATCCGTGCGCAAGATTTGATACGCTACCAGACGTCCTCAAAGGCTAAGGACAGCTCAGTTCATCTGATCAGCAGAAGGTTAGGTCGAAACTTGAGATGGTCTTGAGTGTAGGACTCTGCTGGTATACTTGTGTTAAGACTGTCCTGGCGTCTCAATTCTGTCCAATCCAACTACATGTCTCCTCACTTCACTGCCCTCAGACAGTGCTAATGATAGGACATTCTAACACTAGATTCACGCTCAGTTGTTCCACCCAAACAACTGGTCGAACCAAAAGCAATGCTCTTTGTTTGCTGGATCCATTGCATTGGCGATAATATTGTTAGTCTCTGTAAGATGCGGCATCGCGAAGACCGGCATTCATTGAGCTACCGTCCTGATGAGCATAGGTAATGCCGCGGACTGGACTTTTGATCTCATCTATTGGACGCATGTTAGCTGCCAGCAAGGAAGGTATCATCACATGGCATTGTACCAGTGCGTTATCTTCGTTACAAAGAGCTGCGCTGATATCTTTGCCCTGAACTGCGATTCTGCCCCTTGTGATGGTAAACTCAACAACGCATGAATAAAGGAGATGGAATGTCGCATCCTCATTAAGAGGAACTCCATACCTAGCAATAGAGTCTGGTTTTTTTGATTGATATTTCCACTACAAAGTGTTAGGGCACGTGTATCTTCCCTCAGGACACACACCCTGGAGATTTCAACAGCGTCCTTTACATAGACGATACATCATCTTTTACCTGAAATTCCTGTGCATTCGCAACATTTGGCGTCCTCACACAGGAAGAACTAGGTAAAAGGTCTTCCAAAGAGATTTTCTATGTTGCGAAGAAGTATTTTCACCACTATCGAATTACAGTATGTCGGACAATGCATTTGCCCGATCCGCCAAGACGAGACGCGGAACGATGTATCGACCAGTCAAATCGGAGAGTGCCCTAACAATAGAGTCAAGCGTTTGTTCATGACTGCCCCACTATAAAGGACAGTTTTGAAATCGTTAACAGTGAGAGAGCAGAACGCCACGTGTACGAAGAGAATACACAAGGTCCTCTCTGCATACGCTGAAAGTCTGCCAGGCCTCCGGGCGGTGTTTTGCCATCGCATGCAGCGAGCGTTCGCCCTGCTGAGAATCTGTCACGCTTCTCTTTGTCCTAACAATAGAGTGCCATTTAGCCGAGTCGATTGCCCACTATGAAGGACGTTTTAAAAATCGTTTGTTTGTTTGTTTGTTTTATTAACTAAGAGCTGGCCTGGTGGGGCTATGGCACTATGACTTGCAACTATACTATGTCTCCGAGGTGGTGGCCTGCAGAGCATATTTTACTAGATAAGATACTTCTTCGTGCTTGTATGAACTTCAAACGGCCGACAGAGCTGCAAAGCTTTGACATTGGTTATGCAGTTCTACCTCTAGAACGCATATTGAAGATGGGGAAATACTTCAAGGTGGCGGATCTGAGTAATCCGACATCCTGTTGTATATTGGCTGGCTCTTCCGTGGCTCGAATTCGAGTCACAGAACCAGGAATGCTGATGGGCTGGCTGCTAGAAGTAGCAGGACCGGTCGATTGTGATGGATTTCTGAGCTTCCACCTTTTTATGCGTTCGAAAAAGTACTTGCTGTTGCAAGTCTTGGTTTCCGTGAGGTAATTGGCTAGAATAAGGTATCCGTGCTTTGCTTTGAGGATGTCGATCAGAGAGGCTCCCTTCTTAACTGGCTTAAGAAGGTCCTTCCGCTGTG